>CM041723.1:23248853-23793853 GCA_023373845.1 Nibea coibor
GAATTTTGACGAAAAAAATTTACAATTTTGACGGAAAAAAAAGTCAGAATTTTGACCAAAAAAATATAATTTTTAGAGAAAAAAGTCAGAATTTTGGGGGGAAAATTGTGCGTTTTTTGTCCTCCAACAGGTTGGATTTGAACCCCAGACCTTTGCAACAAGAGGCAGATGCCCTACCAACTGAGCTAAACACCGAACCAGAAGGGTTTCAAGCAAAAAAAAAGTCAGAACTGTATGAAAAAAAATTCAGACTTAAAAAAAAATATCAGAATTTTGACGAAAAAAAAATCAGAATTTTGACAAAAAAATATATATATTTTGAGAGAAAAAAGTTAGATTTTTGATCAAACAACATCAGAATTTAAGAGAAAAAAAGTCAGAATTTTGAGAGAAAAAAAGTCAGAATTTTGACCAAAAAAAAAAACAATTTTGACCAAAAAAAAGTCACAATTTTGACAAAAAAAAAAAAAAAAGAGAGAAAAAAAAGTTAGATTTTTGAGCAAAAAACATCAGAATTTTGAGGGGAAAAAGTCAAAATTTTGAGCAAAAAAATCAGAATTTTGACCCAAAAAAATTTTTTTTTAAGAGAAAAAAAGTTTGAATTTTGGGCAAAAAAAGTCCGAATTTTGTCGAAAAAAAATGTAATTTTGAAGGAAAAAAATCAGAATTTGGGTCAGAAAAAGTGAGAATTTTGATGAAAAAAAAAATAATTTTGACGGAAAAAAATCTGAATTTTGACAGAAAAAAAATTACAATTTTGACGAAAAAAAAAGTCAGAATTTTGACAAAAAAAATATAATTTTTAGAGAAAAAAAGTCCGAATTTTGGGGGGACAATTGTGCGTTTTTTGTCCTCCAACAGGTCGGATAATTTTGAGAGAAAAAAAGTTTGAATTTTGGGCAAAAAAAGTTTGAATTTTGGGCAAAAAACATCAGAATTTTGATGAAAAAAAGTCACAATTTTGACAAAAAAAAAAAAATGAGAGAAAAAAAGTTAGATTTTTGAGCAAAAAACATCAGAATTTTGAGGGAAAAGAGTCAGAATTTTGACCCAAAAAAATATAATTTTGAGAGAAAAAAAGTTTGAATTTTGGGCAAAAAAAGTCAAAATTTTGAGCAAAAAAAGTCAGAATTTGGGTCAGAAAAAGTCAGAATTTTGGGCAAAAAAACATCAGAATTTGAGCAAAAAAAGTCAATATTTGGGTGAGAAAAAGTGAGAATTTCGGCAAAAAAAAAATAAAAAATTTGAAGAAAAAAACATCAGAATTTTGACGTAAAAAAGTCAGAATTTTGACAAAAAAAATAAAATTTTTACAGAATAAAATCAGAATTTTGACGGAAAAAAGTCAGAATTTTGACCCAAAAAAATATAATTTTGAGAGAAAAAAAGTTAGAATTTTGGGAGAAAAAAAAAAAAATTGAGAGAAAAAAGTCAACATTTTCGGCACAAAAGTTAGAATTTTGACCAAAAAAAAATCTAATTTTGACGAAAAAAAATCTGAATTTTGACAGAAAACAAGTCACAATTTTGACAAAAGAAGAGAGAAAAAAAGTTAGATTTTTGAGCAAAAAAAGTCAGAATTTTGACAAAAAAATATATTTTTTTTACAGAAAAAAATCCGAATTTTGACGGAAAAAAAGTCAAAATTTTCGGCAAAAAAAGTTAGAATTTTGACCCAAAAAATATAATTTTGACAGAAAAAAAGTTAGAATTTTGGGGAAAAAAAGTCAGAATTTTGTCGGAAAAAAAGTCAAAATTGAGGTCAGAAAAAGTCAGAATTTTGACAAAAAAATAATAATTTTGAGAGAAAAAAAAGTTTGATTTTTGAGCAAAAAACATCAGAATTTGAGAGAAAAAAAATCTGAATTTTGAGGAAAAAAAGTCAAAATTTTGGGCAAAAAAGTCAGAATTTTGACAAAAAAAATAATAATTTTAAGAGAAAAAAGTTAGATTTTTGAGCAAAAATCAGAATTTGATAAAAAAAAAGTCAGAATTTTGAGGAAAAAAAGTTTGAATTTTGGGCAAAAAAGTCAGAATTTTGTCGGAAAAAAACTCAAAATTTTGAGCAAAAAAGTCAGAATTTTGAACAAAAAAAACATAATTTTGAGAGAAAAAAAGTTTGAGTTTTGGGCAAAAAAAGTCAGAGTTTTGACGTAAAAAACTCAAAATTTGGGTCAGAAAAAGTCAGATTTTTGATGAAAAAAAATATACTTTTGACAGGAAAAAAATCTGAATTTTGATGAAAAAAAAGCAGAATTTTGACCGAAAAAAAGAGAGAAAAAAAGTTAGATTTTTTAGCAAAAAAAGTTAGATTTTTGAGCAAAAAACATCAGAATTTTGAGGGAAAAGAGTCAGAATTTTGACCCAAAAAAATATAATTTTGAGAGAAAAAAAGTTTGAATTTTGGGCAAAAAAATAATTTTGAGAGAAAAAAAGTTTGAATTTCGGGCAAAAAAACATCAGAATTTGAGCAAAAAAAGTCAATATTTGGGTCAGAAAAAGTGAGAATTTCGGCAAAAAAAAAAAAAAAAATTTGAAGAAAAAAACATCAGAATTTTGACGTAAAAAAGTCAGAATTTTGACAAAAAAAAATATAATTTTTACAGAATAAAATCAGAATTTTGACGGAAAAAAGTCAAAATTTTGAGCCAAAAAAATATAATTTTGAGAGAAAAAAAGGTAGAATTTTGGGAGAAAAAAAAAAATTGAGAGAAAAAAGTCAACATTTTTGGCACAAAAAGTTAGAATTTTGACCAAAAAAAATCTAATTTTGACGAAAAAAAATCTGAATTTTGACAGAAAACAAGTCACAATTTTGACAAAAAAGAGAGAAAAAAAGTTAGATTTTTGAGCAAAAAAAGTCAGAATTTTGACAAAAAAATATATTTTTTTTACAGAAAAAAATCCGAATTTTGACGGAAAAAAAGTCAAAATTTTCGGCAAAAAAAGTTAGAATTTTGACCCAAAAAATATAATTTTGACAGAAAAAAAGTTAGAATTTTGGGGAAAAAAAGTCAGAATTTTGTCGGAAAAAAAGTCAAAATTGAGGTTAGAAAAAGTCAGAATTTTGACAAAAAAATAATAATTTGGGAGAAAAAAAAGTTTGATTTTTGAGCAAAAAACATCAGAATTTGAGAGAAAAAAAATCTGAATTTTGAGGAAAAAAAGACAAAATTTTGGGCAAAAAAGTCAGAATTTTGACAAAAAAAATAATAATTTTAAGAGAAAAAAAGTTAGATTTTTGAGCAAAAATCAGAATTTGAGCAAAAAAAGTCAGAATTTTGAGGAAAAAAGTCAAAATTTGGGTCAGAAAAAGTGAAAATTTTGATGAAAAAAATATAACTTTTACAGAAAAAAATCTGAATTTTGACGGAAAAAAATCTGAATTTTGACGGAAAAAAGTCAGAATTTTGACCAAAAAAATATAATTTTTACAGAAAAAAATCAGAATTTTGACGGAAAAACAGTCAAAATTTTCGGCAAAAAAAGTCAGAATTTTGACCCAAAAAAATATAATTTTGAGAGAAAAAAAGTTAGAATATTGGGGAAAAAAAGTCAAAATTGAGGTCAGAAAAAGTCAGAATTTTGACCCCAAAAAATATAATTTTGACAGAAAAAAAGTCAGAATGTTGATGAAAAAAAGTCACAATTTTGACAAAAAAAAATGGAGAAAAAAAAAAGTTAGATTTTTGAGCAAAAATCAGAATTTGAGCAAAAAAAGTGAGAATTTTGAGGAAAAAAGTCAAAATTTGAGTCAGAAAAAGTGAGAATTTTGATGAAAAAAAATATAATTTTGACGGAAAAAAATCAGAATTTTGACCCAAAAAAAGTCAAAATTTTCGGAAAAAAAAGTCAGAATTTTGACCCAAAAAAATATAATTTTGAGAGAAAAAAAGTTAGACTTTTGGGGAAAAAAAAAATGATTTTGAGAGAAAAAGGTCAACATTTTCGGCACAAAAAGTTAGAATTTTTTCACCAAAAAAAAATCTAATTTTGATGAAAAAAAAAATCTGAATTTTGACGGAAAACAGGTCACAATTTTGACAAAAAAATATATAATTTTTACAGAAAAAAATCTGAATTTTGACAGAAAAAAAGTCAAAATTGAGGTCAGAAAAAGTCAGAATTTTGACCCAAAAAAATATCATTTTGACAAAAAAAATCTGAATTTTGACCAACAAAAATCTAATTTTGATGAAAAAAAAATCTGAATTTTGACAAAAAAATATATAATTTTTACAGAAAAAGTCAGAATTTTGACCCAAAAAAATATAATTTTGACAAAAAAAATCAGAATTTTGACCAAAAAAAAAATTATTTGACAGAAAAAAAATCTGAATGTTGATGAAAAAAAGTCAGAATTTTGACAAAAAAATGGAGAGAAAAAAAGTTAGATTTTTGAGCAAAAAACATCAGAATTTGAGAGAAAAAAGTCAGAATTTTGAAAGAAAAAATAGAATTTTGACTCCAAAAAAAATCATAATTTTGACTCCAAAAAAATCATAATTTTGACGGAAAAAAATCAGAATTTGGACGGAAAAAAAAATCAAAATTTGGGCCAGAAAAAGTCAGAATTTTGAGAAAAAATTATGATTTTTACAGAAAAAAATCAGAATTTGGGGGGGACTTTTTTGTCCTCCAACAGGTCAGATTTGAACCCCAGACCACTGCAATAAGAGGCAGATGCCCTACCAACTGAGCTAAACACCGAACCAGAACAGTTTCAAGCAAAAAAAAAAGTCAGAATTGTATGGAAAAAATTCAGACTTAAAAAAAAAAATCAGAATTTTGACTCCAAAAAAATTAGAATTTTGAGAGAAAAAAAGTTAGATTTTTGAGCAAAAAACATCAGAATTTGAGAGAAAAAAAATCAGAATTTTAAGGAAAAAAAAAATGTTGAGAGAAAAAAAGTTTGAATTTTGGGCAAAAAAACATCAGAATTTTGGGGGTAAAAGTGTGACTTTTGTTTTCTGCTGCAGTACGACAGAAGTCAGAATTAAAAAAAAAAAAAAAAGCATTTTGGAACTATGACTTTTTTTCTTAAAAATCTGTCATCATCTCCATCGTTGTCGCCATCATCATCGTCGTCGTTATCGTCATTGTAGTCGTCATCGTCATTATCGTTTATGCTGTCATCATCAAAAAAATATTAGTTTGTTTAGAAAAAAGTTTTCTGAAAAGAATTCTGAAAATAAAATCAGAGGAGATCAGAGGAGAAAAAAAGTTGGTCAGATTTTTGAGAAAAGAAAGAGTGTTGGTCGGCTCCTTTGATAGAGCATCCAACACAATAAAAAAAGGCTGAAAAAAGTAAAATATTTTTAACAAGCAAAAGAACCAGAATTCCCACAAATCATTGTTTTTCATGAGAGGAGACACGGCTGGCAGACAGGCCTTTAAGGGTCGCACCCTGGGTGAATATGAATGCTGTGATAGGAAAGAGGAAACCAGAGATGGAGATGATGTGACACTTGGATGAAACTAAGGAGACAACTGAGAACCCAGACCACGACGCAGAACATCACAGAGACCTCGGTGGCACCTGCAGGAAAACATAAACGAGACGCTGATGTTCAGCAGGTAGTTCAACGTTCAAATGACAATGTTGTATAAGCTAGCAGACCTTCAGTCCTAACCATGCGGTCAGGGTTAGTGGAAGATGGCTGCTGACTGGAAATGAACAGTCACCTTTTGTCGGCCCATCCATCCACCACGATCTCATCCTGACTTTGTGTGAGCTGATTTCCTCCCAACATAATTACTGACACCTGACAATACTTTGACATTTGCTATGTTATACTGCCTTGGTATTTTGGAAGTGTTTTGACCTCCGGTGTCTGACACAAACAATATCATTACATTTGAATGATGGCATCGTCCTGCAGGCCTCAGAGCAGTCGGGGACCTTCGGGGGAAAGCAGAGGCTTGGCCTGCTTGCCTGCACAGAAAAAAATCAATTTGATAACAATATTCTGCTCCAATTGTAGACCCATCTTCTTTTTTATTTTATCTGTAGGACTTTAGTTTGGTCAGGTGGGTGGACAGTAACACCATGTTTGGGGGCAGCCATTTTGACAAGAGGATTATCCGTGAACTGGAGCCAACTTTTAAGCCTCTTTCCTTTTCCTATCTGTGTTGTGCCCTGAAAAAGATAATCACTTAATTAAATATTGATAATATTTCAAACCGGAAGCTGCCTGCGTGGCAATCGGACTTCTTGAAGGGCAGAATGATTTCACCGGTGCTGTCATAGCTGCTGCTTCAGAAGGAGATAGAGAGGCGTGTGCTGGGTGGATAGACAGGGGACATCGGGTGAGGAAGGGGCAAACAAAAAAAGGACAGGACACAAAGGAAAGGAAACGAGGAACTGAAAGAGCGATGACGGCACAATTTCTGTGAAAAGCACTGAACCAGCTAGTTAAAGAAAAGGGGAACATTGATAAAAAGATTTGAAAGCCACTGGCAGACTTATTGAGTGCTCTTAAAACCAAATGATTAATTCACAACTGTGTAGATATGAGTTCTGCTTTGTATCATATCCGATCATACATTTTTCATAAAGAAGCAATACCACAATGGGACGATTGGCTTTCCCCCCGTGGACACATGGGAGCCCTTTGGTCCATTAAAGAGTGTGTGTGTGTGTGTGTGTGTGTGTGTGTGTGTGTGTTTTAGAAAAGGATATTTGCTTTTAGGAAGGAGAGAGGGAGGCTCGTGGTGCAGAATAAGTAAAAAGAAAAGAAAACACACACACACACAGACAGTAAAAGATGACTTACAGTACACACACACACACACACACAGGAGAAGTCCATTTCCATCTGGTGATGTTTACTTTAGAAAGTGAGAGCGTCTGCTCCTGCAAGAGCTGAGGCAGAAGGAAGGATGAATAAACGGCAGAGGGACAGCGATAACGGAGGGATGAAGCAACAGACTGATGGAAAAGTGAATATTCCTCTGGTAGAAATCTTCAGATTACACGCCTGGTTAGATTTCATCGCCCCCATAGGTATTTTGCACTGTGAGTCTGTCTGTGTGTCTGTGTGCATGTACTCAAGTGATTTCAGTACAAGACCTACCGCTACTACTGGGGACACGGAGACGCTTTGTAAATAATGTATGTGGGCTTATTGCACATTGTTATATGACTTTTGGATCACCTGGCAGTGACACTGTGCTACTGCATTATCTCCTGTCTGCATACAAAATCACCGCCGTGTGTGTGTGTGTGTGTGTGCCTTGATTTCACTGTTTTTTTATGACATAAAGGACCAACGGGATGAACATGACAACACATGACAACCAAAAAAAATAAGGTAGGTTTCTGCTGTGAAACGGTGAACAAGCATCTAGGAGTTTTATGAATGTGCAACTAAAATGTGGGAATAAATGTCCTCTTGTGTTTTGAGTGTTCACAAGGTCTATATTAATGAAATAAACCGGAAACTTTGAAACTGATCAGCCCTGGATGTGAACACGTTGCTGCATGGCAGCTTATTAAATACAATATCACAATATCACAAACAATTAGAAGTTGTTGGAACCAAAAAAATACCTTGTCTCTAAATTTATCTTCATCCAGCCACAGGTTAACTGAACGTGTAAGCTCGTTTTCAGCAACACCGTGTTTCACACTAATCCATATTTATACTGTATCTGGCAGCTGCACTGTTTTACTGTTAGAAAAATGAGCAACTGAAGGTTAACGGCCTTGTTCAGGGGCACATCAACATCAGGTGCTGAGAAGTGTTTCCCGTCCACGTACCAGCTAAATCTTTCTGATGCTAAACCGCTGCCTCTTCTCCAAACTTCCACCCTGCGATGACCGCCGCCAAAGTTTGGATCATTACTGCTCCGCGGAGGTTTGACTCCAATAATGCCTTTTTAATACTTCATATCTCCATGGCAACTCTATCAAACCGTGTATACGTGTGGTCTCCTGTATAAAGAATGGAAATCCATATTGGAGGAGTTTGTACAGTAGCTGTGCTGCTGGGTCAAGTATGAATAAACACTGATAAGACTGACAGGTTTATTATTTTTCACAGAAATACGCAGGCGATGCCTCGATCGAGGTCTGCACACAGTAAAGGGTGAACAGGCATCTTTGTGCTGCATCGGCCAGATGACCATTCAGGAACCATGTTCACAACAGGGAAGGCTGCACTATTCATCCTGCTTCTCTGCGCCCGAGGCCAGTTTTTACCCCGCTGTGTTATCCACAGACAGTGATGCATTCTTTCCAAGGTGCCGGGTAATGATCTCACATTCCGACGTTTACCTTTCAGGTTATAGAAATTACAATAAGTGCAGACATTTGTATAAGTCAGCTTTGCCGCTGTGTGCGGGGAGGATATGGCAGAGCTCTTGTTATCAAATGATATGCATCCTCTAAGGCGCGTTGGATTTAAGCGGCAACCACGCGGCCTGCGTGAAGCTCCCAGTGTCTAGCTGTCATTGTCAGTATCCTGCTAATAAAGATGTTCAAGGGGTGACAATGCACTGCTGAGAAAGCTGAAAAGAACAGCATTTAGAAAAAGAGGCACTACAATAAGTCAGCATTTTATCTCCCCGTCATAACAAATAGCTCTGAGAGAAAATAGTGCAGCAAGAGGGATGTGATAAGAACAAGGAATTAGATTCCAGAGGCCAACGAGACGACGTTATGAACAAGAAACTGGATGAAAAGGTTGTTCCCCTCAAAGATAACACAAGCTAATTGTGCAAAATCACATAACAGGCGATAGCATTTAACCAACGCGGAGCACACACTGTGTTGTACAAGGGGCTGGACGCTAATGATGAAACCTGGTTTAAGATGAAAGAGGAATACCCCACACACACACACACACACACACACACTCCACCCTACCCTCAAGAAAGTGCTATGAGCAAAACAGGATAAAAGCTGGCTTTTATGAAGATAAGGGAGCTAGCTGAGAGCAAAGCAAGATAAAAGGCTATGGGAGATAACAGCTGTGTAATATGTGTGACTGTCTCTTAATGGAAGTGATGAGTCATCAGGGCTGGGGAGTGAGGGATTAAATGTAACAGGATTATATGAGTCTGATTGTGAGGGGAGGCTGTAATCTGTTACTGTCATAAATTACTTTTATAATCAGTCACTAAAATAAGCACAGCGATCAGACTTTAATTATTTGTTGTGACCTTTGTTTCGTCGTATTTAGTGGAAATAATGAGTCATCACTGGGGAGCAACAGATTACAGGCAAGAGGATTTTAAATAAGTATCCGAAAGATGCAGGCGAGGTGGCAATGGACGTCTGGTTCATTCATCTTTAAACGTTTTTGTACCTTAAAGAAATGAAACACGACCACGTGAACTCAGCTGTCACTGCTAGAAAGTGACATTAGTGCTCACGGCTCAGACCAAACTGCAGTTTGGTTTCATGACTGCAAACAGGTATCCAGTCCAGGTAAAACTCACAGGAAGTGCCACAAATCTGCAGTTCCTCAAACGTCCACTTGAGGCTGGCTGCAGAAGTGAGTCAGTCTCCATAAGTCCCCATGTTAGACAGCAGAAATAAACATGTTTACAGCCTTTGGTCTCTGTAGCTAATTTCCCCGTTCATGACAACTGTACTGAGGGTGAATTTATATACAACTCACCTGTTCACATTATATTAAGGCTTAAAGTTATGCAGGATTCAGAGCGTGGTAAGGTTCACAGAAGCCCACTTCCGGTTTCAAAGCGTGCTGATTTGTGGAGCATAAATATGAATAATTTAGTTGGTTATACAGACGCAGATAATGGTTCATCTGTTCTCCTTGTTATCATCTGACAGATGACACCAGACTGAAGAACAGTTTTAACAAATCAGCTCATGATCTAACTTATACTTTTTTATATATTTATATGTGTAGTATATCTTATTTATAGCGTACTCCCTGTACTTCGTCAATACTCTGTATACACTTTATCATTTACACAGTGTATAGTACACATATATATTTGATTTTATATCTATTGCTGCACTTTTACTTACATTTTTATTTTATATTAACTTATATTCATCTCCCATATCTAGCACTGTTAGCCCCGTGTTAACGCGCATATGAAAAATAAGCAGGTTTTACTTTCTTGGCTTCTGGATCATCTCACCCTCCGTTATAGAAAATGTCAGGTCTGTCTGCATCTTTGGACTCAGACAGAGACTGACTGGACTCACCCACTTAGTTCAGTGGCCTGAGACCGGTGGCACAGCATTAGTGACATTATATGAGTCCTGCATCCATTTTCACACAGCAGAGAAGCCATAAAGATAATCTTGAAAAAGCTGTTGACAGCCTCTATGATGGCGCTAGTTATCATGCAAGTGGTCCATGAAAGTAGCAATACAACTGATTGCATTTATCTGGCAGCGAACAAATCGAAGGACGAAAACAATAACGTGAGAGCGTCGAGAGCGATCCCGGACGAGCGAAGGGAGGAGAGAGAGGAGAATGATAATATTGGTACTGCAGTATTGGACTTCACTTAATCCACATCGTGTGTTAATGCCACTGTGATGGCGTTGTGCACTGCAATTACCTCCCACTCATACATTGTACAGACAGACAGGGACACGAGCAGATGCTGCTCCTATGAAGACAGATCACTGTGGGCTCCACACGTCCTCCCCGAGCTGAACGCCGCCATGCACAGCTCCTGCTTGCTATGCTGCTCTGTTGCTTGCCTGTGCAGCTGTATCCTAATATTTTTTTTATCTTGAATGCATACACACTACACGTGTGTGTGTGTGACCTATTGATCAGCCAGACGGCACCTGAGGCTCCGGATGGATGACCCTCCATTAGGCTGTCTGTCTCCCAGGAAAGAACACCTCAGCCTGGGGAGAATATGACGCCCCCAGGGTGCTTGAAGGCCTGGAGGTCTGGATTTTGCTTTAGTCCTCATCCAGACTGAAAGAGAAAATCCTTTAGCTGACAGTCATGCTTATTGAATTGGAATTGCACCAAATACCTGGATACAGTCTGGTAAAAATACCTGCAGATTTTGGAAGTGAATTGAAGCGGCAGGAGTTTATCCAGAAACACAAAGAAACATTCAAACAGAGGCCGTCTGCAGAAACATGTTCAGAGGGTTGACTCTGGTTTATTAGACATGTTTACATCAGCCATATTTATGTGTGAAGATGGATTCACTTTCTCTGAATGCGCTCAGATGAAGTGAGGACGTATCAGCCATCGAAGAAAAGGAGCGGCTGGTTTTCTTTCTTCCTCTGTTCGACGTATACCGACAGCAAACAACAAGTCCCGTTTCCCAAAAGCGACCTGTGCTTCTTCTGCTCCGCTCGTCACAGTCGTGTGTAGCTTGGTTCAGTTTCTGGGCGGCACCTAATTTTCTTTTTAGTAACATTTCAAACGTTTCATGGAAGCATCATGACTGTGGTTCAGCATTATTATCATACGAAACTCCACGCCTTTCCTATGGTGTCAGTTCCCCAATGCTGGCTGATGGAGCCGAGGTGTTTGTGTTTTAATTCAGTTCATTTAAAAAAAAAACATAGCAACACAGAGACAAAGCTGATTATTAGTTCTCGACCTCTTCATGAAATAAAAGAACATCACCATCAACATCCACTGTACGTGCTGTATTATCCACTTCAAGCAAATTAGTTACACAGCAAGCTTATGATGCTCTGAGGGCTCGATGCCTCGACAAACCTCGTGTGTGAGCGCTGTCACTCTTTTCATTTCACACCTTTTTTTGTCGTTCTGTTCCACAAACCGCTCGTGTCTTTTGAATCTGACTCTCGTCCTCTTCTCAGCCTCCATCTTCCCCGGTCTCTCCTCTCTCCACTCACTCTTCTGCCTCCTTAACCTCGTCACCTCAGTCTGTCACCCCGTCGTCGCAGCCTTCCAGCAGCTACAGCGCGGTGACGTAACTTTTCACCTCTACGATAACTATTCAATCTTTTTATTGTTTCCATACTTCTTTTTTCATATATTAATTATACTCGTCCTCTCGTGATGCTCGCAGAATCTACAGAAAGCGCGAGCTCACATCCTTAATTCCCATTTTCTGCTTTCTGTTTCACAGCCTTGGATTTTAGCGCCCTTGTCTTGTATTTTCCCGGGGAAGTACAATCGACATGTCAACTGAGAAAAATGTCATAGACAGGCTGTGGCACACAGGGAACACTGCAGATTGTCTGAAAACACAGCCTGTTTTTCATTTATTTTCTGTCACATTTCAGCCTTGACTGAGGGCATGAATGACTTTGTTTTCTCACAGTGTGAATATGAAAGTAAGCCTTCATGAAAGTAAATGAATTGACATGCGGCGCATAAACATACCTGTCAGAGAGAATGTTTTACACAGCTGACCTTTCTCATTAAAACGTCTCATAAAATTCTCTCATTTAGGCTGTTTTATTGGCAGCAGACGCACGGCGCGGGAATGTTTCACACATTTTAGGCTATAAAAGAAGGTTAAACTGCCAAAAGCAATGGAGGATTTGGTCACTGATATGCAACATTATTCCAGGCAATAGAGCTGTGTGAGTATTGGCAGCTCATTCTCTTTCCTCACTGTGCTGTAAGTGTAAAAAAATAAAAACATTTGGAAACTGTGAAGACTCATAATTCTAAGTTGACGAAGGTAGGCGGCACACACCAAAGTAGGCATCCAATTAGTGCTATATCACATAATGTAGCACGCAGGAGAAGGTGCTCACTGTAAACAAATATAGCAGAGCAACCAGATTTAGGCATTTATCTACAGGCTGAAGGGATGTGACACCCTTCAGCCTGTGAGATGAAACCTCGAGCCTGAGGGCGGCCCGTCAGCTCCACGATCTGGGTTCGATTCCTGCTCCAGGCCCTGCACGCTGCACGTCGTCTCCTCTCTCTTCAGCTCTTCTGTCTGTCCAAACTCGGCGCTGCGGCGATAACACAGGCAGTGAAGTGAGTTCATGATGATACCGCCTCTGCTGTTTCATGCAGCCAGCCTGCATGTCTGAGAGCGAGTGAGCGACAGAGACAGTGAATGAGGCGAGGAGAAGCAGCCAAATACAAAGTTATTTTCTGATTGCTTCACACACACACACACACACACACACACACTCTGCAGTGATTTGCTGCAAAGCCACGTTTGTGTTGCTCATCTACCAATCAGCTCCCTCTGCATGACAGACTCCTCCAGATCGTCCAGGCTCCCTCGTGGTAACTAGGCCACGAACATCTCAGTCCTCTGAGTCTAAACCTGCTAACAACACACTGAGAGAGGTGCCTCTGTGGTCTAACACTATTTATAGACAGACGTGGACTTGTTGACCTGAACCTTTCCAATCACACTGAATCGTCACGTTTCCCGCTGCGTGCAAACGAATAGTACAGAAGTGAAGTGATTATAATTGTAACCGCACACGGTGAGACACACAGCATCATTCCCGCCCTAATGGAAGTCCACAGAGCCACAGAGAGAGAACGGCATTTCCACCCATGGGCTTCTCAGGACACGAAAGAGTCATGAATCATACATGCGGCACATTAAGGGTCAAACGTATGTCAGCGTAGACCGAACGTGTGTGTGGGTGCGGAGAACAGGCGGGCGGCCCAGGCGAGCAGAAACGGCAAAATAAAACAGACACATGGAGGTAATGACAGAGGAGACGACCTTGACAAAGTGAAGAAAGATGTCAGAGGCTGGGAGGAGTGACGGAGGGAGGACAGAGTGAGATTATTAGAGGAAAGGCAGCGGAGGGAGAAAAAAGGCAAATGTGACGCAGAATGCAACAGCGGCTCACTCGACCTTGGTGGGATTTAACCATGAAGATGGATTCTGCTCCGTGTGTCAAGACCTCGCTGTCAAGGGGAGTATTTCACACCGAGATCATCAGGAGGAACCAAGACAGTGTTTCTGTGAAGACGGACAGAAAACTGAACAAGATGAGGCTGTGAACGAAAATGTGAAAGTTTTTAGAGGAATAATCCAGATCTGCAACAGGTAGTTGATTTATTTTGTTTTTGCAATTAATAATTCATTTTGTGTTAAAATGATTTGAGCTCTGGTTTATTTTGGCCTCTGTGACCAAACTTAAAGTCTGTGTGAAGGCAATTCAGAGATTTCTTTCAAAATACATGAAATATCTTAAATGTTGTAAAATAGTTTCTGAAAACACGTGAAGAGGAACCTCAGCATGAGCCAGAGCTGCTGAACTATGTTAGGACTCAGTGAAGGGAAACAGGAGCCACATAAAAGCAGATGTACTTGGTAAAATAAAGTTTTTTATTGCAGATTTAGGATTAATATTACAAAAGAGGTTTGCTGCTCAAAGCAGAGAAATAAAAATCAAATGAAAACTCCTGAAAATCAGTCTCAACTTCTTCAATGAAACCAAAGAGAGGAGAAAAAGCTCATTATCTAACCTTTAGTTAAAATTCCCAGTCGAGCTGAGTCATCATTCTGACTTTGGACTGACAAACTCAAAACACACTGACTTCACATGGACTTTAATTGAAGTTACATTTATTAAATAATAAACTTTGTGTCTTCGGGTCGGGGACAAAACATGTTAAGAACCATCGATTCGACATGGCGGACGCCCGCTTCCCCTCATTCACAGGTGATTCACAGGTGATTCTCGTTTGCAGGTTAATATGCACAAATGAAAACACAGCCTCCATTTCTGCCAACAGATCCTTTAAATGTTTCACATTGTACCTCTAAGGTTGGACTAAAGAGACCACGGGGACCGTCCGACTGAAAAATCATTGATTCATGGGAATGAAACAGGACCGTACAGCACTTTCTTGATTTATATTTTTTACCTTTTTCCACTATTGATCACTCTGCCATAACCTAAAGAGAGACTTTGATACAGAACAGGAGCAAAGGCGTTGGAAGGAGAGTGCAGATTCATCTCTTGAATAAAGTTTGGGCTCTCATAAAGCAGCCCGCTCTGTGCACTAAACCTGCCCAAGTCTGACTGAGGCGCTCTGAAAAATGCAATTTGTCTTTTGCAATGCCGTGTTTGACATGACCCGCGGCTGAGTAAATTTTACCTCCCACCAACCAATTTTGTGGCATGTCTGCCCGCGTGTCTATCTATCTGTCTGCCTGTCACGGAGCGCGTCATTCCCGTCTCTGAAGTGCCACGACCCTCCGAGCAGACGTATCCTTCCCTGTTCTGGCGGCTCTGATGTTTGATGAATAGTCCTGACTGAATGGCACGCAGCTTGTTGGAGACACTTACCTGCCATCACTTTCTTTAGCATCAAACACAAACTAACTTTGCCTCTCTCTTCCCGCGCCGCTGTCACATACTCAGTATTTATTATGAAGCAAACAATGGGTTACTGTCCCACCATAAAATAACATTTAAATCCTGATGTTCGGCTCTTAGCAAAGTTGTCGACTCGCTAGTTTTTGATCAGAAGTAATGCAATCAGAACAAATACTCGAGTACTGCTGGACATAGTTACCACAGCAGGATGACGCGCTGACACTGGGGGCACTTTTACGCAGCATTGCTCCAGCAGTACTCGTGTGCACTCTCTTTGGTAACTATGGCAGACACAGTGGCAGTTATACCTCTGTTATTTTATTCATCGCGTCCTCTCCTCTGTCATCCTCCTTTTTGCATGTTGGTTAATCCATTATTGACAGTTGAGGTTTTCTTTGAGCGTTCACAGCCTGTCAGAGATACTCAGGCGTAACGGGAGAGGAAATGGACCTAATGGCGTTGGTACCCAAAAAAGAAAAGCAGACAACCTGTAATCCTCTACCTTTTAAAAGATGGTGGGATGGTGAAAGAGTGAGAAGGAAATAAAGGAAGGGAAGCAGGAGAAGGAAAGGGAGCGAGAACCAAACAATGACGTCAAAAGACGAAAACAGAAGCACAAAGACGGAAGTCGGGGTGGAGAGCAGGAGAGGACAGGCGATCCCGGCGGTGCTAACATGTTAAGGCTTAGCTGGGCGCGCACACACACTCACACATACACACACAGAGCTGCTCTTCCTAACGAGTGAAAACCCTCTGAGCAGAAAAACTGTGATGTCTCTGGTGGCAGGTTGCAAAAAGCTTTCTCTTCGCCTCTGTCTCACCCTCGCTGCCTTCCTAACTCCTTAACCCCTTCTTCTCTGCTGCATCTGCCTCCATCCATCCATCTATGATTCTATGCACATCTCCATCTTTCCCTCTAATCAGCCGCTGCATCCATTTAGCCCTCCATCAAAACATCCATTAGAGTTGTCAGAATAACTAGATGCCAGTGCTGCTTCAGTGATGTTCAGTACTGGAATTTAGAAACAGACTTCCACTAAGTGTTCTGCAAGCGTGAACCTCAGCTTGGAAAATGTGAAGAAACGTGTAGAACACATACGAAGAGCCGCCGCTCTGAATAACTGAATAAATCGTCCAGACAGGACAGAGAATGGATCTGGGTCCGGACCGCTGTCCACCTATTAGTCACCTGTGCTACACAGGGTGTAATAAGACACTGGGACACAGTTTGTTGGCCCCCAAACTGAAACATAACTAGCGTCAGGCTAAATATGAATGTTTTCAAAGATGGACGCCGCGCCTCATGTCAAATATCGTGACAGCGGTGATGCATTTAATTCAATGCTATTAATATTGTACTGTATTCTGTTATTATGCCAACACTATCACTTCCAATGAATCCTTCAGCCATCCATCCTGAAACTCGTCTTTGGAACAAAAAGAAAGAAATTCGTCACCATCTGCCGCGGGTGAAAGTTTTTGTCTCTTCATCTCTTTCTTACACATCACTCTAAGAATGATGCCAGCAGACACGGTACCAACTCTGTTCATCCATCAACCCGTCCGTCCCCCGTCTCCTCTGCTTCCCTTCCTCATTCTCACCTCCCTGTGTCCTCAGCGACACCTGAAAAAAACAAGACGCCTGACAAATCCCCCGACGAAGACGGAAAGAAAAGGAATAAAGTCTGAGTCTCAGCAGGTTAACCCACTCAGAATGCCACTCAAATCCCTACTTTACCTGTATTTATATGTAATGCCTCTCTAATAATATATTATGATGCCTCCTCAATTTTTGTGGCAGTGTGTCTTGCAGGGCTGGCTGGTGACGCACTGCCAAACTGAAAAACTGAGGAGCATAGAGAGGAAATTGCAAGGCTGCAGAAAATAACCAAAAGTACTTACTCTGACTTTGAATTGAAAGTTGCACACGTGCCCCTCTTTCAATTTTTAAGGTGGCATGAATTTATTTTTAGGGAGCATGTGCTTCTAAAATGTGGGATGCTGTCTTATCCCAGGACTTCTCACATAAGTGCATTTCAGAGTTTCTGTGCCTGCATGGACCTCAGCGCACCCACAGGGAGGTTAAAAGCGTCTGCCGAGTAACTCACAGTTCAGCTGGTGTTTGGCTTTGTCCACCTAACTGCTGTTCATTATCTGGAGACTGCAGGAGACAGCAGTCCTTCCTGCTTTGGGTCGCTATGAATAGATGCAACTTCTGAGCAACTTCTGAGCAAAACAAGAAACTCAGACTTCTGCAAAGACAAGCATTGCACAGTAAGCTCAGTTTTTCATTATGCGATGCCCAGAGTTATGGTTTCTGTTTCGCCGCGTGCTAATTCAAACACGTCGACACGTCCGTCTGCTGGAGCGGTTCACTTTGCACACCTAAAAAATGTGTGTGTGTGCACGTGATTCTCACAAGGGAACACTTCTGCTCAAATATGCAGTGACAGGCCGGTGACGAGCGAGCGCTCGACCCCCCTCGTGCATTTACAACTGCTCAACACTCGCTCGCCTGTCAAGTTGACTTTAGAGACTCGGAAGGCGGGATGAGCGACAGGCTGATGTCGGTCACTTTCAACGTCTACACTTCAGGTCTACTCTCTTCCGTTTCACTTGTATATCTACCATACCATGATGCATTAAACTCTCTCATCATTGTTCTCTAATTTTTGGTGTGTGTGCTGAGCTGCATGTGTGGTTTCCTGTTCCTCATCGAGCCTGGTTTCATTTACGAAGTTAAGACTAATTTTCAAGAGTTTTCATTTGATTTTTATTTCTCTGCTCTGAGCAGCATCCACTCAACTTTCTTTGTAATATTAATCCTAACTCTTCGCAATAAAAAACTTTATTTTACCAAGTACATCTGCTTTTATCTGCCTTCTGTTTCCCTTCACTGGGTGCTAACATAATTCAGCAGCTCTGTCTCATGGCGTGGCATCTTCTGCACGTTTTCATGGACTGACTGCGCTGACTATTCATGCGTCACACCTGAGGAGGTCTGCAACACGTCTAATGTCTGGAAGACAGCGACACATACGATGTGCTGAGCTGAAAGCTCATGTATGAAATGCATTAAAGCAGATATACACACACTGTAGCCTGCTGAGTGATGCATAACGTAATATTTAAATATCACAGCGCGCACACACACACACACAAGCCTACTCAATTAATCATGGTGTCCTTTGGCCCTATCTACTGATTGCTAACATAATGGACCTGAGTGATAAACCACTTCCATTTTCACTCTAAGCCTGTTTAGTGAAATCTGTGAGGGAAGAAAAGACGGAGCGACGGAGGGCAAAGAAAAGAGAGATTGTGACTGAGGGAGAGAAGAGGCAGAGAATGGGGGATCAGGAGAGGTGAGGCACTGAGGAAAAGCATGTTTATATTGCTGAGAGGAGAAGGGATATTAGATACAAATTATTCATGCGCTTACGCCACTCCACATCTCATGAGAAGGTCCATTTGTACCTCGAAGACAACATGAAGCGAGGAGGAGAGAAAAGGGGCAGAGTGAGGAGCCAGCTGAGCTGAATGACGTGAAGGAAACAAACGCACAGTCACCATATATTATGCATAGTGTCATTACATTCCAGCCATGTTATTGTTGCTGAAATGAAGTGCAATAGAAATGACAGAGTGTACACACATCGTGGCTGTCTGAACACGCTGCACCACGGCAGTGATGCAAACGCACTAATAAGAAGAAGAAGAGAATTTAAACGTCTTATTTTGAGCTGGTGGCCAAAGAAAACCTTTGTCCTGTCTTTGTGTCTGAACCTACAGCGCCGTGCGGCCTGCCAGCACGCTTCATTACTTCCCGTCTCAGTTGTATTATATCCATCCATCCATTTTCCATAAGCGCTTATACTTAGCAGGGTCAGGGGGACTTGGAGCTGATCCCAGCCGACGCTGGGCGAGAGGCGGGTACATACAGACAACCACTCACACTCACGTTCACATGGACGGGTCAAACTCAGCTGACTGCCGTCCTCCGATGGTCCCAAGGTTTCTCCTTGTCACGGTCATCAAGCTAACAACACTGGAACTTCATATTCATAATAATCTGATTCTCACTGTAACCTGAGTGCTTTTGTTTTGGCGCTGACTGTGCGGTCGCTGTGACGGCTGTGAATGTGACAATAAAGACCCTGAGCCGAGGCCGTGCATAGAAGGTGAAACAAAAAGAGAAGGAGAGCCACGGCGAGCGCGGCTGACAGATGTGAAAGCGAAACCATGTTAACGTCCCAGAAATGTAGAGGCGGAGAGACGGACAGACAGAGAAGGATGGGAGACTTAAGTTAATTTGGCGCTGAAGGGCAAATGCAGCAGGCAGCTGATCAATGAGAGATGACTAATAAAGGCTCTGATCGCACACAGCATCAGTGTGTGTGTGTGTGTGTGTGTGTGTGTGTGTGTTACTGATCACTGTCCACCCTGCCAATGAGCTCACAGCTATGATGTCTCATAGTGTGTGTGTGTGTGTGTAATGTAACTTGACACATCTCTGCAGCTCTCATTAATGAAGAGTGAGTAGCTGCTTCTGGGGGACACTGACCACGAACTCCACGAGGGAAACACACACCAAATTCCCCCCTCACACACACACACACACACACACAGCATACAAATCTATATGCACATGATAGTAGCACGTGCTCACACACACACACACAGAAGAAAGAAGTGCTCCAGTGCTCCTTCCAGCTTTAGAGTCGGTTGAATAATTCAACACAATTAATGCTGGCTAAGGCCTCGTCTCTCTCTCTCTCTTCCCTCTTTCATTTTTTCCCGGTGCATTCATCTTCTCGCTCTTGTTTTCAGGATCTCTGTCCTCCAGTCGTCCTTTATTTCTCCTGCTCTAACTCTCTTTGTGAAGGCCACCGATTTCCTTTATTTTTCCGCCCATTGTCCAACACGAGTAACAACATTTGCTGCCCTAAACAACCTGCTGGTACTGTCGCTGTTCTTTCATTAATATCTGGCGGGACAGGGAATGTGTTTGTCGATTTTTAGAAGCAGCAGCTTCAGTGGTTTATATACTGTATACATAAAGAGAGAGAGATACAGATATAGATATTATTTTAAAATATTTATCATCTTTTGCATGATTGTGAAGTCACCTCTGGGAAATCAGATCAAAACTTAGAAAATCAAGATGAATTGGTACCAAAGAAATGATCTGGTGGATTACATCTGCAGCACTAATGCAGATTTATGCATGTGTAATGAGGGTCATTCCATCTGTGCCATTAGGCTTCAGAATAAAACATCCCTGAGCTTTATTAGCACTCAGCAGAACTCTCCGACCTGTAAAACACACCTCGTGCTCTCTTTAAGTGACGTGATTGATGCCACGGTCTGTTTTTTTAAATGTTCTTCGATGCCTTGACTTGGTTCAGAGGTCGTGGATTGCATTCTGTACAGGTGAGAGTAAAGGGCAGCTGTCAGAATAAAATCCCAGATTGGAGATCCAGGTGAACTGTGGATAATGGCGGCATCGGATCTGTGTTTATTCGTTTGGACTCACCTTCATCTTCTCTCTCTCCGTGTGTCTCTGTATCTATGGTAGCCTGAAAGGTCGAGCTTGGCCGGGCTGCAGCGGCTGGCTGACTGGCTGAAACGTAATCAAGCGTGCCAGACTATTTCCCCAAACTGAGACACACACACACTCACACTCACAAAGAAATACACACACACAGGTCCAGCTAAGCTATTTCCTGGTGTTGACACTTTGTCATTTGTTACACAGACATCTCTTCTCCTTCACCGGCCCGGCTGGACCATGGCCAGAGTTTGTTTTGTTGTGTCTGCTAGCTAAATAGCAAAAGAGACGGGGGAGAGGAAATAGCAGGAAAGAAGGGAGATAGAGCACCAGGACAAGATAAAGAAAGAAAAGTCGGAGTCTGTCCAGGAGCTCGTCTGAGTTTCTGCCATTATTCCAGCTGCAAATAGATTTGTGTGATCTTTTTTTCTATTTCAGGACAAATTGTGGTCAAATTTACTATCGACTGTTTAAAGGAGTTACAGGAGGACGGCAGGAGGTCCAGGTAGGAAGATAAGTGTGCGGTTAGCTGGGCAGGAAATTGAATGCAATTCTATAACTTATTTTATGAACCTCAGTGCTTCTTACTTTGCCATAAAGAGTTACCGACAGCTTCCATAAACTAAACCTTTTGTTTCAGGTGTCGGATTAGAGATGGTTCGGTTTGGTGACGCTGGAGAAGCTCGGTTGAGTCTGACAGTACACACATTCACCGCGCACACAAAGACTGTTTGAGGGGATCAAAGGTTGATTTTGTACTTTAATTAGGCTCATAAAAGTTTGGTAACTCGTCATGTATTCATCCTCTGAAGATCTTTACAGCAAAGATTTGAGAACGCTGCAAGATCTCGCAAATATTGCAGGGACTGGTTGAATCTGTGATCATTCCCATGAATTCCTGAGGAAACTGGGTCAGCGAACTTCTTTTGGAACATGAAATGAATGACTGGTGGGGTGGATGTAATGATGGAGGGACAGATGGATGTTGATGTTGTACAACAAATTAGACAAAAAAAAGATTTCTTAGAGTGTTTTAACTCACAGATCGGCCCGATAGAGGGTTGCCTATCGTCACCAGCTTTGCTATTTTCAACTAAAAGATGACGAGACGGTAAGGGAGGAAGAAAATGAAGGTAAGACGGGAGGCGAGAAGATTTAAGAGAGAAAAGAAGTGAAAAAGAGAAAGAGAGAGATGAGTGGGGAAGTGATGCATGGAGAGAGGGTTGGAAAAGGCAAGGGTGAGGGATAGAGGAAGAGGGATGGATGAAGTGAGGGGCAGATGAAGTAAATGAGGGAGGGATACGATAGAGGACTGTATGGCACAGAGACACAGTCCATCATGCACCCTGTCTCGCTGTGAAAAGAGGAAGGACAAAGTTTAACCAGGATTTATCGCCTGTGTCTAGTCACTGGAATAAGGCTTGGGATATAGATCATTATGGAGGACACAAATAGACTTGCATGCACCTGAGCTGGGGTCAGTTCACTTTCTTTTCAGAGCATCCAACCACCGGAGCCGGCCCGGCCCAAAAAATGCGCGAGCCGCTGGGACGCTGAAACGTCAGCCACACGTCGTGTTGTTGTAAAGAGATGTTTAGTAAAATATCACATCTTTAAGTTCATCCAGAATAAGCTTTTATCAGAAAAATATAGTTCAGGATTCACAGCAGATGTAAAGCTCTTAACTGCTTGTTTTTCTTCTAATATTACTCGTCGTCCTCTGAACGTTGCTCTATATTTCAGACTCAGCTCAGAAAAGGGAAGAAATCTTCAGGATGACTCGCACAACATTCGGGAAAAGGTTTAAAGTGATGACAGAGTAATCCTTCCCCAGAAGAACTCTCAAAATCTTTATCAAGAATTTTGTTTTATCTCCGTCTGCTGGCATCCAACAAAAAAATGTGGATAAATCCACAAAAGACCGGTGCAGAGATTTCACAACAGGATGTGAGGCCGAGCAGACGAAGACAGCGTCAGTCCTCCCACAGTCACTTCACTTGTTAGGTATGCAGAGGCACTGAAAAGAACCGGTTAACGTTAAACCATCATTGAATTTAGCGTTGGCAAATTTGAATAACACTTATGTTTAATATTCATTAAAGCAATTTGGGGATGGTGAAATATTAACGCAAACATCAACAGGATTTGGGCAATAAATGATTAATCATTAGGAATTAAAGCTCTATTAAAATTGTATGTAATTCTGTTTTTTGCCTGAACGGGATCTGTTTCAGTTCACTCCGACTTCTTCAACATGAAAGCAAATGAAGCATTCGAAAACACACAGTTATACAACAGTTTGACGATTTTTCCCGAGTCATGCCGAACTCCAGGAAACGCCTCAGGTGACCCGCGTGGAAAACTCAAATTTAGGCGAGTGACTGGAGGGTACGAGCCGGCTCTGGCTGGATTCCTCAATATTTCTGTGTTTGATTTGGAAGCAGGAGTTTTTCACCTCTATCAACCCACTCAATAATTTAAAACCTTTTTCTGGCCATGTCTAAATAAAGCATGCGATATTTCTTTGCAGTGTTTTCAGGATTGCTGACATGTCGGGATAAACAAGTCTATGCAGCCATAATTTGTCCTAACATCCTTGGGAAACTTCAAGTTACGGGTCATCACGGTCCCAGAGCTATTTGGAGACACTTACATGTGGCAGGACAGAAGAGGGATGTCTGTACTTCTAAACAGCGGCTCTCTTGTGTCTAAGTAAGTGAAAAATCGAATTATCACAGGTTCTAGACGCACACTGGACGGCCGTAAGATTGACCTTATTCCCATGGTGGACATTTTAATCTTCATCACATGGAGCAGAACGCTCTACCCAGAAGGACACGGACAACACATTAAATAAATAAACAATAAAGCCAAAGTATCTCAGTGATTTGAAGGTAGGAAGCTGTTCTTTGGAGTCAGCGACTGAACAGCAGCAGTGCAGCGTCGTACCGTACTGCAGCAGCGTGAGTCACTGAAGCAGCTTCCTGAAGCGAGTTTCTGTGTGAAATCACAGTGTTTTCATGTTGTACACAGAGTACATTTACTGGCTACTGAGTTTCAGTAATAATAAAGTAAACAGTGTTTCTCACTTGTGTCTGGAGTCAATGCACTGCAAGGCAGCGAGGTAAACACTGTGAGGAGCGCTGTGCTTTAGTCATGAATACGACCCGGTCGAGCTGCACCACAGCACTGAGCGAATTAAAGAAAGCCATTGTGGATGGGTTCAGTATGTTAAGGAGTGTACATTGGACTCCATTATCATCACGGTGATTCACAACAGATGGCCCTGGAGAAAGAGAGGCAGACGAGTGACAGACACACAGTGAAGGAGGAAGTTATACAGAAGGACAGAGAGAACGAGGAGGATGGAGCGAAGAGGAGTGTGTTTGAGAGAAAGAGCATGTCTAGACTGTGGAGAGTGTGTGTCGCTCCGTGGGAGGGTTTCTGATTGTAATGACTGCAGTAAGGTTACAGGTCTAATTAGTGGAAGGGTTGCACAATCATGCACCATTACTGCACAAATACTTTGGATAAAGTCAGCGAGGTTAAGAAGTTCTCTGTGTCTGACTGTAACTGCATCAGAATCTGGTTCTTATTATGTCCCATTATTTTGCTCTGTTTGCGGCTATGACTGCATGCATAAAGTAAGAGATGGACACACACTCTGGTTAAGGTCATGGATGTGTTTTCAGCAGGCGAGGCTGCCATGGATACACAAGCACATACAACAGCTTACAAGTTCTAAACAAGTGATGGATGTTACGTGGTTCATTTTCAGTATTTAAATGTGAAACTTTGGCCTCACACAAAACATGATGCAGTACAGTCCTAACAAAGGCAGCATGATTTATACCAAACTCAGCTCAGTCAGGATCCTGCCGAACAGTAAAAACAGATTTGGCCGCGCTGAAGACGTCCCCACAGTCAGTAAACGTCCAGACAGGAACAGAACTATTGGAGCTCGCTGTCTCTCTGCTTCAGAAGTTTGAGGTCAGCTTTATTCTTTGAATCCAGTCCATTGTTTGAATAGCAGGAGATGACCATGGAATCATTTCACATCAAATTGAGGCAAGAAAGAAAGACGCTGCAGCTCGTACTGACGCTGACACAGCTGATGGTTACATGAACATGAACTGCAGCGGTTACAGTTTCAGAAAACAAATCGTGCAGGCACCTGAAATGCATGATGGAATATTGTATCATGACACAGCGGTGTTTGTTCGTGGTTAAGATCTGGTCCATGGGAGTGTAACAGTGAGAGCGAGCCACTTAACTTATGCCTGTGTCGTGATCTCTCACGTTTCCCACGAAGGGGCACTGCCCTAATTTTACATCTTAAGCTCGAGAAATGTGTTCAGCCTGTGAAAACAGATGCATGATATTTTTCATAGCTGTGAAGGGCTGATGATGCTATCAGGGAGAATAGTTTAGCAAACTAGAAGGATTTAAGAAGTGCGACCTTTGGAGGCAGAAGAGTAAGACTAATAAAGAGTGTTGCAGGGTTCAGTGATTTTGGAGCTTACAAGACAAAAAGTCTGGATATCTCAGCCTTTGCCACATTTGAGATATCCTATGTGTATTTATAGAGAATAGTTGCATTGTGGGTAATGTAGGCTGCAGGCTTTGATGCTCCGGTTCTGGTCCATCTTCAGTCCAACAATGGTACAGGAACTCGGCGTTCAAATGGCCGTGTCGGTAACGTGTTTGTCGTCTTTGCCCATATTCCTCCGCGGCCTTGGACTGAAGTTACCTATAAATGAGGGAGCTTGTTACTTACAGCTGATGTTTCAGATTGCTTCAGCTCCAACAGGTGCAGAAGCTGCACTGGAAAAAAAACGCTGCCAAGTTATTTGCAGCAATAACAGACGAGCGGCAGCAGCTTTCTCTTTGCAGAGCTCAGATTTCTGTTTTATGGTTATTTTTCTCCTTCTGTGATGAAAACAAGGACGTCAAAAGAGGTTTGTCATGATCGGAGGTCAGCCATATCTGGATCGAGTTACTGCATTCGGAGAACAGCCAATACCCAGCACATTTTCGACAGTTTGTGTCAGATGTTTGTAGTTTGCAAGTACATAAATCACATGTAGAGTCACTTTATTACAATATATCTACTGAGCCTGGTCACATTTTCTAGTGTTTGTTGCAATTAGTTTCCTTTTCCAGAGAAAATCCTGTAATCCTGTAATCATGTCCGTGACCCACACAAACCACGACGTTCCCGGATACTTTCCCATAATTTTTGCCCCTCAGCCAATCCTTAAGCAGTGTGTGTCACATATGAAGCCGATGTGAGTTTCTCAACAATGAGGCAGTTCTGCCAGCGGGGGCATCAGATCAGAGGACACACACGCATGTGCGACTTGTTGTTATGGACAAACAATAAAATGTGAGTGCACCGCCACAAAGAGTGGGATCACGGTGCCACAAGGAGTCTCGCACATTATCAGCTTATGAACGGGAATCTCCGTTTCATACAAGTCTGTGTCGCAAAATCACAGACGTTCATGTCAGACGGAGAGGAGCGAGTGGTTCCTGCCAAATGAGACAGCCACAGCTGCACATCCCTGGCCTGGTTTCCCTCCCGCGCAGGAGAACTAAATTTTGACCGAGGTTGTGACCGGTGATGGTAATCATACATCATTTGGTGGATATGGACTGTTTTCAGAGAAGCTTGAATGCGGCCCGGAGGTCAGTTAGAAAGCTTTAATGAATGCCAAATTATCCTCGCTGCCACCGCTGCCCTCGGGGAGGTTAAAAAGTGCTGTGTGTTGACAAAAACACACACAACACATAACTGTCATGCACACATACACAATCATAACTGTCTGTTCCACATTGTCCTCTGAGCTCTTTGCCCTGCAGGTGCAAACCTGGAGCATATGGTGCTGTTCCAAGGCTTTGTTTGCTGTGTACGGTTCTGGTTAGGAAGGACTCTTGCATGGGCCATTCAGGCCAGGTACACGGCCTGTTCTGATTTAGGAAAAAATGCTTTTAGCAGGTTCATCTGAGTAAAACAGATGTAGGGCGGGCAGAGTTCTGGAGGCTCGCTGACTGTGCAAGAAAATATTTAATTTATGTGAAAAACAAAAGAAAACAGATGCATCGCTCATAACCCAATGAAACATCCACACCATGAATTCAGACACTACAGCTTCCTTTGTGTAACTGTTGTAACTAATTCACAGTGTAGTGTTGCAGAGGAGAGCTGGAGGTCTTCAGGAGGTCTGTGAAGGTAGAGAGGGACGGCCCTGATCGGGGAACAGGCGAGAAAAGTACGACCAGGCCTGAGTCCTCGCTCCTCTGCTGGGGTGAGACGCAGGGAGTCACCTTCAATGTCGGTGTCATGATGTCGAGCAGGTTTGGCTGGGAGGACCGGCAGTTCAGGTTCCAGCTGGAGGCGGTGTGCCTTCGTCCATGTACATCCGTCTGAGAGAAATATGGCATCATGACTGAGAATTAAAGCCACGAATGCAGCAGAGTTCCTGTTTACATTCTGAATTGATTCTGAATGAAAGTGACTGAGCTGGATGGAGCTAGCATGACTCGATCCAACACGAGGATTTGCTGATGATGTAATACGATGTCTGCGAGGCGGAAGGAATAAAAGATTGCCCCGACCAGCTCAGCATATTTCATTATTCCCTTCTTATTTCATCATTTTATGTTTCAGCAGATTTCAGCTGCAGCAGCGGTAGAATAACCGTCTCGTCTCTCAACAGAAACCTAGAACATGTTTCCCTTTGTCTCCCCTGTCAGCGTCGCCCTGCAGGCCGGCGTACGTTTCTATTTATTCCTTATTATGTTATTTCAAAGTTATTTGTGCTGCTTAAAACACTGAGCTGGAGCTGATTTGGTCATATAAATATTAGTTTTTAGACATTCTTGGAGTTTGACTTGTTAATGCAGCAACATTCATAACCCACCATAACTCAGCTTGGAGGTATGTTTCATTTAAACAAATCATCCTCAGATGCAGCCGCGTAGTAAACTCTGACCGCCGTAACTCAGATTATTAGACTTCATGCTAAGGACCGTCAGATAAATGTAAATACAGGATTCCTTTGGGTAAATGAGGGTGAAATTTACAGTACCTTGTAAACTGAAGATGTCAGAACTATAAAGTAACGCTTGGTATTCTCTCAGTCAGATTCTTGAAGTCGTCACCTAGAAAGTTTTTCTTGACTCGGCTCAGGAGGTCAACGACTGGAGCGGCAGCTTCCCGACCCGCCAACCGGACGCTTTCCGATCCAGAACAGTGACGTACGTTATTTAAACCTGAAGCGCCTGATGATTCGGGCGGCTTGTGGTTGTGTGTGTGCAGCTGACCTAGATTGTAATTCAGTATTGAAAAGGTTAACTTTGATTGATTTGGAGGAGGTTCATTACAGTTACCAGCCTCAGAAATCAACAATTAGCAGAGCCCGCCTTTGTTTCTCTCAGGACTCCATGCGTTCCTTCATAGTTTTAATATCTCCAGTCAGACTTTTGACTTGGTGCTCTACCTTTGACAGATTCCTGATCATCAGAAGCTCAAAACACGTGAAAACCGAGTGATTAGCTGCCACATGCTGTCAGTCATTCTATGAAAATATCGAGCGATCCCTTCGAGGCTTGAATGAAACCGTGACGTTTCCAGAACAGAGTCCAGTTTCCAGAACGAAGCCAGAACAAACCGGGTGTGTGATGCTTCTTAGCTGAAGAGGCAGAGCATTGCTGTGTTAATGGAGATGGATAATGTGTTAAATTATTTAAGCAACATTTTTTCCCTTTGTATACTTTAAGAAGTTTCATCATCCGCTGTGTGTGCTGTATTGATTGAGCAGCTTCCACTCCTGCTGAGAGCAACATCGTCCATAATAAAATCCTGCCCAGGAAACCACAGTCCGCCCGCCCCCGGAATGGATTAGCTCACCGCCGCATCTAAGACAGAGAAATAAACATCACAGCTCTGTGAATAGCTGTTCTCCTGACCTTTTTAAAAAATCTATTTCATTTGCTCTCTGCCATGCTGCTTCACAGTTTCATATTCATCTTGTCAGCGAGGCTTTACGGGTCATTCCCATCAAGCAGGCTTAATATTTGGTGTGGGTCTTAACTAAATCCTGCGCAGCATTAAAAGAAAGTTTGCTCAGGTTGTTAGCGAAGCCCTCGCAGCGAGGCGGGTAATTACACAAGCAGGCAAACTTTGTGAGAACGGTGTGAACAGGTGCCGCGTCCTGAGCACAGATGTCAGCAGTTAATGACACGCGTGTGTTCTGTGAGACGTGCAGCGTCCATGCTGGGTGTAATCCACAGCCTCAGTCTCTCCAGAGGGTTAACTTCAACGGCTCGCTGTAATAAAACATTCTGAATTACTGCAATATAAAAGGTTTGAGTCAGAGCAAAGGAAACTGAACCCCTACCAGCATGGAGCTGTGCAGCAGCTTGTTCAACACAGGAGTTATTAATGACATTAACAATGCATCGATAGCGCTGCAGCATGTTACACACAGAGCTGCAGGTACGGCCGAATGCTCACGGTCAGTTACCAGCAGCATCGTGTTTTACACGTTACATTATTTTATACTGAAGCTGCATTGTCATCGTATCAGCCACACTCTCACGCTCTGAGCCGCTTTGTGAGTTAATAACGGATAAAAACATGAACCACGTCGTCATTTTATTTAATTACGCAGTCACATTTCATAACTCTTCGCTGCTTTTGACCGTCATTTAAGGCTGTTTCTTCATGCTGCGGCAGGAGACATTCCTCCCATGAAACCACAACATGACTGAGCTCCCACTGTACAGTTCACCACTAGTTCTTACAGTAAAACCCCGTGACTCCGACCACTGGCCTCAGGTTTGAGCCAAATAGTTAGCTCCTTACATCACATGTAATGACGGTAATCAGACTGAAGTTACACGTAACAGGTAAAAAAAGAAAGGGAAACTTTCTTTCTTTGTTTCTTTCTGCTGAGCTGATTGGAGGAAATCTTTCAGTCAGCTCAAGTTTGACCTTAAATGAACAGTCAGGTCCAGAAAAAGTGTCTCCTGGTACTGAAATATTTTGGCAGCGGTACAGGAAAGTAGTTCCAGAGTAAATGACCAGCTGAATATCACTCCATGTGCAGAATTTATACGCTAACTTTGGTGCGTTAGCTGAAGCTGGATTTAAATCAATGGGGAAAAAAGCTGAAGGCCACAGTTTAAATCTTACAATCTTCCCCTGCCATACAAATCAGCCATATCAGCGGGAGTCGCTGAGGGAGCAGATACTGTATTTAAAATGCATGTCAAAGAACGGACCAGGGTTGAACTCAGTTCACACACACACTCTCAAGGATCCACTACCAGGCTGCCAAGAGGTCCCAGTATCCTCGTTCTATGACTCCAAACATCTGTTCAGTTTTCATGAAGCCGTCATAGACACTGCAGGTACGTCACTGAAACCAAGACCAGAAACTCCTTCTGTAGGGTCCAGACATCACTGCAAGGTGAAAGGAACAGGCCTAGGGTGTGATCGCACAAGATGAGTTCAGATGGATGAATATTAATAATTCTGTCCGAGGCGAGTCAGAGTGACTGTGCTCAGGAACTGTTTCACTCCTTCGTGCGGTTCGGTTCTTGTTTATGCTTTGATTAAATCGAGTTTACGTTGCTCCGCAGTTGAAAATTGATTGTCTGAACGTTGAGTAGGCCGACGCTGCGCTGCAATCAAACAAATGTGTTAAATGCACTTTTAAAGGCTGCGGAGCATTTCTGTGCACTGATTACACCTGGAAACACATCCAGCACTAAAAGAGGAGGGAAGGTGCAGCTCGTGCACGGAGGCGCAGACAGATTCTCACGTCTGAACAGTCTCAGGGTGAGAAGGAGAATTTTAATTTAGCCTTGTGGTCTTTAACATGCTCGCGTTGAAAGCATTCAATCCTTTTTTAATATTTCAGTTATTTCTAGTTTTATCTTGCCATATAAGATCACCACACACACACACAGGGTGCAGGGCTGTCTGCTTCAGTCTGTCGTTCTCGTCCTTCTCCGCGGCCTGCCACGTCTCTTTGTGTCATATTTCTTTGCTTCCCGATGCAAACAGACATCCTGGGAGCAAACGGTGGCTCGGCCTAAACACACCTGCTGCTGCTAGCAGATATTTAACATGACAGGCGGGCCACGAAGACGGAGAGATCGAACATGTGCATCCCTGAAAAGCCAGATATAAATGTTCTGCAGAAGGAGCATGTGAGATAAAAGCAGCAGACAAATGACCTGTGTGTGTGTGTGTGTGTGTGTGTGGTGAATATGGCTGTTTATTAGAGGATGGTGAGGTGTGTGTGTCAACGGCTTTTTGCGTGGAAACCATCTTGAGGCAATTTACATTCAACTGACTTTTTGTATTGCACATATCATTAAAGTCTGCGCTCGTGTGTGTTTGAGGTCTTCAAAGCAGCTTGATTTCCCAGTTAATGACTGTTCACATCAAAGCAACACACACACACACACACACACACACACACGTCCCCATCTGTGTTACATCTCTGCGTCTAAAAGCCGCCACTCACTTCTCCAGTGAACTCTCAGCTGTGTGTGTATGTGTGTGTTTATATTCATGTTTAAGTGTGTGCATGCATACTAAGCAGATATGCATGTCTGTGTGTGTGTGTGTGTGTGTGTGTGTGTATTCAGCCGTCCTGTAACATCTGCAGCTGTCGTGCTCTGACTCTATCTGTGTCACACACACACTTCAATGAATGACTGACTGGTGTGTGTGTGTGTGTGTGTGTGTGTGTGTGTGACTGATGAGGAAATGCTGCTAAATTTAATTTGTTTTCAAATGTTTGTGATTTGACTTTTAAATATTTGAATGTGAGTTTTGGCGCACGTTATGGCTGCCAGGTGAGTCACCTGTTCCTGACTGCAGCGTCACCTGGTCCCTCCGATCCTCGGGGTCGGTATCTGAGGGGGCCGCTCACCAAAGTTTGGACAGCTTGACCGTGTTAACGACCTGAGGACCTCAGACAGTCACATTCATTTTCAGAGACTGTTTGGGTCATATTTATTTCTTTGGTTTGTGCAGCAGCCACCACACACACACACACACACACACACACACACACACACACACATTATGCTGCTGCCCTCTCACTGGTGCTGAGGTGTAAAAAGAGAAGAGGAGGATCTGTGCCACTTTCCTCTCTCTTTTAGATTTCCTGGTTTCTAGCTCATGGCCTCAGGGCCAGGGTGCATGCTCGCTCTCCCTTCCTCCCTCTCTCTCACACACACACACACATTCTCTCTTTAAAACACACACACAGACACAGGCTCCCCTCCCCTCCTCTCATGCAGTCATTGTCGTGGTATGAATTATTAACTAATTGTCCTGGTTATATGAGCGGTGTGTGATGCGGCACGTGTCGGCCTTATTGTCCGGATAATTTTACTGCTCCAGAGCAGTCCTGAAATCCAATAACGAGCTCACACTCCCACAGCTTCCTGATTTGGAAAATATCGAGCTTCACACTATTAAATCAGACGCTGCCATGTAAACAAAGACAGAGTTTTAGGTTACAAAATCACGCTCACGTACGTCAGATGGCATTCTGCAAAGCAGAAAATCATTTCTGCTCGCGATGAAAGCATTCAATCCATTTCATGAAATCAGGTTAAATAAACTCTCTACCTTAAAAATGATCGGTGTGTTGCATTAGTCCAGCCGGCACGGCGTTGCTGAATGAAACCGAGCGTCCGTGCAACAGGTGAGTCATTGTTCTGTGCCGCTGGCTGACCACACAGATCTCACCGGTAATGGCCGTCGCTGGTGACCTGGAGGTGCTTTCCATTCAGCTAATTATGCTCCTCTACGCCTCTCATCCTCGACCCTCCGGCCTGTGACCCGGACATCGATCCAGGTCCACCATCTTCCTCTCGGAGCGAGGGAGTGAGGAGAGAGGAGGAGGTTTCCAGAGGAGACTGAAGGGAGTGCGGTCCCATGTGGAAGCTTCTCTTTGACTGGAAGTGGTTCATTGATTGGTCGGCTGATCTGATGCTGAGCTCCAGTGGACGCTTTGATTCTGTAATATTCAGGCAGACTACCTACAGCGCTCACATTCTTCATGTTTGTTCATAAAATCAATATTATTAGACTTCGTCTGCGTCTTCTTCAGTTGCCAAAAGGTGTTTTCTTCTCTTCTGTTCATCTTGGCTCTTTTACAGCTGCAGAGCTACGGTTATTAGATAATTCAGGTGCTTGCTGTACCTGCAACAATACACAAAAATGATTCAGTAAACTCGATCCCTTCATCCATCTCTGTCTCGCATCCCCCGCTGGGAGGAGCTAAGAAACAAGCAGGAGGAGTAAAGGCGGGGGGTGAGGACGTCCTCCCAGGCCTCGCTGATCATCTCCAGCTCGGTGTATCCGAGCTTCTGCTTTCCAAAAAAAGCCTCATCTGATGCATTTTCCAGCGGCACAGAGAACTTTAAGCTCACAGGCTGCCAAATGTCGGACCAAATGCCAGGTCGGGTCTCAGGCCTTCGCTGATGAGCTCTGGCAGGCCTCGAGGCTTTTTTTGGCTGAGGCTGCCTCGTATATCGTTTTTCCTCTCCTCATATCGCTGTCCTGATGCCTCATCTGTGATAATCCTTTTTATCTATGCAACCAATTTGATGCTGAATGTTTAGGCTGTGACAGAACATCAGCAGCCTGAAGCTGGGAGGTCCAAACACACACCTGTCCATTAAATCATGCCTGAATGCTGAAGAGAAAGAAATCAAGCCTACGCTGACACACTGAGGTTCAGGATGGGAACCAAGGTCTAGATGTTCACACGAAGGTGACAGAGACTATGACGGAGCTCTGAGACTGTGGACTGAGCTTTTAAATCACTTCTTTCTTCAGCTCAGAGATCACAAGACACCCAGAGATAACACTGTCTGTGCATCTTCTGTCCTCGGCCTCTTCAGGGTCCAGGTCCAAGACCTTGGAGTTACCTTCAGTTCTGAGTCTGACCTCAGCTCTGAAGCACACATTAGAAATGTCATGAAAATGTCATTGTATCATCTCAGACACATTGTGAAGGTCAGACCAGGTCTCCTGTCTCAGGACGACACACAAAATGAATGCATGCTTCCGTCACCTCGAGGCTCGGCTGCTGCGACAACCTCCTGTTTGGTCCTCCTAGAAAAACTTTTGGCTGCCTCCCGAAGGCCAGACAGAGTGCACGGAGAAGACCTTTTCCAAAGTCGTGGTTGTCTTTTAGTTTTAGAATTTATTTATTAAGACATGCAAGTTAGAGTCTCTGCATCTGGACCGCGACTCTGCCGCATGATCTGATACTTCTTCTGCTCTGTGTTCGTTCTCTTACTTTTCTCTGACTTTAATTTACTGTGAACATTTAGTTTTTATTTTTGCTTCTTGTCAAATTGCTTTTCGTTCATTCCTCTCATGTTTCATGTCGACCCCTCCTCCTGCAATGTTTGGGAAATAGAAAATGAGAGGCTTGGCTCTTTTTTGCAAAACCTTGAATACTAGAAATGTTCGTCACATCTCACTTGATTATATCTATCAGTTTATTTCAAGTTTACATGAAAAGCAGAGCCGCTGCTGCTGCTCCGCTTTCCTCCTCGTCTCTCTCCACATTCCCTCCTCAGTCTTCAAGCCAGACTTTTCATGCATAACAAGAGCGACCACGTTTCTGTTCCCACCACTAACCCCTTTCTAAAATTTATTCAGACCTTTTTTTTCTTTCCGTCTCATTCACCAAATCCCCACACTGTATGGGTATTAAAATACGTGCAGAGCGAAACAGAGAGAGAGAGAGAGTGTGTGAAAGAAAGGGAATGACACAAGAATATGTGCATGCTTATGAGTGTGTGCAAGAGAGAGGCAGGGAGGATGTTAGAGAGTGAAAGGAAGAAGGGAAGAGAGACAGTGTGTCCTTAAGACGGCGTGTCGAGGAGAGAGAGAGGATGTTCGAGTCGAGGAGGGAGAGGGAGGAGAGTTAGAGCGCTCAGTCCTCCCTCGCTAGCTTGTTAATCTCCCCGGACTTGACATTTGAAAACCTCCACCCCTCTCTCCTCCTCCTCCTCACCCCTTATTTCTCTCACCCCCCCAGCTCCCCCTCTTACTCCCAGCGCAGTGATGTGTGTAAATCCAGCGCTACCACTGAATAGACTAAACTTCTCCTTGGCTCTAAATCCCCTCTGAAACCTGGTAGGACAACTATTTCTCAGTGGTAAAATTCACCTTGAACAAATGACTCTGGCTTTACATAGAGACTATAATACTGTAATAGGGCAAATTATGGGCAATGACATGCAGGTAATTTTTGGACATGAGCAGTGTTGCCTTCCAGCCCAGTGTCCCTAGAAATTTCATTCATATTGTGGATTGTGCAGGAACTAGAGTGTCATTTATGTAGTGAGGCAAAGTAAGGGCGGTGAGGTCGAAGTGGTGGATGGGAATGTCCAACTTTGCATCTGCCACAGACTCGTAATTAACTTGATTTCCAAATGTACTTGTGGTCTCATTGAGGTCATCCGCTTTGCTGAGCACCACGCTGTCCACCGTTAGCTTCTTTAGCTTTGTTCTGTTTCGCTGCGTCATGGCCGGCGGAGCTGATCGCGTCCGTTTTTTAGACAATGCTCGTTCAGAAGCGTCCCAGAAGAGACTCCGTACTCCATGGAGAAAACGCGGGTGGTCTATTTTTGACAGATGACCACGACCGGCAGCACAGAGCAGACACAGAAACAGCACATCCAGAGGATTTTCACAATAAAAGACCCCGTGCAGAGGAGGAAGCGAGCAAAGCCTGGGGGCAAACTGCTCGCGTGTGTGAAGCCGCATGGAGAACGAGCAAAAAACCAAACTGCAACCGGTTAAACTGAAGAAAATGTGAAAAGTTTCTCTGCACGCTTTATTTTGAAAGTCTACGATGTGGCGACATTGTGGCAACAACATCATTCATCACAGTACTTGCTGTTGGCGCTTCATCTGCACAAAAGGCAGCAATCAATAGTCCACAGCATGTGAAGCATACACGAGAATACAAAGCCCATGTCAAGCAGTATTTTTCAGGCATGCTCGGTCCCGACATTAAAGAAGTGAAGAAGAGAGGGATCATGCTCTCGTTCTTGAAGAGGAAGCTGTTCACACAAAGAGCTGAGTGCCTTTGTATTGATCAGATATTACATGATACTGATCACTTTGATTCTGTCTGTGACTACAGAAGCTGGAGTTAGCCGTGCCAGCGCATGAGAGATCATTCATATTTCACCAAAAACAGAAAAATTTCAGTAGAATTCTTGAAAAATTGTGACGCAAAGAGCAAAAAGTGAAGCATGAAGCAAATATTGTTGGTTTGCCTTCAAGCCTCAAGATAATAAAACATGTTTTATGTGTCTATGTGGAAGACAATATTGTTTTATGTTTTTTCTTTCTTGCACAAAACTGATTTACAAAATTGAGAACGTGAACTTTGTGCAGAACTCGGCAGATATATAATGTGTTTTTCCAAAATACCATAAGTCATCTGTGCCGGGAGAGCATGAAGGCTTGGTATGTGAACAGAATTCAAAGAATCGCTGATCAGAATTCTGCCGTAGATTCAATCAGTTCAAAGCTGTGATGTGTTATAAGAAGTGGCAGTCAGGCTAAATTGATTCCACAGAGTCTATCTGCAGCAGGTGTGTGTGTGTGTGTGTGTGTGTGTGTATTTCACCCGATGATGTTCAACTCGCAGTGACCTGGTTACGTAAGCAGCATAATGATGACCGCGGACATAGCAGGGACTGATTGAATGTACAGTATGGACTGATTGCAATCACATGACTGTATACAGCTGTCAGACACAAGGCCAGACGCAGCAGTGAAGGACTCCGGCTTTAAATCTGTTAGACGTGAGTAAATGATTGTTTGAAAGACCAGAGATGAGACACGCGGTCACATTACTGATGTTGGAGTTTTTGAGTTTCAAGAATAAAGTTCCATATTTAATCTAAAAGAAAATATATTCAGAAAACTGAGCCAAAAACTGTCCTCACTGCACTCATCAGCATTCGAGGAAAACCTGAGCTAACAGCAGCTAACAAACTGAGCTAACAGCAGCTAACAAACTGAGCTAACATTGACTAACATTAGCTAAAAAACTGAGCTAACAGCAGCTAACAAACTGAGGTAACAGCAGCTAACAAACTGAGCTAACAGCAGCTAACAAACTGAGCTAACAGCAGCTAACAAACTGAGCTAACATTGACTAACATTAGCTAAAAAACTGAGCTAACAGCAGCTAACAAACTGAGGTAACAGCAGCTAACAAACTGAGCTAACATTAGCTAAAAAATTGAGCTAACAGCAGCTAACAAACTGAGCTAACAGCAGCTAACAAACTGAGCTAACATTAGCTAAAAAACTGAGCTAACATTAGCTAACAGCAGCTAACATTAGCTAACAGCAGCTAACAAACAGTAGCTATATAATAAAATATGATCCAGTTTCACCAGAATCAGTGACATAGTTGGTGTGTGTGACTTAGTGCCGTAAAGCGTTACGTACTTCTGCCCAAAGTTACATAGTTACAGTTACATAGTGTGAGAAAAGTTACATTATGTTGCTGTTTTGAATGTTTGAGAAAATATAAGAAAGAAGAGTGCTGATCTGTACTCTGTGTGTGTCTCTGTGTCTCAGGCTGTGTATGGTTTATATCTAAAGCAGCTGGATGCCAGCTGCCTGTCAATCACTCAGATAACTGGGCTTGACCACAAACACACAGACAGGACCACCCAGGGGAGAGAGACAGACAGAGAGAGAGACAGACAGAGAGAGAGAGTTGTTTTCTGCCCAGCTAAAGTCACTGGCCCTCACCCTGAACCATCCATCACATGGAGATAAAGCCAAACACAGAGAGAGAGAGTCCAGGGCTACTAAATGGTTGGCTGGACAGAGAGACAGTACAAGAGGGGGAGAGGGGGAGGCATGGGGGAGAGAGAGGGAGGCATGGGGGAGAGAGAGGGGGAGGGGGAGGGAGAGCAAGCCAAACAGTGGGAGTGAACTTCCTCTGAGGAGGACAGTAGAGAAAACAGTTTGAGTACGCGGTGCTTCCACATTGTTAGGACATATATCTCTTCCTAAGCAGCCCTGTTAGTGACTGAGGATGGGAGATGTTTGTTTCATCAGAAATAAAGACTGCTTCCGAGGCCGGCCTGTAAAACGTCTCTCATTTGTGAGCTGCGATCCAGCTGGTGTCTGCAGGAACAAACTGTGATGCTGTAACTGGAACAAGAGAAAAAACTCTCCACCAAATCTGTGACAGTGTGTCATATATTCTTTTCTTCAATCCTGTTAAAATTACACAGTAGATGGAGCGTTCTCACACATGACAAAAGCTTAGCTGCCGTTTCTTCTTCTTCTCTCTCTGCAGCAGAAACTGTGCAAAACACAAAACCAAGATTTCAGTTCACTGAGAGAGCAGCAACATTTAGATTTAATGCATCAAATCAGACACGTGTGAAATTCACAATGAGTCGATTCAACATGTCGCACAAATCTTCTCCGATATATCCAACATGTATTTGAACTGGAAGCCTCCTCTGTATACAATATACACTACACATGTATACTGTGATCTGCTGCTGCTCATGCTGTGTATATCTCAGCTTATGTGTACGTCATGTTCCTCTGCACTTCACTTCAGCAGAGTTCAGTCTAATCTAAATCTGTGATGTTACCCACAAAACCTGGACGTAGTCTCCATGACGTTACCTTCAGGTTTCTGAAGAGTCCTGCATAACTTTAAGCTTTAATATAATGTGAACAGGTGAGTTGTATATAAATTCACCCTCAGTACAGTTGTCATGAACGGGGAAATTAGCTACAGAGACCAAAACTGTTTTTGTACCAGGCTGTAAACATGTTTATTTCTGCTGTCTAACATGGGGACTTATGGAGACTGACTCACTTCTGCAGCCAGCCTCAAGTGGACGTTAGAGGAACTGCAGTTTTTGGCTTCACTTCGCAGCCACAGAGCTGCTGCTTGGTGTGTATCTGCAGCCATGTTTAGTCAGCACCCTTAAAATGGAGTCATTTAACTCCTGGTTGCTCCCAGCAGACATCTTAAACTGTGGCTTAACACCAGTTTTCAGCAGGTTTTAGTCCAACAAGCAGGAAAGGAGTTGCCATGCAGGCGGCAGCAGAGAATAAAACTTCACATCTGCATTCATTTCAAATCTGTGAGCTGCTGTGAAATTGTTTTTGTCTCAGCTGTAGTTTCACTTCAGCGTGACTTTAAGCCCTGCAGAGGTGTTCACGCTCTGCAAAGAAGAAACAGTTCTCCGGTGATTAGAAGTCAGCGGAAAGCAGCTTCCCACAGGCAGCGTTATTAACAATATGTGACAGAATTTGACAAATATGTAACCAACCAAATATTCCTGAACGGTTAACTGAATCCTGCTGACGAGGAGCCGAGCTTCACCGATCGATCGCCGGTGCTACCAACACGTGTAAAAAAAGAAAAAGCTTCAGGTAAACGGGAGACACGCGTCATGTTTTCACCTCATGAGGCTTGAAAACAGCATCAACCCCTGGATTTGATTTTCCAGCGGACGCCTGTGTAATTCTGGCATTTTACCTTTAGCCGTGGCTCCCTGACATTTTCTCCACGTCACGGCCGCAGCGAGAAGGGATGAATGCTAATCATGGCCACGCTCTGCGAGGAGGGTCAGGTGTGTTACAGGAAACGCCGCCATGAGGAGGAATTTTAATGTGGTGGAGGCGAAATAAAAACAGCTGATTCATTCCTCCACCCCACGCGGATTACTCTAGTCATATTTAATAAAACATTCTTCAAGGTCTGGACTTCTGCACAGAGGAGAGCTCTAATGATTCCACATCGCTCCGTCGTTTGGCCTTTAACAGGCTCATGCACCCAGCCGGCTCTGCCATTTTTTGTTTGTTTGTGTCAGAAAAAGATAGAGATAGAGTGTGTGTGTGTGAGTGTGTGTGTGGCTGCTTATGAGGATCTACATGGCAGCTTCATAACTCAAACAATTCCACGGTGGGCGGTTGTGTTGTTGCTATTGTGTTACAGATATGACAAATCGCTAACTCGCTGCTCGCTAATTGTCCCTGGAGCCCAGAATACAAGTGCTTGTTGTGAGCTAATTGTCACCCAGAGGGAGCGCACACATCCACTGAAGTGAGCTGAAACAATACGCACACGTTCAAACCTCCAAATAAAATCTATTATAGATTACTGATCAGCTGATGAGCAAATCTGAACCTAAACAAACATCCACATGGGATCTGAGCGCTCCATGAAAAGCTGATTGTCAGTGTGGATGTCCCGACCCTCGGGTGCGACCTGACGTCCAGGTCAGCTCAACAGTTTGATCTCACTTCCTGTCATTTGACTCATCGAAAGCCGCCCGGTGGGGAACAGTCGACTTAAACACTTTGTGCAAACAGAGGCGTCGCGTCCTGAACGTAACTCTCAACATGTCGAGTGCCTGCATAAATCTGCATATTTTAAACCTGTTGTTCACACCACGAGTACAAATCGTATGTAAATTGTATGTAAACTGGCAGAACCGACGCACCTTTTTTTGGATTTATGATTTGTAATTTTCAACATCTGGAGACGTGCAGCTGTTAACGATCAGAGCTGAGCCTCTCGCTTCATCCTCTTTAAGATGAAAAGATTCTCTCTCTCTCTCCGTCTCTCTCTCTCTCTGTCTCTGTCTCTCCGTCTCTCTCTCTCTCTCTGTCTCTCTCTCTTCTTCTTTGTCCGTCGGACAAACTGCTATATTCTCATATCAAATTTTAATGGTCCAATCTTTCCCCTGGATGCAGCTGTGATTGGTTGTGAGTCACAGGGATAACCTTCCTCCGCTGAATTATACATCTGTTGACAAATGACAACACACAAACACACACAGGCATGTATGCAAATGCCGAACACCTGTGATGTTCAAATCATTCCAACAAAAGAATTTCTCTCTATATTTGACCCTGAGACGTCGTGCTGTTTGTTGTTCTTAATAGGTCTGTGTGTGTGTGTGTGTGTGTGTGTGTGTGTGTGTGTGTCTTGCTGTTAGCTGCTCTAGATGTGAACCTCAGAGCATCCGTCTGATTCACCACCTCATGAATTATTAGTTGCCATGGCATCCCACACAGACGCCCCCTTTGATAAAGACGCAATTCTCTAATTAGAGAATAAACAAAACCATGAGGATTTCTGTGTGTGTGTGTGTGTGTGTGTGTGTGTGTGACACAGAAGTTCTCACCATGGGGTCTCCTCAGAGCCGTCCATGCATAGATCTCCTGGATCGTGCTTCACCTGACAGCTACATTTGAACACCAACCTAACGCACCATCAGAACACCTGAACTGTCCCTTTAACACGCTCAGCTCTCTGCATCTTCCAACCTTTGACTCGGAGATCTTGTGTCAATCAGCCGAGCCCGTGTGGGCAGTCATGGAGAGGACCAAGGAGTCACAACATGCAACAATGGATACCTGTGACGTAAGCAGGTTCCAGCCCATCAGCTGCTTCACTGTACTTTATTCACAGTATGGCGCTCATGCAGACGGTGCAGTGTTTCTGAGCGCTCCATCCAAATGAGCGCACTCTGGTTTAACCTCCTGTCAACATCTCCGCCTATATGAAGATTAATCTGATCCTCTGGGAGGAAATGGGGAGTGTCGGGCTGCGGGAGAGTTCACAGTTTGGCTTCGTGTTCAAACATTTCTCGTATTGCATGCGATAAAAAAACTACTTCAAGTTTAAGTTAGTTTATTTCATGGTGAACATTTCATGTATCAGCAGACGGTTCTGATTTAAAGAACATTATTATGAAGGTTTCAGCTGTTTTTTCACAGGGGAGACACAAATGGGCTGAATTCAATTCATCTTCTTTAAAAAATAAAAAAAAATCATTAGACTGTCTGAACTGTTTAAGTACCTGTGAGCAAGGCAGCCCTGCAGGGAGCCGCAGGAGGAGGCTGCAGCGTTCGAATCCAGGCATAAATGAAACAGAACGACGTGTTAAACAGACAAAGAGAGGAGCAGGCGGCGGAGTGAAGGGGAAACATGCAGCAGACCTGATGGACGGAGCGATCACAGCGTCTGTGTTTACTCATACATTTACTTCATCACACACACACACACTCAGTCATCAGTGAGGGATAAGATAATGACAGGAGATGGACGAGGAGAGAAGTCCTGCTGAGAGAGAAGATGCAGAGAAACACTGTGTGTGTGTGTGTGTGTGTGTGTCCTATTGGGTCTGTGCTCAGCAGGGGCTTACAGCTAAAGAAAACAGAAGTGGTTTTCACACATTAGCCAGCAGAATGCAACACACACACACACACACACACACACAAGGAAAACACAGGAGGCTTTCACACGTTAACCAGCCTTGTGGAAAAACCTGACCAAGACATGATTTAAAGGGAAAGTGCTGCAAACATGAAAATAAAAGGTTGACTTCAGTTTAAGTTTGTTTCTAAGTTTGTCTTAACTCAGCTCAAGTTGCAGTAACTATGAAGTTAACACAGTCTCAGCTTACTCTGCTTAGAGTTATAGAAATGTGCACTGTCACAGCTGTGACCTCTCATCTGTCAGTTGTTGTTTAATCTGCGCATCGTTTCTTAATCCCTCCTCACTTCAGTGGAAGTCAGATTAAATCTCAGCAGATGATTGCGTGTGTGCCGTTCTGTTTTCACAGGTTCCGTCTTTAATTAGCCGCCTTGTTTTAAAAAGGAATCTGAAATCTCAACACAAACAAAATGGCGTGACGCCCCCCACCGGAAACCCAAACACACCTTTCACCCTCGGACTGACGGGCTGGATCTGCGGCTGTGCGACGGCTCTGCTGCGTTTGAATTTAGCTGCTTGTTATTTATTGATGAAGGCAAAAGAGGGGTCTGCGTCTTAGCATGAACCTCTTTGTCTCCGGGCTATTTGTGATGGTGGGATTCATAAATACTGACTTGCACTTATCCGGTATGATCTACAGTGTCAGCTGAATGCCTGAAAAGCAAATTTGCTTAGCATCAGCTGGAGCAGAGCACACTCTAAGTAAGCATAGCATTGTTTTGGCTGCTGCGCTCATGCCTTAAAAGCTGTTTTAACACCACGGAGAGTGACAAAGCATTGTGCACAATCACAAGGAGGGCTCCCTTAAAGCGCTGCACAGTCCACGCTGCCATCGTCTACCTTACATAATTAATGGAGCAGCAGTAACTCTGATACATCGTGGCATTTCATGGTTGCTTCCCACCTAAGATGGCATTTGTGTTTTTTGTTTGATTAATTAATGAAGCACATGCACCCCGCGGTGTTTTTATCCCCCGTCCTGGTGATGAAGAGAGGGGGTGACATGCAGCAAAAAGCCCCCGTCTGGAATCAAATCAGGCTTTCTGGTGTCGTGGAGGACTGTAACGATTACTGGCAGCATGACGTGAATGTTTTGTCTGCGCTGGAAGAAAAACAAGCAGCTTCATTAAAATATGTCTGTTCATCTTCTCTTTTTTGGGGAATTTCCATGGAGCCGTTTTCATTACCAACGAATTTAAACACAGCAGCTCCTCTGCTGTGGAACCAGCTCCCAGTCCTGGTTCTGGGGGCAGAACCCTTTTGATCGAGCTTATAGTCGGAGCTGGTTCAGGTCAGTCCTGAACAATCCCTTAGCGTGCGGGAGACAGGATCAGGCTTTGCAGCGTCGGACTTAGATTTAGAATCTGGTACATGAAATAAACAAAGTCAGAACACACACACACACACACACACACACACAGGTAGATGATCAGTGTTACTCATGGCTCTCTATTTATCTATCTACCAGGTGGCCATCTCCTCTTCCTCGCAGCAGATGGCCGTCCACCAATGATCCAGGTTCTGCTCGAGGTTTCTGACTGTTTGAAGGAAGTTCTTCCTTGCCCGTTCAGTCTGGACCTGCTCCATATGGAACGTGTCATGAGTCACAAATGAAAAGACAAAATGATGAGGCGTTCGTGTCGTCATGAGACGTACCAGCAGGAATCAGCAGTTGGTAACTGCCAAAGTAATTGACATCTAGTTTTGTGAAATGTTCTCGGATCCCCACTGACTTCCACTCAGTCTCCTGCAGAAGGCACGTGTCCGTTAAATAAGTTAACGTTTGTTGAAGTAATGGAACAAACGTGAGGAGCGTAAACCGAGCAGCTTGAATCTGGTCTAAAGACTGAAACACTCTGCTTCCCCATTGACTCCGACTAACAAATGCAAATTAGACCACAGCTGCCAATTTCTCGAACACAACAGCATGAAAACATTTGAGATATCTTCGAGGAAAGTGTGGTGGGGGGGACAAAAATATTATCCACCCCCCCGACACAATCCTCCGTCAATGTTTTCTAATTGGAATGAACTGAGGTAGAAAGAGGCAAAGGGCACGCTGTGTGTGAGCGAGACTGAGAAAAAGAGGAAGACGGCTGCACAGAATGATACTGTGAAATCCAACAGTCAATATTTTGTCAGAAGCATAATCTCCCACGTCTGGTGAGTGTGTGTGAACGGCATTCTGTATGATGTGGGGTGCTTTCCTCAGCGTGTGTGTATCATGTCTCACTCTCACACATCAGCTTCATGTTGGAAGAAAACCGAGCGTGGTCAGGAAACATTCCTTTAAGAATGAAGGTAATCAGACATCCAGAGTAAAAAGTCTTGTCACTGTGACAGACTTCCTCGATGTGTGTGTGAGTGTTACGATACATATGTAAATCACGGGGCTGCTTCTCGCTGTGTGGACCAGAAAGCGTTGGCTTAGTTCCCATCACTGACTAACCAGCCGTGACGTGCTATCAGAGATCAGAACTGGAAACAGATAGAAGAGACGTCTAAATGTAAAGGGACGAGCCAGACGAGCGGCACAGCGCGGATCCAAAGTGCTCGAGAACCTGGCCTGCAGGGTTAGCAGACAGGACCGGGATGTCAACAGTTAGTTAATCAGTCAACACCGAGAATGTTTCAGGAGATCATGTCAAGAGTCTGATGTGCTGCCAACCAGTTTAAGAGTTAAGAGCTGATGTTAGCTCAGTACCTTCATGCCTCAGCAGGAGTGTTTCAGCTCCACAGAGCTCTGCAGAGCGGAGCTGCTTCAGGGATGCTCCTGAAACACGCTGCTGCACTTCTGGTGGAATGATCGTCGACCACAGTCACATTGCCGCCGGATTATGTTGGAGCTGTGACGGCAAATCAACCAGTTAGTTAATGACTGTCGGCCTGACGAAAGCAAAATGGATCCAAACCGGAGTCAATCCAATCATACATGTCCACAAACAGGCAGTCAGCCTGCAAACAGGAACACCGAGCTCTCCGTCGTCATCATTTGTTGCTGCACGGCTGTCTGTGAATGTTTCTTTTCATTTGTGTTCATGTTCACCAGCGTTGTGTACCTCAGCCTGCGTCAAGGAGTTCTTAACAACATGCAGAGCTTCTGAGCAGAGCTTCATTAAATTTTGGGATGTTTGTTTTTTTTTTGGCAGACATTTTGGCGGACAGGCGTCCTCATTAGTGAGCTTTTCTCAGAGAGAAGGATGTTGAGCGTCGGTGGGAGTTCAGCATTTACCAGTTAAGAACCAGTTTGTTTCCACAATAACACAGTTAACTTGCTGCTGTGTGCCGGCTGAGACTGTCCCGACGCCAGCGATGCAGTGTATCGACAGAAATGTAATGTAATATTCACGAGTGTGTTTTCATGTGTGTGTATTCACCTGGAAAAAAGAGTCGTTGTGTTGGTGTCACCTCCTCTTCCATGGAGTCTGTGGACTCTGCTGAACCTTTCAGCACTTTCATTTTGCATTAGAATAAAGTTTATTTAATCTGTGTTTCATTAGCGTTGGGGTGTAGCATGACTGCGTCATCCCCCCTGCCTCCATCTCCGCCTCCGCCTCCGCCTCCCCTCCTGTGCTTACTGCACCTCCAGTGCACCAAAACGAGCCGCCCGTCTCTCCTGCTAACTCCTGACTTCCCTCTTTCTCCCTCTCGGTGGACATGTTTTAATAAAAGAGGCTAAAAGTCAAGTCTTTTCTCTCTCTGGCTCCTTCTCTTACATTGAAAGCATACACCCCCCCTCCACCTCCACCTCTGCTGCCCCTGCACTGCTGCAGACGCTGATATATAAAGAGAGCAGGCTAATGCACAGAGTTAGGGCTCTGATTAAATGAGTCTAGAGTGTAGGAGGCGAGCTAATGTTTAGCATCATCTAGCTGATTAAAGCATAGCAAACAAGTGATTGCTATGCAGCTCTGCTCCTCACTGCTAACTCATACACAAGGCTGCTCTCTGTTCTCGAGATCTCGCTCTTTAACTCTCCATCTTCACTCCCCTCGCCTCACTAATTCTTTCACTCTGTGTCACTCTGATTTGCTTTCCCTGACACTAAAGAAGAACGCTTCATTTCCATCCATCCCATCCTCCAGACTCCTTCTTTCCAGCGTCACCATGACCCTGAATGCTTCCTGGCTTCGTGTCTCAATTTTTCTAGCATTCCCTATTTTCTCTGTCTCCTCTGTGTCTTTCTGTCTGTCTCCAAATGAAGCGCCGTCCCCTCTCTCTCATTCTCTGTCCCCTCTCGGTCGGCCCCGGCTCAGTTACCGTGCCGACAGCACAAATTGAATTATTGCAGACTGTGTGATAATCCCAGGCCACTGATTGGTCACTGCAGCCCTCCATTAAGTGAACACAGCGGGGAGGGTGAGCAGAGAGGGTTAATACACAGAGAAACAGCGAGTGTGCTATCACATGGAAGGAGAGAAAGGAACTCGAGCCGCAGGTTAAAGGAATAAAACAAAAACACGCGGCCCTCTGGTTTCATCCCCTCGGAGCCCCGGGTATCCTTCAGGCTCAGGATAAAACAAACAAGCGTGCCCTTAAAAGCCCGGTCCATAATCCCTGTGTAATCACTGAGGCAGACTCTCAACACATAACCAAAACATGAGAGCCAAGTCAGAGATATACGTGTGTGTTTTTCATTTAGAACGGACTGGATGGATCCCACATCAAAGCCGGAGAAGCTTAAGCGGGTCTATTATGCTGAACATTAGTGGAAAGTCCGATTTGAAAGTTGTAAGTTTGTTTCTATCTGCAGTGTGAAATCAAAAGGAGATCAGATCCGGATCAGACTGTTTAAACTACGATGAGTTAGGACAAATTCATACAGGCTTATTTCCCCTCCAGCCGGGGCAGGAGATTATTTCAGGTCAGTCTATAAACTGGGATTGCGTCATGAGCGTCTCTGCAGGAGTTGGCCACCTTCTACACGAGAACACACAAAGCATCAGGTTCATATCAACAACACGGGATGTGAAAGATCGCAGCTGTTGTGGTATCTGGAGAATAACTGTTCTCTCACCCGTCGTCGTGCGGGCTTTATGTGGCGCGCACATGGGCGAGCGAAGGTGGAGGAGTGCGATGGCAGTGAGATGTTTTCTACAGAGAGGCAGCAAACCGATAAGACATCTGTGTCTGTCAGTGTGTTTATGAAACTGCAGCTGGACTGATTCAACAGGACACAACTGTTAGCTCCAACGAGGGTTGCAAATCTGGGAATTTTCCATGTGGGAAACTTTCCATGGGAATTTATAGGAATAAACCAGGAATTTACAAAATTGAAGAGGCCACGCCCCCTACCTGCACAGGTGACGTCTGCTTATGACTAAACAAAATGTTTGATACAGTTTAAATTACCCCCAATTTACATTCCCATAATTCTAATGGAGTTTCTCATTTGGAATATTCCTCAAATTCCACAGCTTAACTTCCCATGGAACATTTCCAGAAAGTAAATTTCCATAAACTTTTTGAAAACTTGCCATGGGAAAGTTCCCGTTCCAACCAAGTCATCTGATTGGACAAGAGCCGTTCCGTGAGTGCTGATGTAGGGAATAACAGCACTAACGGCGTTACGTTAACGTGAGTACAATCAAACCTGATCAGCCACCGTCAATAATCAATACACAACCAATGACGTTATCATACTTAACAGCGAATGTTTCTGAGGTGAAGCACGTTAACGTGAAGGTTTCTCAGTAAAACTCGAGCTGCTTGGTGGATCAGACGCTTTTTCAGCCGTCACCAAAATAACTTCTACCCGGTTTCCTGCTTCCTGCCTGGCGCTGGAGAGAACGTGTAATATTAAACATGTTTGATTTTATCAGAAGATGAGAAAAAGCGTCTCATGTGATGTTCCTTTATTGAATAAAGGTTTATCAAATCAGATCACTGTTTGCTAAAGGAAGCCTCTGTGCTCAAGGCCTTTCAAACAGCTTTTGTCACCAGTGATGACCTTTAGTACGGAGACTGCGCCACCAAGCAGTTTGTGTGAAACACTTTTATTACATTATTAATTATACGATGACTTTCTTCAGACTCTTTTCTTTTTTTAGAATCAGCTTGATTTCTTTGCACGTTGATCTTTTGCAAATAAAGTGAAACTTCACCAATTTAGTAAAAAGTCAGAAATAAACAGAGCACGTCTGTGCAGAAGACAGAAATACAAATCCACAGATCAGCATCAAAGATCAGCATCAGCTCTGAAGCTGCTCGACCCCAAACAAAGACGTGAGCTGCAGGTTTTATTCTTCCACACTGCAGCTGTTCATACAACATATATAAAATAATTATAATGCGACTAAGCATGATGATTCTCCTGAAATCAGAACTGACCTAAAAGATCCAAAACAGCCAAATTGTGACTTGAATATTTTTAGTCATGACTAAATCAGCCTCACACACACACACACACACAGTGCAGCCTTGCCTGTGTGCCTGCAGTTAGAGGTGTTAATAGGCCGTCTTTATAACTGAGCGGTGACATCACTGAGCGGAGGAGAGAAAGGATCTCTCACTTTGTGTGTATTATTTTGCAGCCTCTCGCCGTCTCTTTAACTTTAAATTGATTTTCAGCTTGTGTTGCGATTGTTTTCAATAAGTCCTGGTGTGCGTATGTGTACAGAGGTGTGTGTGCATCCTGTGGGTGGCCCAGCTCGTGCTGAATATTGCCTTACTGTTTGGGGTTTGTGGGTCAGCGTGTTCAACAACAGAATCGTCTTTCGACTCCAGACCTCTCTGAAGTGCTGCCTCAGCTGAATGTTTACAACATGAGACTGCGAGCTCTCATTGTGGCCACCACACAGTATTATGCCGTGTTTCCACAGCACGGCACGGCACGGCTCCACTCGACCTTCTTTGGGGGGCTGCTGTTGTCAAACGTTGTGGATAGAGCCTTGTGCTTTTTGCTGCATTTCCACGACAATGCGTCTTGACTCGACTCGCTCTTGGTACCTCTCTTTCCTTTTTCCTCTGCAGACAGTACTTCAGATGGTGCACAGGCATCGTAGGTGAGCTGATCGCTTCATCGCCATCTCCACACTCTCATTCACTGTCTGTGTCACCCAACCACTGCTCTCTCCTGAACGGACACAAACCAAAGGAAGCTTCTTGGCGTGAACTCCACCTGGATAATGCACATGATGGTGCAGGGAGCCTGCTGACACTGCTCAAAGGGTTAAAGATCTTAGCATTTCGTGGGTGGCTGAAATCTTTGCGAACACGAGTTACTGAACACGGTCTGTGGCTCCTTAATGGAATTGTATAAGGGACTCTGAAAATTAGCCGAAGGCATCCAAAGCATCTTCAGCCTAACGATGCTCCAACATGTCATGTCTGTATCTCATTTTATGTTTGCCCATGACCCAACAGCCCACACTGAATCATCTGCACTTTACGTGCTGACAGCTAGCTAGTTAGCAGAAAGTAAACGAGTCCACACCAAAGCAGCAAAGGCAGCATTAAAAGTGTATGAGACTCGTGTCATGATAGGTGAAGGCGCATCCTGAAAAATTGATGCTGATGAGATGATTCTGATGAAAATAGTGGAGAGGGATCAGGACACAAAGTCCATGGTGAGCCACAGGTCTATCAGAACATAAACCAAGGGATGACCTGAAACATGCCGGAGAACATCACCGCCGTCTGTGTCTGATTACTATATTCCATACACATCTCCATAATGTTTCACTCTGGACTTCTGACCAACACCTGGCCGTCGCTTCACTCTCAGAATTTAAAGGAAAACAAAGATACGAGAAGTTATTATGAATTTATGCAAAAACCATTTATTGAAACTAATTTGAATCTGTCTGTTGAAATGTAGAGGGGGAAAGGTCTGCAGTTGTTTACATGTTCATTTATTATAGCCAAAAATACCCTTTAATTACATTTGACAACCTGCCCTTTATCTTAATCTAATTATGTCATTTTGCATCCAGAGTAATAAAGGCCTGCTGAATGCCGTAATGAAAATGTGTATTATCATCTACTGTTCCCCACTGAATGAAAACCCCTGCTGTCCCTCTGGCAAATGAGCACTACATCAAGAGCTTTTCAAATGTCTGCCATTAACGCTCAGAATACACAGACGTGCACAAAAAGAGAGAAAGCTTTGACTCATTCAAATCTGACATCAGACATTGTTGCTTTATTTTGAAAGAAAGGCTTCCTGCACACAGCCAGAGTTCTGTTGGAGGGATGAACCAGCTCCTGGATCCAATCCCCAGCACCTCCACGTTACTTTGTCAGTTAGAAAACTGGTCACCCGGCACACGCGAGGTGTTTTGTTGATGCTTTGGTGGCAGCCATTGGCCCAGCTCATGATTCTGAAGATATAACTCAAAATCAAGCAACAACATATGCTGTTTTTTTTTCTGGACCTCGCCTGCCTCACCATCCTGTAAGTTTTATGTTTTGTCTTATTAAATTCATTTCAGATTTGCACAAACTCTCAGCGTTACCTTTGCTTGCACATTCGAACAGATCAGCCTGCGCCGGTCGGTCGTGGTTACATCGATGTGCTCGGGGTTAGAGTTAACAACCAGCAGCATCCACCCAGCGTGGAGGTGTTTGCTCTGATGCTGGAACATGAACCAGCGATGCCGCACATTTAATGCTACCAGCTAAAAGCAGTGAATGCTACACCTTCTGGACTTCAGTTCACTTTAACAGGATCTGCTCAAAGAAAAGAAAAGAGTATTCTTCAGTGAAATCTGGAAAACATGAAGCTAAACTTCATCAGTCAGTCAAACCCGCGTCCTGTCAGACATGCAGCGAGGGATCAGGAACAGTAACAGACGTGAACGCTTCATTTGTCTCTGCAAATTATTTATTTGATTTATTTATTGAATAAATCCATGAGTGCTCTCTGAGACACGAGGCTGACATGAAGTCCAGAGGAGAGTTTTTTCCTCCTCATCTCTCATTGGCTGGAAGATATTTTAAATTGGATTTTCATTCAGCCAATCACGTCGCAGGAAGAAGGGGCTTCCTCGGCCGGCCTCCCCCCTCCACGTGGCCCCTCTCCTCTCCTCTCATTGGCTACCTATGCGTTTCTAAACCTGCTCGGGCAGCGGTTGGACGGCGCCTCTCAACCAATGAGGAAAGAGCAACTGTTGCATACATGCCCCCTCCCCTCCTCCTCCCCCTCCTCCCCCCTCTCCTCACCCCTCCTGCAGGGCTTCTTCTGCTGCAGCCTCTCAGTCTGGATCTTGATCTGAGACGGTCACAGTGTCACGTTAATGACGACCTGAACGCCTCCTCATCACACACACACACACACACACACACACATACTGTGCATGATATGAGATGAATCTCCTCCGTCCTCTGTCCATGACAGGCTCTTTAAAATGTATCTCAGAAACAAAAATATATGATGAGAGTGAATATACAGAGCAGAGAAAGTGAGAGGAGAGAGAGGGTTACTCTAGTTTCCAACGCCCTCCATCGGCAGCGACATCCCTCTCCCTCCTCCCTCCCCTCTCTCTCTCCCTCTCTCTCTCTCTCTCTGCTGCTGCGCGCCCGTCCAGCTTCTCTCACTCCGCTTCCGAAGCTCTTGGAGGGAGGACGGATAAACGCCGCTGACGGTATACCGGATTTTGATACCCGAAGGAGGGAGGGATGCTACGGTGATTTCCCCTCTTTTCTCTCCAGACACCCACCACCACCACCACGGCCACCTCCTCTTCCTCACCACCACCACATTCCTCTTCATCACTTTAATATCGGAACCTTATCAAGACGCGCTCCTGCTCCTGCTCCGTCTTTTTGGGGGTTGGTGTTTTTGCCTCTGCGCTCAAGCGGATAAAAAACAGAGGAGAGAACATTTTGGGTGTGAGGGGAGCTGTGATTTTCTCTCCTCCGAGCACCAAAAAACAAAAACTGGGCTTTGATTCAGTGGATGTGTTGGACACCTGGGAGAAGAAGCAGGACTAGTGGAGAGACGCGCTCGTTTCTCTGCTGGCTCGAATGTTTTGGGGGATTTGCTGCGCACGGAGTCTCTCACTTCCAAAGGTAAGGACTGCTGAGGACTGTCACCTCAACAGTCCCATCACCCCTCTTCTCTTCTCCCCCTCCACCAGTCTCTCTCTGTCTCCCCTCTTTTCTGTCTCCCCTCTCTGCAGAGGTTTTTTAATGAGCGTAGAAGCGGGGTGAAATGATTCGGCTCCGGGGATGCGGGTTCGAGTCTGATGAATCCAAACAGCGCATATAGATTGAAAAGGGTCAGAGCTGGAGGCTGCCGGAGCTGGTCGTGCCTGAGCAGATCAGGACCGAGCCCGGAGAAGCTCGGAGAGCCGTTGCGCATTAACGGTGGTAAGAGAATCAGAGAGTCGGTGTGTGTGTGTGCTGCTGGGTGAACAGTGCAGACTTTCTTCGCCCTCCGAGCCGCTGGGTGACGGTTGGATTCGTGCGGTTTCCGCCTAACACACACTGTATCTGGCCTCACATCCAGCGCGGTGTGTGTCTGTGTGTGTTTGTGTATCTGCGCTCGTTTGGTGTGTGTGTGTGTGCGCGTCCGACAGTGTGTGTGTGTGTATGTGAGTGTGTGTCTGGCCACGTATTGTGGCTGATCTCGGCGCAGGCTCTCCTTCGCTGTCTCGGTGCCTCCCGGCGCCTCCGCGTAACGGCGACGCACAACTTTTCTTTGCATCACTGTCAACACAGGCTCCGTGTGTGTTTGTGTGTGTGTGTGTTTCACGGTCGGATCTCATGACACACTCCAGCAAATTCACTCAAGGGGACAAACAGACGTTACATTTGGCTCGCAGACCTCTCCCTCTCCCCCCTCTCTCCTAGAAAGCGTTTTTACGCATCCGCCGCTCGGCCAGTACAGACGGTGGAAATGACCAAGCAGAGGTTAGTCCTCTCTCCTTTCCACATTAGCTCCTCATCACAGAGCTTCATCACCGCTCTGTAGAATTAAGATCTCGGGCTGTGAGTCCCTGAAGACTCCACACGGCTGTTCATTTGAATACTTCAACCCGGAGCTGCGTCCTTGCCCCCTTCCCTCTCTCTCCTCCTCTCTCCTCTCTCCGTGTGCGCCAGCGCCGGTGAAACTGCATAAAAATTGCATACAGATCACCTGCCCCGAGGCTGATTCGGGCTCATTCTGCACTCAATTAGGTCCGTGCGTTTGGCTTATCGTCCCTGTAGGGGCCACATTAGATCATTTCTTCCTAATTGTTGCACAGAAATCTTCTGAAAACGCGTCCTTGCTGGTTTAATGTGAATAATTATGGATGGATGGAGGACTGAGCTGCTGCTGAGTCGTTTTCAGCGCAGAGTAAAGTGAGTTATCGGTGTATAATTTGGGCAGCTGCAATTCCACTGCGTTTTCAATGGGGGAGCAAAGAGAGAGGCGTTGACTGTAGGGCTGTACAGTCTTTGGTATTCATGGCACAGCTCAAGATTGCTGCTCTCAAGCAAGCAATAATCTCTCTCCCTCTCCCACCTCTCCCTCCTTCTGTCTCACACACTGTTGCGCTATGAAACCATCTCCCCCCTTCTCTCTCTCTCTCTCTCTCTCGGGCCTCTCCATCCCTCTCCTAACCCTCCACACTCCTCTCTGTACTCTCTCCACTGTCTTGTGGGAGCCATTGAGAAAAATCATTTGCTGTTGTTGTGATTTATTCGACAGAGGGCTCCTTACCGGGCAGGCCCGGCTGCTTTGCACTGTTGTTTCTTGCACACTCAAAAAAAAAAGTCTGCAGTCAACAATAGAGAGAAATATGCACACACACACACACACACACACACACACACTCCAGTGAGAGGAGTAAGCTCCGGTTTGTTCAATAGGAAAGCGGTTTGTAACTTCTTGTGTTGGCTGTGTGTGTCCAGCGTTAACGGTGTGTTGCCTGGTTTTCCGGTTGTTATTCAGACTCCTGCACTTTGCTAATTAGCCCACAGAGCAGTCAGCAGTGCAGAGAGAAGCAGAATTCCCCTTTTTACTGTGAGTTAACAACGAGGTTCAGCGGCCACTTTAAAGTCACATCCCAGGACAAGAACATCTCTAATTTCTTCTGGTTCCTGAACACAGAGCCTCCTCACCATGAAAGGAGTTTTTGTCCAAAGCAGCACAGCATCTAGTTTGCTTTAATTCACTAATTGATTTTTCTGGCTATTTCAGTTGCACGGTAATTCAGTTTGGATAGAGGAGAGGATCAGGAGGCGAGGAGAGGAAGCGAGGAGGAGAAAACAACAACAACGGGCTAAAAAGAGCATGACTCCCATCAGAGAGGAGAGGAGAGGAGGGGAGAGGAGGGCAGAGGAGAGGAGAGGAGAGGAGGGCAGAGGAGAGGAGAGGAGAGGAGGGCAGTGACTTCTATCAGCAGCGTATTTCATCTCACTCTTTTCATGAGAGCCGTCTGAGCTGAAACGAGACCTGCAGCAAGAAAACTGCTTGTCTTCACTTAGCTATCTCAGGAAACGAAACATAGCTCCTCTTCAGCTCCCCACGAACGTGTGGCTTTATGTCTGGAGGGGAGAGAGAGAGAGAAGGGGGATTGTATACCTAAAAGCAGGACAGAAACACAGAATCTCCCTTGTACCAGCACATCTTTGTGCTATTTAGGGTGAGCGCTATACAGAAACCTGGCTTGGATGACAGACGGAGCGGGGTGGGTGCAGTATCAGATTTTTTTTACTGATGTTCAGCCAAGAAAGTGTCGTCAGGTTTGTTGGCGCTGGAAATGTTCTGAGCACGTTTCCTACAGTTTGTGGAGGAAGAATCAAACCTGCAAACATGAACTGTGCCGTGCGCGCCCTAATCAAGGTTACCAAGGGCTTTCTGTGTTCGTGGGGACTTTCTTATGATGCCGTCGAGTCACCTGATCTGTTTATAAAAGATCAGGTGACTCCAATCAGGTTAATAGTCACAATCTCATATTGATTTTTAGTCGTAGTCCTGATTCTTGTTTCCTCTGGCTTCTCTTCCTCTTCGAACGTTTCAGATTTTAGCAAAAAGGAACTTAATTCTTCACATTGATTGACTCTGCAGACAAAACAAACAGCCTGAGGATGAGGAAAACATTCATACGATATGCTCGTGTCATGCTTTTTTTTTTCCACTGGCCGAGTCGCTCTCAGAGGTTTTATGGCTGCGCGTTGTGTTGAAGACACATTCTTGAAGCGTGCAGGACTCAGAAGGGAACAGATCACACTCACTGGAACGAGTTGAAAGACGACAAGACTCCAAACGCTGCTGACGTCGCTCACCGGGGACGCGTGGAGATGTAGAGGGATTAATTTATTACTCTGTAATCGTTACATTTATTTTTAATTAGGCGCCAGCTGCTGATCCTCATCAGTCGTGGCATTGTAAACTAGTTTCTTTGAAACTGTGAAAGAGGGGACATTTGGAAAGAGAGATGAGGAGACTAAAAAGGAAGAAAGAGAAGTAAAGAAGGAGACATAGAGGGAGGTAGGAGACCTTCTCTAGGTGACGACAGAGGGAGCTGTTGGGCTTCGCTGCAGCCGCGACTGCTCGGCTCGGTTTTTCTTCTTTCTTTCTAATTCTTTCCAAATCTCTCTTTCTTTTTTTCTGAGACGGCCAGTCAGAGAGATGGAGAGGTAGTTAGGCTCCCGAGGGATGCAGGATTCAAACACACACACACACACACACACACAAAAGTCGAGTCTGTCTGGATAAGCATGTCCAGCGTGGCTGGCTTCTGTTACCTTCAGATTCACATTACCTCCCGGAGAGAGGGAGGAGGGGGAGAGGGAGGAGGAGAGGGAGCAGGAGAGGGAGGAGGAGAGGGAGGAGGAGAGGGAGGAGGTGGTGTTGAAGGAGTTTGTTTTGCTTTCCCTCAGCTGCGCCCGAGTTTGTGAGTTCGACAGAAGTCAGTTTAACGGTTAACTCTCTTTTTATTTGTCTCACCCTCCTTTGTTCCCTCCATCCTTCTCCTCCTTTGTTCCCTCCATCCTTCTCCTTCTTTGTTCCCTCCATCCTTCTCCTCCGTCTCTATTCAAGTCAAACACAATGGGGGGGTCAGGTAGACATTTCACTGATTTATAATTTCCTGTCGTGGTGTGATGGGATTATAACTCTAATCTCCGGCCTCCACCAGATTAAATGACGGAGTCTGTAATTAGTGTTTCTGACCTCTAATCTCTCGGCTCGCCCTCGCAGAGAAGAAAAAGACAGTGGCTGATTTGTGTGCATTTAACGAGGGGTGAGGTGGGTGAGGGTGGGGGTGACTTCCTGAGACAGCACAGGTGGTTCACTGTTGTTGACACAGTTTCCTCGCAGTATAACGTCCTGGATTCGGTTTCATCGGCCGTTAAGTGCGGAGGAGTTTGTATGTTTCTCTTTCTCGTGCTCATGTGGTTTCACTTTAAGTCGGACAAAAAAGTCATTCTTCAGCTGACGTCCGACTCTCAGCGTAGAGTCTTAGAGCTTTAAAGTCATGCTGTCTAACGTGTACCAACGTGTGTGTCTGGGATTGAATCCAATCCAAAGACATCAAACTGCAGTCAGTACACGGGACTGAAACAAACAGTCATAATGTATTCATGGATGTGTCCCGTGCTCTCATTATTCGATGAGCAAAGTCAGTTTAAGCAGTGTGAGCCTGAGCTAGATGGATACACGTGAGACAGGAAACACGCTCCAATGAAACCAGAGAACAATAAAAAAAACAGTTAAACGTCGACTGATTGGCTTTTTTTCAGCGGCAGAAGCTGAAGGTGTTTTTAATGCTGGAGCTCCGTCAGGTGCGCGAGGCGGAGAGAGCACGCCGTCGTGGATTTACCGCCACGCCACGAGGCGACCCGTGTGTGTAACCGTGATAACGGAGGAGCCCGGGTCGATGTGGTTTCAGGATTAATGGGCGATTTCATCGATTTCACTATTGATGATCAGAACGTGGCGTTGACGGGAGATATTGATCGGATTAGAATGAGAATTGATTACCGGAGATACAGAGCGATATTGATCAGGGAGCCCTGTGTTTGTGTGTGTGTGTGTGTGTGTTAGAGCATATCTGTGTAATCCGGAGTAATTTGTTTCCTGTGACAGTCGTTAGGTGCAGTCAGGTGGTTTGTGGTCTCATGACAGAGAGCAAGAAAAGGAAGGTTGTTTTTTTATGGCCAATTTTAACTGCTTTTTTTTTAAATTTATTTTTGCTTTGGTCGACAGTATTCAGCAGGGAGACACACACACACACACACACACACACACACACACACACACTGAACAACAGTGAAGGGGAGAGGAAGAGAAGGGCTGAAGGTCGAGAATGAAGTTCATCTCACACATGAAATTCAGAAGCTTTTCTTTCAACACTTTGGCACCAAACAGCTCCAGTTTTTTTTTTGTTTTAATGCTAATTAATAATTCACAGCTGACTTCCGGTCTGACAGATTTTATATGAAGTGCAGCGAGAGTCAGCGAGAAAGAAAGGAAGAAGGAAAGAGAGACGCGAGCTTCTGCGTGCGGGTCAAGGAGAGATTTAATGAGTCGTTTGCTTCTCATTATTCAGAATAATAATTAACTGTGTGTGTGTGTGTGTGTGTGTGTGTGTTCACTGTCTCATTGGAGCCACCAGTGAAGCACTCATTCATTCATTCATAGCTGCTCTCCTCTCAATCTGTTCCCAGCTCTCTGCAGACTGTTCGGTATTGGTCAGTCTCTCGTGTGTTAAAGGTACAGTACGTCAGATTTACTGACATCTAGTGGTGAGGCTGCAAATTGCAATCAACCGTAACAAACATGGCGGCACAAGATGGCGGACTCCGTGTAAGAGGACCCGCTCCAAAGGTGATGAAACATTAATTAAACATGTTAATGTTCCATTTCTGCCAGCAGAGTCACCAAAGTTTATCGTCATCATCCTTCATCCATTTATCTCCCTGTCACCTTCACCCCCGGCTCCTTCGTCTCCTTCTCTCCTTCCTCTCCTTCTCTCCTTCTCTCCTTCCTCTCCACTAACCTCTCCGGTGTGTGGATCTCTTGTATTTGCAGACGCCGTGTTGTTGATTACCATAATTAACATGGTTATGTTAATTGTAGCGAGTTGATTTTGCTGATGGAACACATTTGTAAAGGTGAACTCTACGGGACAGACGGCTATTGCCTCAGGGTACAGAGTGTGTGTGTGTGTGCGTGTGTGTGTGCATACGTGTGTGTGTTTTCTGTTCATTTCAGTAGGTGACAGATCGGCTCCAAACAGGTGTGTATCACCTGGAAACACACGTTTAATTTGCAACACGTGCTGACACAGGCTGGACAACCTGTCAGGAGGTCACACACACACACACACACACACACACACACACACACAGCCTTAGCCAAAACAGCAAATGCAGCATGGAGCTTATCTGATTATGAGTAGGGTTAGATAGAGGACTCTGCATAGTGAGGAGGGGTGAACAGACAGCAGATAAACAGACTGATAGACGGTTCAACTAGAAAAAAGAAGAAAAATCGGCGTCCTGGTGTCTCACCAGACAAAAAACTATGAAACCGTGACCTCCATCTGGCCAAAACATTTGTCATGAGTCCCTCCCTGCACATTTTCTCTTTGTTTCACCAGTTTGAACTAACGAGAAAGTGAGAAATTAAACCGAGGACGGAAATAGCGACGCAATGAAGGAATACATCGCCGGAAGGCAGAGCGAGCGACAAACTGTTATGATGAGCGGTGTCCGATGTGACGGCGAGAGGAGGGGCTCCGGCGTCTATTTATAACACCGGCCGGCCTCACTGGAAATAAGTGGCCTAATCTCCATGTTTAACATCTCCGCCTCTCTTTTTTTCTTACTGCATTATTTATGACGGTATCTTCAGTTCTCAGCGGCTGCAGCTTCCTGTGTTGTTCCAAGCTCCGACTGTAACACTTGGACTGCTTTGCCAGTAAAATCACTTTGGTGGTTGTATTATTTTGAGAATGTCACAATGATGGAGCCATGGCGAGGTCAAGGAAAGATGTGAAGGAGAGTCTGTAGTCCATCTTCTGGACTTTGTAGTCTTCTCCTAACTCCTTATCACCTCTCCTTCACATCTTTCCTTAACCTTGCGATGTTTTCCATTAGAGGTCAAGGGAAAGTGGTTAGGAAAGGAGTTAGGAGGTCATTTCTCTGACGAGTCGGCCTGCGTGTGAGGTCGTGGGTGCAGTTAAAAAGTGTGTACTGCGGCCTACCTCACTGTGTGTATCAGCATCACTGTGATAAATATGAGAAGAGGCTCCTCAGCCACACATATTTTAATGTTTCAGAGTGTGCGTGTGCATCTCTAACATTAACCAGTCAGCACGCTGGCAAGGCTCCGCTCTTGATGTCAAAGTAACGCTTTGATCACTCGGGGACTTATCTGGTAGTTCTCGTCCTCTCCCTTCCTCACTCCTCTCTCCTCTTTCCTCCCTCCTACTACTTTCCTCCCGCCTGTCCTCCTCGGTATGCCTCACCCCGCTTTGCTTTCTCTCTGTGCCGCAGACGAACAGTTACTCACCTGAAAGACGCTCCAGAAATAAACCGACAGAGATTTATCTGTGAACACACGACAGCTCTGTGATGTCACTTAAATATAATATTTGCTAAATTAAGCATCAGGAAGGGCATCATGAGTTTACTACCAAGCCTACACACACACACACACACGCACAGACAGAAGAGGCCTTGAGATTATATAACTGCTGTCTCAGACCAAACACACGGACAAAGTGCACAGCTCGCGCTCTGATGCGACTGCACAGTGGCAGATGACGGCTCAGCAGCATGCGCACACACACACACACACACGAAACAGAGATAACAGTGCACCCTGACACACACATTATTCACACACACACAGTCTGTTTTCTTTTCTACGAGACAGAGCATTACTGCAGGGTTGACCTCTTTACCATAATAACCTCTTCCCTCCGTGTTTCTTTATTTTCCTCTCCCACACTCCGTCCTTCCTCTCCCTCCGTCTCTCTGCAGCCATGCTTCATTGACCGTGACACGTATAATGGTGTAATATGATTGAATATGACTGCTGCTTCTTCGTTGGACAGTATTAATTTCACTTTTTCCTCAGTACACTTCTCTGCCCACTCTGTGCCGTAATACCTGACAGTGACTCAGAGGCTCACAGAGCACTGACCTCCCTCCCTCTCTCCGTTTTTTATTTGGCCGTCTCTCCTTTAAGTTCGTGTCGGCGTATCTGCTCGTCTCCATCTTTTATCTGCGTCTCTTCTTCGACATCGTCTCCATTTCTCATCCTGCGTCTGTCTTCGTCTCAGATACAGTTGCAGCTGTGACTGCGTTGACCTTTTCGGTGAAAGGAGAAGCAGTGAACAGCAGATGTAGCTTCCTCTAAGACCGGCTACTTCTTATTTCGATATATAATGACCTGAGCTCTCTCTCTCTCTCTCTCTCTCTCTCTTTCAAATCCAGACACTTCTCTGAAATATAATAACAGAAATATGTTTCATTTCAGCTTCGAGAACTTGCAGATGCTGTGTTCTGATTTCAGTTCAGTGTGTTTATGTTTCTGGTGGCAGTGGTTCATTTGAAATGTGAACAGATGATCCAGTTGCAGTTATTTTTAAACGCACTGAAGTAGCTTTGAGCCATTTTCATACGTCGTATGTGTTTTCAGTGTTTATGTGGAGTGACATCAGATTTGTCACAGCCGTGTTTATTTTTATTGCGACGTTACGAAGGCGAGCGCCGTCGACACTGTTTGTGTTCCACTGGCAAGGTTGAACAAACGGGGTCGCAGTGTGTGTGTGTGTGTGTGTGTGTGTGTTTTCTCACATGCAAGTGCTGAAGCTGAACACACAAGGTCAACGTGCAGTCTGTGTGTGAGCGTGAGCGTCACCAGAACATTTCAGGCGGTCTGTCTGCAGGTGTCCATCTCACCTGAAGGTGAGATATGCACGGTCACCCTGTGCTCAGTGTGTGTGTGTGTGTGTGTGTGTGTGTGTGTGTATGCTGCCGTGTGCTCTTATCTGTATGAGAAGAACCTGGAGTCTCCTACAAAGACAAACAACTGAAGCATTTGGAGCGTTCAAGTGTCTCAGGCTTGTTCATGAGTGTGAGACGGAGCGGCAAATTGGTGCAGCGTCAGCAGTAACGCGGAAGTTGTACCGAGTGGTCATGTGGTACCGAGTGGTCATGTGATCACGAGCTTTGGGTAGTGACGGAAAGAATGAGAAGCAAGCATGTGTGGAGCTGAGGTTCCAGTTATCCGATCACCATTCCATTTTTTGTAGTTGTTCTGAGCACGTTCCTGGGGCAGACCCAGGACACCTCGGAGGGACTATATGGTCCATCTATCCTGAGAACGCCTCGGGACCCCTCAGGAAGAGCTGGAATGCATTCCTGGGGAGAGGGACGCCCTGCTAAACCTGCTAACACCATTTCCTTTACGGAGGAAGGTAACAGATGGATGCATGACTCGGATTCAGAGTTTGTAAAGTGGATCTGGTCCAAGGAAAGTCCTTACAAGTGTAACTGTAATAACAGTACAAAGGTGTGTGTGTGTGTGTGTACGGGGGTAAATACTTCACTGCTTGTCTAGACAGCCGTTTTGACCTTTTTACATGAGAAAATAGTCCTGATGTTTTATTCACAGAGCATGCTAATATTTTATTCAGCAGCGCGTCGATCTTTAAGAGCAGTCGAGAGCGTCGAGAGCTGCGTGTCGCCCTCGAGATGAAAAGAAATATACGGAAACATCTCGCAGTGACAGTCGGAGGTGAGACAAATCTCTGCGCACTTATGAGGATTTCCATTTACCGTCTGTCTGATGGAGATGAACAGGTGGAGCTGCTTGAGGACACTTCACCACACAGTGCTGACGGTGCTGACCACCAAAGTCCAGAAATATTAACTCTCAGCTGCGAGCTGCATCTTTAAGGATGTTTTCTTGTTGGAATACTGAAGGTTTGTTTGGACCCTCAGAAAGACGAAGGAACAATGGGAAATACAGAAGAGCGAACACTTGGTGAATCAAATATGGGTCAAAAGGGGGCACATGCTGACCGAAGTTGGTTGTCGATCGACAAATCCTTGCAGCTTTGCTGAGATGTGGGATTCATGCGGGTATCTTTGGTTTAGGGGTAAGTTTGTGCAGGCGCACTGAGGTATGTGATTGCAGCTCAGGACAACAAAGGGCTCTCTGTGTCAACCTGAAGAAAGAAGGGAGGGGATTTGGCAACTAGAGAGAGAGGAGGGGGGTTATTATCAAGTATCCAGCGCGTCCATGCATTGGTTTGGAGCGGGACGAGGAGGTGGGGGACAGAACCCGAGGAGGGAAATGAGAACAGAGGGGATCGTTTTGCAGGGTGGAGGATGTTTTTTGGCACAATGACCCTTGTGTCCTCCAGTTTGTTATTGAGTGGAGTGTTTGTCTGAGGTTTGCGGGCTGAGGGCGATTCAGGGGGGTAATTAGGGTCATTACACATGCACGGTAGGTGTAATGGTCCGCAACATTGCTGATCAATCCCTCCCTCTCCACCCACCACGGTTCCCGTCAATGCACTGAAACTCATTCACCTTCATGACGTCCAATCAAAAATCATTTTTAAAAAAAAATTAAATTGTGTGTATCGACAAGCCATGTACAAATGTCACACGCAGATCGATACCGTGTTTATTGAGATGAAGCCGTTCAAGCGTTTCATGAAGCGCTGCACTCGGTTTATTGGGGTTGGATCAAAGGTCGAATCAATCCAGAACAAAAACACAATACTGGCCTTTTTCTTTCACGTCCACGTGTTCCACACTAAGATGTCCGACATTAAACAGCTGGCATTAAATATGGATGAAGTTATTAGCCGCCGTGAGGCTCCACTCCACAGGAAAGGAAGCATTGATGACTCACTGCTTTGAAATCAAACCCATTACTGCACGTCATCATTATGAATCCAAACTCAATGAAAGCACTGATGAGGTGAACGAATCCTGACCTGCCATTGAGCCTGGATGTTGGGCCTCCGCGGGCTGATGTCAGTGTGAACTGTGCGTGTGTCAGTTACTGGATAAATGGGGTGGAGGTGGGGGGGTGTACATCCCAAGCTGAAGGGTGGTCTTTAAAGGCTTAGTGGCATCCACTAAGACCCCGTGTTCTGCCCCTTGCCTCCTCAATAGAGCAAAGCTAATCTGGGTCTGCTTAGGGCTCCTTCTTTCGTCTCTTGGGCGACCGGCTTCCCTCCCTCGGTTTTTCCTCTTCTCCGTCACAACCTGAGCGACTCCCCGTCTCGCTCAAGGACACTTTGGCTGGACACATGGCTGTTGATGCACACACATATTGCAGAGGAAAGAAGCGTTGACCTTTGAGCCGGGTGCTCGTCTGTCAAAGTGCTTGATGAAAACCTGCGAGTGTAGAGAGAAGTCCATCAGGCTCTGACCTACGTTTGCCTCTCTGTGCACCCTCACCAGCATGTTAGCAGGCGGCTGCCATGACAGAGTAAACAGACCTTTGCTTGATGATGCACTCCTTTACTTTAACGTAACTTAAATGTCTCCATCAGAGAATTTATTTCTCATTACAATGAAAATAAAAGTTGCATCTTGGAGACGTACGCCTCTTTCTGTCTCTGTCTCACTCGTCTTGCTCCCGAGGGTCACGGTGTCAGCTGCTGGACAATGGGACAGCTGTATCCAGATCAGCCAAAGAGCTACAAGCCCCCGGGGGTGGGATTAAGCCAATTAGTAGCTGCCAATCACCGTGACATATCACGGACAGCTAGATCAATACTTGGATGAATGCAGAGAGGTGGGACGGATGAACGGGTGGAGGCTGGCAGTGAGGGAGGACTGGGAACAAGAATGGGAAGTCTGTGGCAAAAAGGACAATCGCGAATGGGGGGAAGAGAAGACGAGACCAGATCCAGGTTTTTGTTGAATGGCTTCATGGCAGGAGATATAACTACGCCAAGCCAGAGCACGAGCTGATGTATGGCAGTAAAAAATAAATGAGAGATTCTGAGACAATGTAAGATACTGCGGCTCGTGAAGCCGCCGTTATAAAGAACCGAAAATGATTCAAATAGTCTGTAAAATGAAGATATGGAAGACGTACGCAGGGAAAAAAGGATGGTTAGAGGAGAGTGATGGAGGTAAGGAGGCAAAAACAGGAAGAAACAGATCCAGAGATATAAATAAAGAGCAGCGCTGTAATAAAGCGAAGCCTCAGCTCGCAAACCCGAGAGATTGAATAGGTGTGTGTGTGTGCGTGTGTGTGTTTCCGTTCAACTCTCTGTCTTCCATCTGGTTTGCATTAAAGTGTTTGTGTGTGCGTGTGTGTGTGTGTGTGCTCTGAAGTCCAAAGAGTTTTTGTGGGAGACATCATAGAATGTGTTTATCACGGTTTGGGGGACATCACGAGATCCCGTCTCCGTCTGCCAGCTGAGACGAAAAAAAAAAGAGCCCCAAGAAGAGAATCAATAGGCCTCAGAGAGAATGACATGGAGGGAGGAGGAGGTGCAGGAGGAGGATGTGGGGGACTTTAGAGGAAAGGAAAGCAAGAAATGATGAAAAAAGGAGAGGAAATGAGAGGAAAAGGAGGAATAGGGATGCAGATGGTTAATAAAGAAACATGGCATCAAATTGATGCATGAAAGAAAGAAAGGATGTAGGGAAGATGTGGAGGCTGCATCAATGGAGTCTAAAGTAAATCAAGAAAGAGCCAAAGAATAAGAATGAATGATGGGATTATATTAGTGTGAAGAGGAGACACGGAGTGGAAAAGGAAGGATGGAGATCTTAAAGCACGTCTATTACCGAATAACTGAGAATGAATACGGCTCCCATAGCAAAACAGCTACTGTTCCTTTAAATGTTTGAGCTGATTGAGCTGAAAGTGAATGGACCAGAACCACAAAGGCAGGAGGAAGAAAGAGGAGAGGAACTGAGGAGGAGGAGGAGGAGGAGGAGGAAGGGGACAGGAGATGGTGTACGAACATCCAAACAAGTTAAGGATGTCGCAGAGGATGCGAGTGACACAAAATGGAAGTGAGGAGAAAGAAAAGCAACGAAGGAAGCTGAGAGATGAGGAAGAGGAGGATGCACGAGGATGTGAAGGAGGAAAAGGAGACAGGGAAGGAAGGATGTTGTATGAATACGAAGCTTGGAACATCTGGCACGACTCTAAAAAAGTTCTGCGGCCTTTTGAATTTGTATGTTTGAGAGAGTGTGTGTGTGTGTGTGTGTGTGTGTGTGTGTCTAAAGTCTAAAGCAGTGATGCACAAAGACACAAACACAGGCCTGCCACACTCACTTATACACGCCTGGACGGATGCAGAACGATAAAGATGAGGGAGAGAGAGGAGCTGGACTGAGGATGGAAGGAGGGAGGAGGAGAGGAGGAGAAGGACAGATGGAAGGGGAGAGACGGAGAGCAAGGCGAGGAGGGGAAGGAGTCGGGAGCAGAGATTGTCTTTGATTGATTCACCTCGCTCTCCAAGGCCACCGAGTCATGTGATCATCAGGCGGTGTTGATGTGTCACGTATGTTTCCATCGCGCAGATATTCATAGAACAATATTTGGAAGACGTGTTTGAACTCCGGGCGAGGCTGTGGATTGTTCGTCGTCTTCTCTTGATGTTTCGTTTTGGAGCGTGAAGCCGTTTCATGTTCTTTCAATCTACAGAAATGCATTTTGTATTTTATTATTTCAAAAACTCTTAACAAGTGTATTTTCCGCTTGTTTTCACTCATAAGGAGCCTTTGAATTATTCATGGCGTTTCGTCAGTAACATATTGTTCCAACTTCTGGAGGGGAAAGAAAATATTCTTTTGTGGCTTTCTCTTTGAATTCTTCAACCTGCACCGCCGTATATTTTACAATTAACAGCCTCACTTTGATTGATAGAAGAAACCTTTTTTTATATTTCATACTTCTGAAACTTCTAACAAGCCTTTCTGTTGTGTTCTGTCTCGCCCTCCCTCTTTAAAAGTCTATCCCGTCTGCTCTTTCAGATCTTAACAAGCATATTTTCCGCCTGTTTTAACCCTTAAGGAGGCGCTGAATAATTCATCAGCTTGTGCTCTCACCAGTTTTGCTAATGGGTCAGTCACAAAGCCATACATTTGTAAATGAGGGTAATCCACCTTTATGAGCCCCCGTGCATGTGTGTGTGTGTTTAGACGGGTCGGGCTCTCTCAGGTTTTAAAGACAAGGAACGTTTTGTCCGACAAGAATTTTGTGTGTGTGTGTGTGTGTGTGTTTTAGCTGTCGAGTGCTGCCAGGATTTGTAGCCGCGCTGCCACAATGACCCTTTCATCCGAAGAACCATCTGATTGTGTGTGTGTGTGTGTGTGTGCGTGGTCCGTTCATGCGTCCATGTGTGTGTCTTTCTGTGCGACCCGATCTCTTTATCTGTCCAGAACAATAAAAGACGGCAGCCTGAAGGCACAGACACCAACAGACGGACGGACGGACGACAGACAGCAGGAAGATAAGCAGACAGACAAACACAGCTATATAATTCAGGTCACTGACATGGCCTTACACACACACACACACACACACACACACACAGTGGAAGCCTGTAGACCTGCCTCCCTATCTCACCATTAACACAGGTGCCTTGAACTGTAAACACGGCGATGAAAGGCGGATCGCCTATCGCAGCTTTTCTATCCACCAGATGGACTGCAGGTCTGAGCTGAATGCCCTGAAAGCGATCTCTTGTCCAGTGTGTGTGTGTGTGTGTGTGTGTGTGTGTGCTCACCTCTCACACACACATGCACCTGACACTCTTCTAGCAACGGCAGAATATGGTAAGAAATTCCTGGATTACAAACATCAGGAAGACGTGCACGAGCCCGAGCCTCTGCAGGGGAGAAACGAGAGCAAAGCAGTGAGGCAGAAAAGCTTTTCAGCTGCAAGATAAGAGGCATTAAGGCTGAGTACAGGTGGGAGAAGACAGGAGGGACCTGAAACGCTTTATTAGCTCTTGATGAGACGCATTCTCAGCCTGCAAGAATAAGTTAAGACTGGAATAAATGACTGGAGTTGTGCTTGGAAAGGTTGCTTCCTCCCCTCGCTGGGAAGCTCAAAGACAGATTAGACTCAGATTATATCTGTTTAAAAGAACGTACAGGAGTATTGCAGCTTCACTCAATGCTTCATCTGCAGTAGAGTCAGCATTTCATGGGCCTCTTTCTTCACTGAATATGGAATATATAAAAATAAAAGATGTATGGGGAAGAGGAGGAGGAGGGAGAAGCAGAATGAGGAAGGAAAGGTGCAGAAATGAGAGATGAGGAAGTCGAAGAATAGAAAGAAGAAATGAGGCAAAAGGAGAACAAGGAATGGAAATTCTAGTGGTGCAGGCTTGTTCACTGCAGTGTGTGTGTGTGTGTGTGTGTGTGTGATGCCAGTTCCCCAGCTGTGAACAGCTCTGTTGAAGCAAACCTAGTCTGACAGCAATCACACACACACTAAAAACTACCTGCTTTGAGGGGATGCCATCTCGACTTTCCTTCTTTCTGTCTCTGCAGATGTATTTTTTGGCTTTCTCATAATCTTTAATTTGATGAGTTTTCCATGGCTGCAGTTCCTGCATGAGCTTGTGTGTGTGTGTGTGTGTGTGTGTGTGTGTGCGTGTGTGTGGTTTTGGCATAAAGGACTGAGCTATTTCTGGCGGTCTTGATTGGTTGGACATGCTAAGCAAAGTCTGGGTTTATTCCTCACCACTGTTTCTCAAATTTCGACTTTTTCCTCCTCATGCACTCTCTGACTCTCTTTCTCTTCAGTATTTTGTTAGTTGATGGTACCAAATAAAATAAATACTTTTTCCCGACACACACACACACACACACACACACACACACACACACACACACACACACAGATGCTGTAAGAGCTTTAAGTGCGCCTGCAAAAATCATTAAATCCTCTGTAGCCTGCACGTTGCGTTGCATGTATTCAGTTATGTTCGTTGTCTGGAGGCTGCGTTCACCGTGTCAGGTACTAACTGCTAAATCTTTGTACACGCCAAGAAACACCACTCTTTGGCACTGTCCAGCATCGCGGTGCAGAAAGCCCCGTGTGTTCTAACAGTCAGACGTGAAACAGACTAAGACTTTCCCAGAGTTCTACAAAAGCACAGAGATCTGCAGGAACACAGCAGCGTCAGGGACGAGAGCATCGCGGTAAAGTCAAAAATGGAACAGCCACGTTGAATTCAACGCGGAGCCGAGTGGAGGCCGGCTTCTGAACCGGACCGCGGCAGAGCCGGTGGGTTTGAAGCGTTGACTAGAACGGGTGTGAATCACTGCGGCGGCCGCGAACGCTGCTACGATGTTGCACAGTCTGCTGGAATTGGCGCCACCTACTGCTGATCTCCAAATAATCGCACAGCGGTTGTGGATGGAAACACGTCTTAAGTGCTGATTCCTGAAAAGCCACAAAAGCAGTGTTAACCTGCTGTACACAGGGTTTATATTTCAAACAGCATGCAGTAAAGATCAGCATATTCATCTTTGAATTCTGTCCTCTGACTGCTCTCAGGCTTAAATCTTTTATAAGAGGCAGCAAAGGGGCAGAACTTTCTGGAAGCTGCGAGTTCGTTCAGTCAGACTCGTCTGGGTGGTCCTCGAGGAGGCAGCCAGTCGTTATGGAGACAGTGGTCGGTAATAACTTCTAACCATCCTGTATTAGCGCAGGCTGGATGTCAGAGACAATGTCGTGAACTAGTAAAATGTTTCTGTGTGAGGGGGAGACAGAGAGGCCGCAACGTCACTCATTTACATAACACTACAGTCACTGCAGTAAAAGGAAGACGTGTTTTAATGGTGTGTGCCGGACCCACAGGGAGACTCAGCGGGGGGTTAGAGAACACACACACACTCACACACACACACACACAGTAAACGGCTAACAAATGAGCTGAGTGTGATGTAAATGCCTCTGCTGTTTGTTCCTGTCGAGCAGCGAGTGAGCGGCGGCTCACACTGCTGCTGCCGTCCGCAAACTTTTGACCTCCCAAATGTCAGAGCGCATTACAATGCATCTAAATATGAACGAGTCTTTTCTGTACCTGCCGTGTGTTGTGACACTTCCTGGTGTTCGGCAGCACACACACACACACACACACACACACTGATTTGAATGTGGATTGTTTGCTGTGGGAAAGGTCGACCTGTGCCACCCTGCAGCACATAGCAGCTACATGAACACACAGGGGTGGATGATCGCAGAGCTGGTCAGACTTCCTGTCAAACAGCTGATCGCCTCATGAAGTGACCCGCTGTGAGCCAAACGTTTGCCTGTGTAGACACAGAGATGGAGATCAGCAGGGGGGGAGGCGCAGACGTGGTTTCCGGTGGCTCGGTGTTGCATATGGATGTCATCATGCACTCGTTCTCACAGGTAATGATGCCTCTGCCTTCATCTTTGTCTTTGTGTGTAGCACTCTGAGTGTGTGTGTGTGTGTGTGTGTGGGACGCAGACAAAGTAGCCTTGTTCTACACGTAGAAAACATTTCAGAAAGCCTCTGTGCAGCCGGCACAGAGGGAGCAGAGGAGGGAGGCGAGGTCTGTGGGTGTGAGGGGTGGTAACAGATTTGACTCACGCTGCTGTCATGATGGAGAAACCGCTCCACCTTTCCCTCCGCCTTTCTACGCGCACGTCACATCCGGTGTCGCCGCGGCGCGTGATCCATTCTCACCTCGACAGACTCTTTCCTGAGCGCTTACATCAGATAAATGTAGGTCGCCAAGATTAATATAACAAAAGCGGTAAAGCTACGTTTCATAACGCAGCCCGTCTATCTGCCTCTCACACACGAGCAACACAAACGTCTGAACGCCGGGCGCTGACCTCCAGCCGCTCGCTGTTATCCAGTCCACAAGCTGGACTGATTAAACTGGAAGAGAACTGCCCTCGGCTCTGGTTTTTCAGGCTGTAAAGGAAGGAAGGAAACAGCTCCGGGGATTTAAATTACTGCGACTCGCTGCAAACAATCAGCAGGTTTCGTGTGAAGGATTCGGTGAAAGATGGAAGGCTCAATTTCTTCTTCTCAAACTGTGAGCTGAAAACTTGTCCTCAAGAAACACGGCGAGTGAATCAAATCGAACGCTGAAAACAATCCAGTCTGTTTCTTTCTTTTCATTTTCCTGCTCTTCTGTAACGTTCCTCCATGTTTCAGCGTGACACTGTTTTGTGGTCTGCATTATTAAACCACAGCCAAACATCACGCTGACTTCAGGAGCCGTAATGTAACGATTATTTCATCACAGTTTCAGATTAATGAGCTTTATAAATGCTGTTTGCACAGAGCTGACATAACCAGGAGGCACGTGTGCTTCGCTGCACGAGACTAATATTATCACGTGACTTCTGCGAGTGATGAAATGTGGACTTTACTTTAGACCAGGCAGATTTCCACAGGATTAAGATCCCAGACGACCTGCAGCCGATATTAGTCCTGCATGAACTATCAAACCGTGCAGTCATATTCCAGACGAAGCACTGACAGATCACATGATCAGATGAAGCTGGACTTGTTCGTGAAGCATCTCTGCGGCCTCGCCGCCCCGCCCTAACTGATGGGAATTAGTGAGACTGACGCGCGTAAATCAAAACCTTAATTTCACCGTGTAGCTTGAAAATGCCTGAACAAGTAGCTCTGTGAACCTCCGTTAGATTGCTTTGACCTCTGGTCATGTCTCTAATCAACCTCCAACACTTTACCTGGATCGATCGCTGGAAGGGCTTCATTTCAGAAAGGCCGTATTTCCCACACGAGCCATCAGGGATCCTGCAGGCCACCGGCAGCTCGCTAATAGCATCGCCGGTGTCTCTTAAACCCCGTCGGCTTTACAAATTATTCTCTGACTGTCGCGCGTGCGAACGTCACACACAACCGGCCGACAAAAAGTGCAAAAGAGCCTTTGAGATTTAGTTTAATGACGCACTAAAAATAGGCGCTTTGCCTGCGATGTGCGGGCGGCGGGGGGAACAGGTGTTTACCCTCCCAGTGCGTTTTGTCCTGCTTTCCTCAGCGCTGCTTATCTCCAGGCCGGGACACACCCAGCATCATCTCTGCTGCTCTCGCTCTCTCCTCTCTTTATCTTTTCCCCGGATCCCCCGAGGCTGTTTAGAGGGGATCTGTGACAGATTCTGCTGTGTGTGCGTGTAGCACTAGTAGCTCTAGTAGTAATGACAGGCAGATGGGGTTATTCATCACCAGCCAAGTCTCTGCAAGCAAAGAAACCGCCCTCTCTCGCTCTGTTTATCTTTCTATCTAAATGATGCATCTGAATAATGATAGATAAAGTAAATCCTCTTCATGTCACTCCTAAGCTCTTTATATTCTCTCTGTCTCCCTCCGTCTTACACGACCTTCTGCGGTCACCACCGCATTGTCTCTGCACGGCAGCTCCCGGCCGCCGCGCGACTCCGTTTGTTGCTTTTAAATGATCAATGAATTAAAGATTTCTCTGCTGCTGCTCTCGTTACGAGTCGCTCTGGATGAGATTTTCCTTGGATGTAAAACTGAGAATTAATTAGTCCATATGTTGAAATCCATATGGGAAGACATTAAAACCAATTACAGCCTCATTCTGGGGAGTTCACATTTTTTGCATGTGAGTGCATGCAAATCACGGCTCACACACACACACACACACACACACACACAAACACACACACACACGTTCACAAAGCAGCCTTCTTTGCAAATAGGTCAAGTCCTTTTGACCACAAGCACTCAGAGCTCCATTTAAGCATCCTGCCATGAAGACGACGGCACTGTCTCACACACACACACACACACACACACACACGTGCGAAGGAAACACCCGCGCGTTCAAACACACACAAACACACACACACATACATGCTGCAGGGATGCCACAGCTCCATTATTTTTCTGAAGTGGCTTTTCAATTCCACAGCTGCTGCTGGAGGGAGTGTGTGTGTGTCTGTGTGTGTGTATGATTGTGTGATACCGTGATGGGTGGGGGGTGCTTCATAAAGATTGCGACATAAACCATTTATAGTGCAGCCCTGTGTGTGTGTGTGTGTTGCTGCACATTAAATACTGGCGCAGACAAACACAGTGATGAGAAAAGGAGGGTTGTGATTTCTTCTTGTATTTTGCTCTGATCAGTTCACGGTGACGCTCACGGATTCACACAAATGTTTTCTAACACCTGCCGCGACCACACAGGAACAGCTTCAGGTTTCCAGCGACGTTACGGACGGCGAACAGGTCGTGAAGCATCCGGGCAGGACAGAAAACAGAGAGGCGCTCTGTTGTTCGAGACGCCGGCAGCAGGCAGCCAATGGAGAGGAGAAATATTTGACACTTGCAGAGTGTTTGGACCGGCTGCGTATGAAATTAGAGATTCAAACTTTGCTCTGAGGTTTTAGAATAACACCTAAGTTACATCAGTGAAGCGTAACAGAGGCGGGGACGCTGCACGACAGAAACGTGCTAAATACGTGCTTAATAAAAGAGTTTGTGTGCAGGACGAGCGGCGCAGATTCTCCTCTCATGGTTGTTTTACCATTCCAGCAGCAGAGAGTCTAATTGATTACGCGACCCCTATTTTCTAACTGCAGTCTCTTCATTGATCCAGTTACTGCTGCCACCGCTCAGCTCTCTTCAACTGATTCTCTTCTCATTACTGCCCAGAGAGGAGGCCGCTCCTCTCCGCGGCCTCACAAAAGACTTTAATGCAGAAACCTCAGCGATGCTTAGAAAAAGGTGAAAGTGACCTGTGGCTGGAAGTTTAGCCAAAGCTCATGTTTGGACCTGTGACCACTGAAAGCACGAGCAGGCCAACAGCTGATCAGTTTCCTCTTTGAGCAGAGGAAACGATTTGATATCAAAGAGTTTTATTGATGATCTTCTGAGATATCATGACGGAGGATAAAGTTTTTATTTTCCTTCCTCACCCACACACAAACAGCACTCCCTCCCTCACCAGCAGCAGCAGCAGCATCCTCACGTCCGGCTACTTTACCTTGAAATCAATTTCATGTTCGGTTACAGTGTGTGTCCTCTAGCCAAGGTCATAACCTCTACCTGCTGACTGTGTCTCCTTTCCTAAATTAAAAGACTGCATCACATTACATACAGCACACACACACACACATATATATATATATATAAGCTGCAAACACTATACACACACGCGGCACATCGTATTACCTATATAAGGCAAAGCGATTGCAGCTCGCGCAGAGAAACTCAATAGGCTTTTAACATTCATTTAGCCTGGACAGCAGGCTGACTTAAGCTATACCAACTAGATCTGATAGCAGGGAGGCAACAGAGATGGATGGAGGCTAACTTTACATTACAACCCTCCTGAGCACGGCGCTGAGAGGGGGAGGTGAGAGAGATGTGGAAGAGTTGGCTAAATATATAACAGGTAGGCTGTGTTGGGGGTGTAGATCAGTCCAACACACAATCACAGAGCCGATGAAAGTAACGGGAAATGGTCCGATGAGGTCGATTTGTTTCCAGGTTTTCTGGATCCTCACACAGTAAACAGGCTTTGATGGCCGCGGTGTGGGCAGGCAGGAGCGCATCCTCGCCTCCGAGTCCACGTGATGTATAATTTAATGTTGTTTCTGGCTGACTTTCATTCATTTATATCGATTCCAAACATGCTCGTATCCGTCTTCGAGGAACGCCGGCTCCCGACCTGCTTCACACAGCACGGACATCATTATATGAAAAAGATCGGGGAATCGCAGACGAAAATACTGTGCAGTTTGCTCGCAGCGCTATATTCCACAGCAGTTTGAGAACATGCCAGATTCAATTTAGTTTGGAGTTTACTGCCTGCCTCAGGTAAGGAGCGAGGAGAGAGGCAGGCAGCGGGAAGGAGGGATGACGGGGACGGAGGGAGAGAGACAGGTAATGGTGGAGAAGAGATTGAGAGTAATCGAGAGAGATAAATGAACATCGACGAACGCCCCCGTCCCACGATTCAGCTGTGCTGCTGCAGGGAGGGGCCGGATGATAAAACAAACATCAGCGTATTTAATGGATCGCTCTCATTTCCACTCAGATTAAGACTGAACATAACTCAAACACAGAAGCGTGTGGGTGTGTGTACGTGTTTATCTGTGTGTGTGTAGCTTCAGATATCAGCTCCAATCCGTATCAGCGCGTCTTCAGTAGAAACTACGAAGTTAATGAGAGCAGATAAAAGTGGGGAGGATGGGGAGCGTCGTCAGCTGGAAATATTAAAAAACTGCTCTGCATAAATATATTTCTTTGTGTGTGTGTGTGTGACATGTAATATGTTTAGAAAACTGTCTGCATGCAACACGAGTGAACCCGAACATGATGGAGGACGGGCGGAGTTTGAAGGTTGTGTGTACACCTGCAGTGAGCACTGTGAGCTAACATCAGCGTTCACCTTCCAGTGGAAGTGGACCCAGGACCGAACAGAACCTCTGAACCAGCAGCGTCCAGCGTCACACACACCCTCTGTGACCCTCAGGTCTCCGTTCACGCTGTATATCATTACTATTCATTTACAGGATGAAGAGCTAACATCCGTGTCAGGCAGTCTGACTCCCCGTGATGTAGTTTGATGGTCAGCTGACGCTCCACTCGTCGTCATCGCCGGCGGTGAAATGAAACCTCTTCAAACGGAGTTCTTTTATCGTTCTCACCTCCAGAGCAGCACGCTAAAAACGAGGACGGACGATTTCTGTGACGCCGAAATGACAAAAGGCTACAAAAGGCCGCTCGCTGTTGCTCGGCTTAGCTTCCCATTACTCAGGCATATGGTGGATACTTTTTGCTGATTTATCATTGCCACAGGCGGATCTTAAAATAAACGGCTGAGACGCCGTGAGCCTAGAAAATCACCAGATGTACAGTAACTTTCATATCAACCTACTTATTAAGTCTGCCTGTTTTTGGCTTAGAGGAGAAATCCATCCAGTGTTTGTGCAGCAGCTCTCCTCTCCTCTTCCTCCTCTTGCTTTTCTCTCCTCTCCCCAGATGCCTTTTAGAGTTGTCATTGGAGAGTGACCTGTATTATCTATCTCTGACTCTCTCTCCTCAGCTCTGTCTCTTTCTCCGTCTGAATGGAGATTTAGATAAGAGAGTCTGAGCTGCAAGAGAGCAGCCGCTGAATACCAAGAGACAGAGCAAAGGAAGGGAGAGGAGGCCAGAGAGGAGCAGAGTCAGGGCCAGATTTACTGAGCCATTTGCACCTTGTTTCAGACTCCTGCCTCCTGTGTGTGTGTGTGTGTATTCTGTATATGAAACACACACACATAAGCAGTCCACCATTTAAAATGTCCCCAAGGTGATCGATGAGGTGGTGATGGAAATGTCATCTGGTGCTAATACATTTATCATCGCTCATCCTGCCTCGTGCGTTTCTCCCTTTTTGGTTTTCAATCTTACCACGAGACCCGTTTTGAATGCGGTGATTCATCGGACTGCCAGCAGTTTTCTCGGAGGAGGCAGACCGAGCGTGCAGGCATCCCGGCGCTCTGACTGGACTCATTAATTAGCGGGCAGGACAATGATAGCCTGTGTTTACATGAACCCAATGTGATGAGGTGGGAAAATAAAGAGCGATCATCCAGATTCACATTCTAACGCTGCAGGAGTTTGAAGATGAGGGTCAAAGCCCAGCTCGTCCAGCCACCGGCTCCAAAAACTAGAAATAACCCGTCTCACTGTTGGGTGATATACCATAAAAGACAGGCCGGAGCAGTAATCTAATGTGTTATTGATCCCTGGAACATCCAAAGAGATGAGAACATTGGCTCGGTGAGAGAACGGCGTCTCGATATTTGGGTCACGGCACACCACAGAGGGCGCTAATCCCGCCACAGATGCGCTAACGGGGTGATTATTTAACCGATCGGTGCGTCATCAGAACTGAACGGCATCGCGGGCTCAGAGAGGTTGACTGACTCGTGTCTTGCTGAAGGACGCTGAAGCACAAAGGATGTTTTCCAGGCTGTGAATGCACATCGTGTCCTCCAGCTGAAGCACTTTTCAAGCTTCTTACCGAGAACATTTCTAAATATTCCACAGGGAACGATCTCTCCATCTATAGGTGATGCAGAGTCAGACAGCTGCAGCGTGTTCGGCTCAGATGTTTTTTAGACTTTAGTAAGTAAACTCATGCTGCCGAGCGCGGAGATCCAGTTGTGAGAGATCATTATATATTCATGTGGGTGTGCTGACTGGACTGCTGTATGAGTAAGAGAGCGTGTCGTACAATAACAAACTATCTAAATGAAAATCATCGACAAGTGAGGCGAGTCATAACCGAGTGTGCACGCACATACATAACCGGGCCAGCCATGCAGAACTGAATATGTAAAAAGCATATTTATTTTCTCTCCCTCCTTCCCTCCCTCCTTCCCTCCCTCTCTCTCCTTCTCCTTATCCATCATCCACCTCTTCCCACCCTTCATCCCTCCTCCCCACCCTGTCAGTTAAATGACTGCAGGTCGTTTCTCTCTCGTCTCTCTAAGTCAACATGTCAACTAGAATCTATCGCTTCCCTCGGTCACGTCGTCGGTAACACACACTGTCATCATCTGTTTGTGTGTGAGCGCCCGCTGTGTGTGTTGATGTGTGTGTGTGATGCATGAGTTTGTATGTTTGTTTATGGCTGTTTGTAGGCGTGTGTGTGCGTGTGTGTGCGACTGTTCAGACGGGATGCGAGAGTAAACACCCTCCACATGTGGTAACCATAGAAACGGCACCGATATGAATATCGAGCAGCGTACAGTCGGGAGAGTTCAATGAAGTTGGTCGACAGGTAGATGTGTCGACCCCGTCGCAGATGAACTTCAGAGTGGAGCTGAAGCTGAAGGTGAGGAGGCCTCCTGCTCCTGTCCGTGTCCTGGTAACTGTGTTAGAGTTCTGTAGTTCAGGGCGCGAAGTGAGCCGGGCGTCGGACTTCTCTTATTATGCACGAGGTTACACATTGTTATCGGGGAGAATAGTAACACAGGATGCATGACGCTGATCTGAAGTCCACACACAGCACGCAGCGATACAGGCACAGTCCACCGGGTTGGTATCTGTATCCAATCTCACACGTTTGCCGACCACACGCTCAAAACGAGTTTGCTTGAATCCTAAAAATGATTATTTATCTGCACAGTGTCAAACGGAGGAATTACTGATACGATCGAAACATGAAGAAACAATAAATACACAAGATGCAGATGAGCGTTTGTGCAGAAAGGAACCTCGAGGGACTCATAACAGCTTCTCATCTTAAAGCAATAAAGAAGTCTGTGGCCTTCTGGGGAACGCTGAGGGTGAAAGTCTTCAGAGTCTTAAATTACCTCGCTGATTTTAAAAACACGGACAGCGTTTTTGTAAATGAGCAGCATCGCCTCCTCCAGGGACGGAGCAGAATTAGGAAGGAATCAATGTGGGGAAATATAAGCAGCTACAGTCCACCACAGCACCATCAGCAGAAGAGAATACTGATGGCTCACACACACTTCCACCCACTGCTCATCTACAGTATGCTGCTTTTAAATAATTCTCGTGTCCCGCAGACTTAAGATGTGATTACAAAGTCTAGACGGTAAAAGCAGACATCACACCGGCCTCACCATGACGGTGTCACCGACACACTAGAGATGCACGGGATTTGCTGAAATGATCTTGCGGTACGGGCTGTTTTTGTCAGATGCTTTGTAGAACAAATCAATTAGAGGAAGAGGACTAACTACAAGGGCCGCTCCATCCTGCCACAGCTGCTCAGATCAAACTCTGCTTTAAAAAGGCGTACAGCGCCAACATGTCTGCCTCTGACCTTGCACCCACGCCTGCTGTTCACACATTCTGCAGATTTAGCAGTAACACTCATGAGCCGTGCTTGGAAGTGACTGCAGCTTACTCCAACAGCAAAAAAAAAAAGTCTGTTTAAATATCCATTAATTTCATTTAAGACCCGGACGCTGCGCTGACTGATCGGCTGTCTGTCCATTGATTCAGCACGACGATCGATCGCTGATTTCATTTATCAAGCGAACACGTCGACGTCCGCCTGCTCCGCTCTGTCACCGTCAGCGTAAATTGAATATGTGTGTGTTTGGGACAAAAAGCAGCAGTTTGCAGCGTTAATCTTAATTTGATTGGCTCAAACGGGGGGAAGTGAAGTCATCAGCACTCTCAGCACCTGCTTGGCTTTGATTTTTTTTGAAGCGTTGCACACTGCCAAGGTGGTCGGAGTAAAAAAGCAGAATACAGAGATGAACTTTAAAGCTGCACACGCAACATCGAAGTTCAGTCAGAAGTTATTACCAGGCTTCAAGTAACAGTTTAATACTCGTCTTTCCTGCTTTTAAGCAAGTCCATTTCAATACAGAACGAAGAAGCTGAAAACTACAGTTTTCAAGGGTAGACAGAAAGTTTGTGCAAGCCGCCGGGGATGAAGTAGAAAAAAGGAATTACACTGACTCTATCTTTCAGGCTTATCTAACCACACAGAGCTATTTCAGAGCATCTGACAGAGAGGCAGGCTCATATTTTATATTTTCAGACGAGGAAGTGGAAAAACACACGAGTCGTCTAGAGCAAAGTGTTGTAGGAGTAACGCTATTGTGGGAGCAGGACGTCTGAGCTCAGAGATAAATAAATAAGGCCTATAGTTACCAGCCAATCCGCTGTAGAATAACTGCCCGCCACTTTGCACCTGCATCTCCTGTGTAGCATTTTATTTTAGACTCAGCAGTGAGTCAGAGAGGAGGAGGAGGAGGAGGAGGGGGGTAGTTAGAGGAGGAAGCTTGTCTGAAGATGAAATACATGAAAGGAATTGTGCGCTGTGACGAGGAGCTGAACAAGAGTCACGTGGTTAAACACAGTCGATGATCGTCCTTCAGACTGCTGCCAAATTTAGGCGAAACATCTTTCCACGGTGTGACCGTGACTGTGCACGCTTAGATCATACACTGAGCAACGTGTGTGTGCGTGTGGACCGGTACATGGTAACACTTCAGAAGCTTATATCCACTCATACACTGTGTGTGTGTGTGTGTGTTTGTTTATGTGCCCAATCCATGCACCTGTGAATGCATACTGGTGCATGGATAATACTGACACAGCTGGGATCCACCAGCCCCTGCCAGCCAATATGTGTGTGTGCGAGTGTGTGTGCAGCTACCAGCTGCGCCCACTGTGCTGATCCTCAAAGCCGCCATCACATTCTGCTTGCATCATTTCACTGCAGTCGTACTGAGAACATCAAACTCAGGAACACATGCTCACAGTTACAGGCTCATATTCACCCTCACATTCCTGCATGTAATCACGTCCTCACATACACACCCACTCAGTGACACGGACACTATGATTACATGTCATATGCTTACATAGTGACTACATATATTGGATGTATTTCACAAAGCTCAGTCCCAGATTTACTCCTGGCTCACCTAGTAACGTCCTCTTCAGAGACACCGTTCACCTGATTATACAACAACGTGGCATCAAAATTATTTAAAATTTGTTATTTTATGGTAGAAAAGTTTCTTCTCAAACATTTTCCTCGGTCTCGTCGGATCAGATGGGGCTTATTCAACTGCTGCGGTCGCTTAGTGCTGGAGAGAACAGTCCTGAATGACAAGTGCCTCCCAATAACCATCCATTACTGTCAAAAAGGTCAAAGAGACTGAAGTGCTGCTTAAACTTTGGGTCAGGAACGACTTCAGGGCCCTGAGATGCAGCAAAGTTTCCCCATGTAAAGGTCATTTGTTATACTGCCCGATAAAGCAGAGAGCAGCAGCTGTGCGAGGAGTAAAGAATGACTTCAAACTTTATCTCCAGCACAGACGAGCAACAGCGCTCACTGTTTGCCTCCACAGCACCGCAGAAAACCTGGTTTAGTGGGAATATTGAGACTCCAATTGGCTGCTATCGTGAGATAAACCCTCGCATCTCCATTTAGAAACGAGATGAAACACCAGATTTTAATCCGAGGGACTGTAATGTGTTTGGATGGAGCTCAGCACCAGGACTATAATCAGAATAATTATTCTGGTCTCACTCCAGCTTTGGGCCCTTTTAGCTAATGACAGACACAAAACTGATGGTTGGATTTCAATCGGTGTATTTGCATGTGTACATGAGATGCAAATACGGTGTGTGTGTGTGTGTGTGTGTGAGCACGTCTGCATGCCGTCCACGTCTGCACACCACAACAAAAATAAAAAATGTGATTCTTTTCTGCAGCGATGGGTAGCTAAGCTGAGAGATAATGATTGTTTCTCTCCTTAAATGACCTTGTTCCTGGCAGCCGACATCATATCATACCTATCCTCTGCTTCTGTTGAACAGAACTCATACAACCACGTATCATAATATAACACAAATATTCAATTTCTTGCATGATGAAATGAAAGCTGAGCACTAAGTGCTGCTGTTTTGCCTCTGGGTGCTTGTTACACGGCGTTAGAGAGGGAGGGGGACAGAGCGGGATGTGGAGTGCTTTTAACGTGTAGTCACATGACGGCACAGTCCGATTACTTAAACGCCGACCTGTTGACTCGCGGCGACGCTGCGTCGGCTCGTACATCACGGCAGCTTTCAAATATTCTTATCTTGATTGTTATTTATTGCTGAAACCAAACATTTGATCCGCGTGTTCTCGCCGTGTTCATCGCGAGGAAAATCACTCCTCAGATATGAATGCAATTCATCAAAAATAAATCGATAGAAAATACTACCGCTCTCTGGAAAGCCCCGTGTGCATGCGGTGAAACATGCACGCAACACAGTTGTTGGCAGTCGACTACCAATCAATAGGCCTTTACTCATGCATTGCACATTTTCACACAAGAACCAATTCAGACGGTGCTTTATGGTATTGACAGTATTGTCTCAGGGTCCCTCGCAATACCACAACACGGTGAAATCCATTTTCCCTCACATAACGAGCTGTCATTTTCTGCTTGGAATGAGCTCAATCGTCCCGGCATACAAAGCAGGCGGATTTAGCTGCAGCATGACAATAATGACAGTCGCCATCACCTCACAGTGCTCGTATAAAGCAGAGTAATGATTAGTGCAGGGCCTCATTTGGTGTAATTTAGGACGGCTTTAAACGATCAGCTGTGTCAGCACGTGTTACTTCAGAGTCTTCTCTAACGAGGTGAGAGGAGCCGGCGTTCTTCTCTGTAGATCTGCTACGTGACAGATGATGATATCATGCGGATGATCGGTGTCGCACTCGAGGAATATTTCCAACACAGAATAATAATGATTTGTTCTGACGCTCTGCTGATGAGGACGAGGGTGGAAACCATGAAGGGTGATGGTGCCGTGAATTCAACACAGCATACGAGTTCATCCAGGAGACGCAGAGTGTGAACTGATCAGATTTTTTATAACTGACATCTTACGCAGTTTTGTAACTTGTATTTTCTCGTTGTGGAGGAGGCTTGTTGTCAAGGACTCAATCATGGATGGCAGCATCTCTGTTTAAAGCAACACTGTGACAGCCGTACACGTGTGTTAGCTTCTTCTTGGCTCTTTTTTCCACCTCTGAGCCTCTTACATTGCCCACTTCCCTAGCTCCTGTTCTGGCACGACATCAGCTCAGCTCCCAGCAGATTTAGCTAACAGCAGTTGTGGTGGGGCGGCAGGAGGACGTACCGGGAACACAAACATACGTCCATACACACACCACACAGATATAAATTCCCTGTGTCGCTCAGTCCGTGTGGACCTGGCTTGTGAACCGGAGGGTTGCTGGTTCAAGGATCAGGTCTCGCTGTCGAGGTCACAGGTTACACCTCTCGGGAGCAGCTGAGGTGTCCTTGAGCGAGGCAACAACCCCCCCAGCTGCTCGGCTGCTTTCCTGAGGCCGCGTGTTTGTGTGAACATAAACGTGCCAACAGAGTAAAAAAACTGAATTTATCCTTGAGGGATTAATACAGCATACCTTCTTCTTCTACTGAAGTAAACTGCTTTCATCTGTGATGGAGGTCACCGAGTACGTTCAAAACATCAGCACTTTTTCAAGGCGCTGATGTTTCTTTTTCTAAAACCTTTCAGGTACAATCGTGTTCTCAAAAAGTTTTTAAAATGTTTAAAAAATTGTCTTTGCAGCCTTGTTGTTGCTCTGAAAAAGAAACACACAAAAGTCTTTTCCTGACAAAGCTACCGGTTCTGATCTTTAGTTCCCGTAAGAAAAAAAAAGGAGGGGATGTTAATTATGCAGAGTCCCGCTCCTCCGAGCTGCGTGATCTCTCGCTGCACATTCATAAAGACGTGGATAAAAGAAATGTGGTACCGAAGATAAAGGCACTTTTTGGCCTTTTGATATTTAGCCATCACAGCGTCGGAGAATATCTCCCCCTCGCAGTATTTTTCCTCGTCTCTTCACTCATGTACCATCACACCCACGTAATTACGAGATGGAGAACACATTCGTTAAAAAAAGTCTAATGTTACTACACTTATTCATCCAGCCAAATCACAAATTTTCATCTTCAGCGTCGCCATGCTTCACACTCACTCACACACTGACTCACAGGGGAGCAGCAGCTCTGCACAGCCACTCAGCACCACCACAGACCCTGAACGGCTCCACCGGGACGAGCCAGGGTTAAGTAGCTTGCTCAAGGGCTTCTCACTGGTAGTTACTGATGGAGGCGAGTGTGTGTCCTGTTCACCCCCCCCCCCCCTCCTTTGCCCAGATAACACCTCAGGTGATGTGGGAGTGCGATGGAAACATAAAGGCGGCGGCGTACACGTTTCCTCAGACCATATGTGGCCATTCTGATGTGCAGTCGCTCGATATTCGGCGTGTTTTGTGACATTTATCGTTTATCTCGTTGGCCATGTGGCACAGCGGAACAACCTGATGTCCTTTGGCAGACTTTACTGTACCTCTGCTTGTAATTCAAGTCCCACTGTGCAGCATTTAAGCAGCACACATCAGCTGTACTGATCCTAGACTGTATAAAAGTATCCGTGACAGCGGCCGCGGGTTTCTAAAGAGCCGTGGTGGTCAGATCGTCCCCTCGGGTCTTTTTTTTTTTGCCATCATTGTATCCATGTATCCAGTTACATTGCCTGCTTGCCTAGCTCCTGTTCTGGCACGACACCAGCTAAGCTCCTAACGAACTGGGCTAACATTAGCTAACAGCAGCTACAGTTGGTGGTTTTATCAGTGACCTCATGCCGTAAAGTATTACGTACTGTGGCTGAGACCCAAATCAATGTAGCATCAACATGGATTAAAATCCATCATGGTGCTTCAGGTTGTGAGTTTTATCCCACCCTGTGTTAACTGGGAACTTTACTGTCGCTACAGAGAAGAAAAGAACAACACCGGCTGGCAGCACTGACTATTCATCTCAATAAAGGAATATGTCACACGACGCGACGCCGTGTTCTTTTGTTTTTAATAGTTTCGGCTCGATAATGCCGTCGAGGCAAAGGTTAAATCAGGCTGTGGCCAAACAACAAAAAAAAACCTTCCAGCTAATCAAAGAGGCTTTTTTTGTCTTCTGGTTATATTCTGTGCTGTCAGGCCGCGCTGTAAACTGTAATAAATCAGGAAAATTAGAGGAGAAGCAGAACTTGGAGTTTCTGTGTTTAGGCCTCGCGGTCTGTGCTCGTACATCAGGCTGTCTGGTAAAAAAAGTCTTAACAAGCATAAACTAGCTGCAGGCTGGTGCACTGTACGTCCAGGAAGTGGCTGGATGAATTCAGAAGTCAACACATGAATTAAAAACAACCTTTATTTAGATTTTACTCACTCCAGTTGTGAATTTCAGCCGTGCGTGTAGTTTTGATTTGTCTTTATCAGAGCTGAGGGAAGGATTAGAGCGAGCTCCAGGTGTTTTCAAAGGTTACGACAAGGTTTAAATGAGCACGCAGAGTATTTAAAGGTCCAGTGTTTAAGATTTAAGGGGATCTACTGATAGAAATGGAACAACTAATCACCTCAAAATAACCATCGTAATGTTTACGCCACCTTTTACATCTGCAGACGGAGCGCGTCCTCATGCATGAAGTCTGCCATGTTGACCCACTTTGTTTCTACGGCAGCCCAGAGAGGACAAACCAAACACTGACTCTACACGGGAGCTTTAGCGTTTTTTTCCACAGCCACTGTAGTTTCTCCTTTATGTTTGGCATGATGTGAGGGGTATCACTTCCTTCCTCTGACTCTGCCGCCTGTGTAATTACATGCACGACATAATGACACATACAGTACATTCAATTAGCTCACGTCTGATTACATCATAATCACATAATGGACAATGTCTTCAACACTTCCTCTCTCTCTCTCTCTCTCTCGGACAGATCTGTGTCGCCGTCGTCAGAGGAAGAAAATTCAACGTATCCGACGCCAGTGATGAGCTAAAGGTGCGTTCTGACATTTTTTATCTGTGTGTGTGTGTGTGTGTGTGTGTGAGAGCTCTTTCACCCCTTCTTCCTTTTGTGCTTTCGAGATATTATTATATTTGCCTCTTGTTTTCTCTTTCTTCCTCTACATGCACGTTCCCCTGTTTCGATTCCTGTCCTTCATGGTTAACAAGAAATTTATTCTCAATTGTTTCGCTTGTATTTGCCTGAAGCGACTTGTTAAAGAAGATGCATATTTATATAAAATGCATATTTAATACGATCTCATGCCTGAAAATGTGGCTTACAATGCATTTGCCCTCTGGGCACGTGTACCCAAAGTCACCGTATCACGCACCTCACATCTCCCATACTAAGCATTTTTTCCCATTCGCCGGGAAAAAGTTGAATAGATTAAAGGCAGATCTAATCGATCCTGAGTGTGCTTATCAGCGGCTGGCAGGCTGACGAGCCGATTTCAGAACAGCACATTCTAATCCTTCAACTGCACGCTGCGAAAGTGGAAAAAGACAAATAGGTAGAAAGACTCACAGACAGCAGGACAGACGGGGAAAAACAAGTAACTGAATGTGTGGTGTAGTCGTGCCTGGAGAAGTTGGTGTACTTTTAATTTCTGCCCTCAATTTCTCATGCAAATGATAAACACCTGGTGTTATAAACAGTGACGTGTCAGACGACTTCTGCATATTTAACTCAGCCAAAAATGGGCCAGCACAGTCTCTTAAGTTCTGCTGCCAGACCAGGTGCAGATTTCAGAGTAAATACTGACCCACAGACGACGGAGAGAACCGCAAACTTAACTGTGCCGTGCCTCCACCGTGCTGGACACTGAACACGTGCTGTAAGCTCATAATGCGATGATGTGTGGTCATCGTTCCATGTCTGTATACAGGGTGAGATCAATGTATCAGCAGTGATTCTGGATGTGTGAGGAACTTAAATGAATGTCATAGATCAGTTTTATGGCACTTCAAGTCGATTTCACATGCGGACAGATTATTATGTCTTCATCCCCGTCCATCTATCAGCCCATTCATTCATTTATGGGAATCTGATTGGCTCTTGGCTTCACGCTCAGCTTACATCTCCACGTTTATAGATATTGAATATGAGTTATTGCAGGCTCACATGTTGTCCTTTAAAGCCTCATTCCAGTCAGACATGAATGAAGTCTTTAAAGCTCTCCCTCTCTCCATCCCTCTCCCTCTCTCCATCCCTCTCCCTCTCTGAACGCGGCGTCCTCATTGGCGGCCATTGATCCGGCTGGTAACTGATTATGATTCCTGGTTTTCAAAACGGCGTTTAGCTACGCCGTGTGCTGATTGGATGTTTAACCTTTTGACCTCCAAAGCGAGATCAGAGCACGTATCCCATAATAGGACGCATTCATCCAGATGACCTCTTCTGTCATGGCGACAACTCGGCGGCAGGCAAAGTGACAAAGAGATCCTCTGAGTGTGTGTGTGAGTGAAAGAGATAGAAAAGTGCTTATCTGCAGCGGTCTGAGGTCACATCACATCTCCCGCTCTCAGATCAGCGCCTCTCTCCTCGTCTTGTGTGTTTTTATGTGTATGAGTACGTTCATGCGTGTGGCAGCCGCGGGCGATGTTTCACACACACACACACACACACGGCGGCAGCAGCAGGACACACTCTCTCCATGTTTACTGTGTTTTTATGATATGGGGAGTTTCTAAATTACACCTCCATCTCGGCTCAGTTCAAACAGCCAGCCGAGGCTCGAGGGCTCGGGGGAATTCATCTCGCCTGGTGGCTGCGAACTTTCACTGCGTCGACGGCGGGTTCAGTGAAACACGTGAGGCTCGTCATCTCTGCAGTGCAAATGTCAAAACACTGGTTCACGTCTCACTCAGCTGGAAGCAGCTCAGTTTTCTGCTCTGCCTCTGTTTGCATTCACATCATGCATACAGTATGTTTATTTGCCTCGCGCGCTGATTTTGCATGCATTAACTACAGCAAGTGTAATGCTTACAGCAGCATCATTGCAGATTAAGTGTAGCTGCGGCGTAACGATTCCAAAATGAGATATTGAAGTGAGAATTCCCCCTGAAACGATGCAGCGCTTCTGCCAAGGTTCACACCGAAGCACCTCAAAAAAAGCCAACGCGAAAACTCTGTTTTCTGATGCACTAATGATCTCCTGCTCTGCTGCTCCAAGAAGCGGCTCAGTGAGGTCGCGATTGCTTCCCTCAGTGTTTGCATTGGTTTGGAATGGATAAGACTGGAGGTCTATAATCATGAGTTAATTGTGCGTCTGCTTAAGAATGAGAAAAATGCATTTCAGCCCGCATGGAGGCCTCGCTACGCTGGCAGATTCACTCCATCCTCAAAAAAACTGGTTTCAAAGGAGGCCTAAATGTGTTTTAATGAAAGTCTGGACGCGTTTAAAGCCGCTGCAGGTCTGTTTAATGTCACACTGCCAGTTAGAAATTATTTTCTTAACTTACGGGAAAAATGTCTGACATTTGCAGAACATGGCAGAACTTCAGCGCCACAGCGAGCGTTAACACAACAAGCAGGGAAATGCAAAGTGCAGCAGTCTGTATGTTATTAACATAAAGTCAGCCAAGGGTGCGACGCAGTCCTGATAAGCCTTTTTTTTCTCGAGAGCACAGAGCAAGAAAACGTTGCTAAAACTCGTTAACTATCAGACTCATATATCTTTAAAAATGTGACACTGATGGGGCGTCTGGGTGGACAGATAAGGAGCAGGAATTAAGAGAGGAGAACGCTCCTTTCCCAGGGATTTACACAAACACACAGAGAGTTTTAATGCCCTCTACCAGTATTGATTACCCAGCAGTCTGACTGATTGAGAGCCAGATATAGAAAAGCACACATCAATAAAATACTCGGGGAAAACCTGGAGAGAGTTTTAAAGGCATTGCCCTTTTCCCACCCGCTCGCTCAAACCCAAGCAGCTGTGCTGTGATTGAATAATTCCACGGAGCTGCAGGTTCCCTCCAACACAACAGCAGCAGACCTTTCTGTGCTCGCTGACCGATTCAAGGCTGCGTCTCCTGGAAGCTGCGAGTAACTAAAAGCAGGCAGATAAAAAAGAACCTCTCCTCCTCGACACAGATCCGGCTGTTTATTCTGACCGCCTGCTTCTCTGTGATTGGTCTGTTCATAACTCAATTACACACGTTTTCCTGTTTTTTTCCACTTCCTGGCTTCCTCCCATCCACATCCATCATGCGGCGTCTGTCTTACGGGGACATTTGGGAGCTTTGGAGTGTTTGTTTGTCACTCGCGAGGCTGGAGCGCAATAAAAAGTGACAGCGGTCGTGATTAATCAGCTCCGGAGGCTCGTTATAAACCTGTTGATTGTGCGGCCACTTAAGAATGACAAAAAGGCTGATTTTAAAGTGCAGGCAGGCTCAGCTGGTACCGACGATGGCTGGATGACTCATCAGAAGATGGCGTGATGAAGCCGCCTTTGAAACGTCGATCCTTTAGCAGAACCTTCGTACGCTCTCTGCGCCTTGATGAGTGCTCTGCAGGCTCCAGGTTAAACCTTTGTATGAGGGTGTGGATGAAATCAGCTCGCTGGCTCGTGCTGCCTGCCGTCACTTCCATCATTCGATTGTGGAAACACGTCAGGACAAACGCTGTCTGCAGCGCTGTGGTTTTAAGCTTTAACTACTCATGCACTCATCCTTTTTTTGCCATTCTGAATAAGAGCCTCAGCTTAGCGTCTGAAAACGAGTGTGAAGTGCATTACATCAGAAGTTTTAGAGACTCTTTCATCTTTACATCATTTTCATCTGCACAGAAAACCCAAAGTGAGAGGGCCTTCTTTTTCTTTACAGACGGCACAGAAGTCTGTAAGTGAACGATTATGAACCCATTGTGTGGAACGACACTCAGGAAACGGCGTAATTGCCGCCTCATTTCATGAAATATCTAGCTGCTGGAGCTGCTGCTAAATTAAAACTTACAACTGAACGTCACCTTCAGAGATCAGGCAAGACAAAATATATCTGAACCCCCCGACTACCCAGCAACCTTGAAATGCCAAGACCTTTAGGTTCATCAAGTAACCAAATGAAAAGAGAAAGGCAGAACACCTGGCAGGTAATCCAGCTTCCTGTGTTAGGAGAGATTAGCTGCTAAAACTGTGTCACTTGCTGCAGGTTGAGAAGTGAAAACCTTGTTGGTGAACCCGATTGAGCCCGATTCTGCTCATGAAACCGTTTTGGGCGATGGAATCAGGTGACAGTTTCATTTGAAGGCTTAGGGATCTGCTATGAGGAGCAAATGGGATTACCATCAGGGAGGAGGGTGCAAGATACAGAGTTATCCTCCGATATGAGATTACAGGCTTGGCTTGATCAACCGAGCCGACCGGCACAAAGCCACCTGCACTGGATTTCTAAAACAACACTTTGTGACCCAAATATTTGTCCTCACACCTGCGTGCAGGCATGGATTTCATTTCAGTTCTGCTCTGCGTTGGCCTTTATCTGTGGTGACGCGCTCTGAATTTGAATTTACCGCCGTGCTTCGCCTCGTTCGGCTCGTCTTTACTCGTTGCCGTTCTGCGTCTCATCGCTCCGGCTTGTTTTGTTCTGCCCTGCCCTCCTCCGCCTGCACGTTTCACTCCGTTCTGTACGCACAAATCAAATGTAAATATCCTATAAGCATCATCGCACAGCTCGGAACCCCGCTGAGCACCAAGAGGAAAAAAAGAAGACAAAGAATGAGCAGATAAATGTGTTTGCGCTGAGATTACCATACATCATAAACCCTGCAAGGAGGGGATGGAGGAGAGAGACGAGAAAGGATGGAGAATCGAGGGGACGGAGGGAATTCGACAAGAGGAGGACATGGAGGGGAGAAAGAAGAGACGCAAATATGGATGACAGCAGAATGAGAAGCAGGAAAACACAAAGAGAGAATGAGAGGGAGGAATCACGAAGATCAGGAGGGAGCAGAGAGGATGTCAGGAGGCAGGGATACTGAAGCACAGAGCGACGGAGAGAGAGAAAACAAATGTAAGCCCCTGAGGATTAACTCTCTCATTTCTCTATTGGGAAGAATGGAAAGAAAGAGGATTTCCACCTCCTATCCTCTCAGCCTCCCTTTGATATCTCTCCCTCTCTTTCTGCCTCATATTCTAATATCTTTAGTCTCTATTCATCGCGTTGGGAAAAGCACGAACACACATGGCTAACCTAGCTGGACACAAATCCCTCTCCGCTGCTCTCTTTCTTCTCCTTCTTCTGCTTCCCCACCAGCCGATGTTTGACTTGTTTGTCCTGAACTTGCAGAGAGGATGAAATCTTTTCTTCACCTGCCTCTGCGGCGGTTTGGCAGCAGCGCTAACTGTTGCACGGGGGCCAATAAACACACAACAGCGCTCATCATTGTTGTGGTCGGTTTAACGAGCTTTGCTAATAAGATGAACGGGGCTTCCCGCTGATCGCTTAATGGCGCGTTCACTGGTCCTCCGCAGTGTTGTAATTCAGAGTTTTCGCATGAAAAACGCTGAACTGGAGGTGGATTTAATCACTGATGTAATGTCGCTTTAAACGTCGGCCAGATGGGAGTTTTTTACAGCGGAGATGTCGAAGTTTTCCATTAGAACCTTCCTCATGCGCACGTTTGACTTTGACTATATTACAGAGGAATTCTGACTAACTGCATTCAAACTGTGACCTCTGACCTCTAACTGCACACTCAGGCCTCAGGCTAAACGTACATTACCCGATGCCTTTTTATTTAGAGTGTTTCAGTTTCCAGTGATCAGTGAATCGTTCTAGTGTAGCACTGCTGTTAGCTCATGTTAGCCCAGTTTGTTAGCCGGGCTGCAAAGAGCACCAAGGGAGTGTTAGTGTTTGTACCACAGGCGTTTGGACCACCGGGAAGAAGAAGAAGAAGAAGAAGAAGTTTTCAGGCTGAGCCGGTGTCGTGCCAGAACCGGAGCTGGATGAGCAAGAAGCCGCCGGACAAGAGTAAATCTGGGACTGACTTTTAGTGGTTGGTGAGAGCTTGGTGAAACAAAAGGCTGAAAGACAGACGCCGAGCTGGGCTGACTGCTGCTGGACTAGTCAGTGATATTAGCTGCTGCTGCTGGGGACCTGGCTGATGTTCAGCTGGTAGCAAAGTTGTCGACTCTCTAGTTTGTTAATCAGAACAAATACTCGAGTACAGCTGGACATAGTTACACAGTGGGATTACACTCTGGGAGCATTAAATCCCCCCCAAACACCGACTTCTACACAATGTTGCTTTAATATTCAAATGAATTATTGAAGGTTTGTTGAGCTCACAGGACGGACATCATCTCTCACGAACTTCAAAGAGACTTTTTAGGATTTGCTGTCCTCAAAAAAAAGAAGAAATCAGGCTGATGATTCCCCGTTTATCAAGGCGTGTGTTTGATTGGTCCGTTTTCACGGCTCGGCTCAGTTTGGATCGTCTTGTCAGGAAACATTTCCTACGTGTGTGTGCGGATCACAGACGCTTACACACTGCTGCTGAAATGGGATAGAAAATAAACAGTTTCACAGCTGGAGTGTGACACAGGGTTTAAAGTGAAGCTCTGCAGCAGCCTCTCCCGTTCCTCCCCCTCCCGACTCCCTTTTCTCCTCACCCTCCCTTCACTCCAGTTCTCCATAGCTGCTCCTGCAAAGCTCCCCGCTCCCCCTGCTTTGTTTCTGTTTAGTGTTTTCTGAAGTCCTTCACTAGATCAGCCCTGTGATGCCGCTGTGACTCATTTTCATTTTATTGACTCACGCTGCTGGAAACTGGTGCCGTAGCTGATATTTCAGTCAGTCTCATGCCTTGAATACAAAGTTATCTGTCCGTCCTCGTAATCAGCCTTTTAAATGTCGTCTTCGCCGTCAGTGAAAAGACAAATCACGGTGTCGTGCACCCGTATAACCTTTTGTGCATTTCTGAAGACGTATATGATTCAGCCACATCACAGGCTTTACTACCAAACTATAAATCCTTTCTTTATGTTTGCTTTATATCCCCATTTTTCCTGCTGTGGTTATGTGGCCTCTCTCCTTCTCTCTCTCTCTCTCTCCTACCTTTCTTCATTTCTTTGTGGTCGTCTGTCCCCGCTCGCCGAGCCTTTAAGAATCTGAAGTATTTTATTTTTCCTTTAGCCTCAAATCAATTCCAGACGCCCCCGTTTCCTGCCCCCCCACCACCTCACTCTTTCTCTCCCTCCCTTAGGGGCTATAGACCAAAGACCGAAAACCACACACACAAACACACACACACACACAGGAATGGAGTGAGAAAGACAGAGTGAGCAAGAGGCAACCAGAGTCTCAGGTTCTGCTGCTTTTCCATAGCATAAATTCCTCAAACTTTCCACCCTCCCCCTGTTTTCTATTCCAGGAATTGTGCGTGTGTCTATTCTTATGATGAAGCATCTTCTCCTCCGTCTGTGTGTGTGTGTGTGTGTGTGTGTTTGTCTTGGCACGTCTCCTGTCGCACTCATCAGTCTTTTTATCTCTGTCTCGCCCTCTCAGATTAAAAGGTGCCGTGACAGTGTCATGAATCTCATGCGCTGGTGTGTGTGTGTGTGTGTGTGTGTGTGTGTGTGTGTGACCTCTGAACCTCTGCTGATGTCCTCAGTGAGTTGTTTTCAGACGACTTCATTCGTTACCCGAGCGTGTCTGCGTGCACGCGGCGCAGAGACGTCCGACTGCGTCTGAGGGGCATTTTCTCAAAGGCAGATTTTAAAAAAGGAAAATGGGATAAACAGGAATGTTAAAAAAGAAATGTGCGATGTTCCGCAGCACCGTGTGATTATCCATATTCATTTTCCATTTCTAAGTATATTCAAAAGTCCTCTGCAGTAATTACAGTGTCATCCGAACGCTGTAGCGCAAAGCTATAATTTGAAGGATGAATCCTGCTGGACTGTGACAGAGAGGAGAACAAAAAAAGATGTGAGATACACAGCGAGGAGAAAAACAGACGGACACAGAGGGAAAATTAAAGTGCTGCTTAATTAAAGACGCCCTCCTACACCACGAAATATTCAATTTAACACAGTATCAAGTCAATTCCAACATAGTTAGCGCAAGCTCTTCACAGCGGTTTCATGAGCTCTTCTTCTGCTGTCACGGTTTGCCGTAAAATCTACAGACATTTCTTACAGTGTGGTGTCGGCCGTTTTAGAGATTACTAATTAACTGCGAGCGTCCTGGATGTGAGTTTCCAATCATCAGGACTGAAAAGGGGCCTAACAGTCACACAGTCAAAGACGATGACGGAGGCATTCCCGTGCAAGCCGACAGCCAATAAACGGCGGTCAGCAGGCTAATTGGGGCGACATTGTCTCGCCTCGAGTTTTAACTGTATCTCATCAGCTCGACCCGTCGTTTGATTGTTTCAGCTGCTCGTTTGGACGAATACAGATGAGCTGATCGGTTCGCTCATCAGCTTGTTTTCAGCCCAGAGGACTTCCTGTACACGAAGTGAAAGGCCAAAATCAGGAGTGACGCAACGCCGCTGAAACATTCACCCCATCAGCGCCATCGTCGATCTTTGATTATAGAACAGACTGTCCTTCCACAGATTCATCTGTCTCTGCAGTTTGTGGACGGCATGACGGAGCAGATTCAATATGTAAGATGTGTAAAAACATCCAGAATGATGCTTTAATCATGCAGACGTAATTATCTTTCGATGCATGATATGGAATTATGATACAGCTGTCTCTGTGAGGTGAATCACGGTCAACGGGACATAAAACAAAAAAAATCCCACTGGTCCTGAAATATATTTAAAAAAACATGTTTGCCAAATCATTTTAAAAAGCCATCTCTGCCTCATTAGCAGAAAGAACTGTTCTGATTGCACATAATTCAGCACAAATTGCATTTTATTTCCATAGAAATTAGGCTGATTCACGGTAATTGAGGACAATGATCAAAATGAGCAAAACAAAAATAAACATGTAAACTGATTTTTATGAAATAAAGTCCTTAAAGAGAATAATTTCGCTCTGAGCGCGAGTTTGACTTCCCGAACACGGCGGCGGCGGTAGCGGAGTTAATTAGATGTTAGTTAGCTGAAAGCAACAAATGGAGGTTAGCTGCTGTTTGTCTTAGCAGCTCTGTGGACTCAGTGCTCTTCAAATTAACTCAACACGCCGTTTTATGTTGTCGTGCCAAAAGCAACGTTGGAGAATTTACTAAAATCAGAGTTCCCACACCTCCTTAAACATCAAATTCAAGGAGTCTTTGAACGCTTTCCAGGCCAAGCTCCTCCAAAGTAAAGAAATCAGGATAGATTGAGACGCGGCTCACAGTTAATTACCGTTACAACATTTCACTGAGAATTTCACTCACGGAGAATTCAAATCAGAGGCTCGAATGTGTGAACACTAACTTACCGAGTTATTGCATCAACTACAGGAGACATGCAGACAGCAAAAGGACACTAAATATATCAATTCAAGCACTTCAAGCACCAACCCATTGTCAAAAACTTTCAAGGCCTTGACCTCCAATAATGATGGAGCTGATTACAAAGTAAGTGCACGCCCATGACAGTAAAAGACCGTAAAATATGCCATGATTTATACGCCACGACACGGAGTTTAAACAGAATTAAGTTTTTTATTAATTTTACAACCATGACATGAAATAAACAGTACTAATATCCTTTTACTGTAATCTTTAAAAATGTACTGTATTTTTTACGGTAAAATTCAGTTTTTTTCCCCCACAGAAACAGTTTCTTTTTTACAGAGCTGTTCGAGTTTCAAAAACTCACGGCAGCTGAACTGTTCCTGCGGGCGGCTTCTAATCACAGACTTGTGTCTTAACTGTCCTCCGCGGCCCGCGACGTTATTTAGCGATTTCTTCCGACGCTCTAAGTGAGTCCACGTTGGCTCCCGGTGATTCTGCCCCTTCCCGCATGAAGGGCATCGCTTCATGTTTGTGTGTCTTCCCAAGAGGAAACAGATCTGCTTCACGGGGGAAACTGATCCTCTGCAGACTGTTCTCTCCATCAAAAATCTATCAAAGCTCCGTGACACAAAGTACATTACCTCTTAGAGAGATGCTTTGCTTGTGACTAATGTTAGTCCCCACCACATCTGCTGGCGGTGTACGCCTTCGCCCACCAATGTTTCCAGTGCACGGCCTGACTGAAGTCTTTTCTACCGTCATCCTCTGCTTCGTTTCTTTCAAGGTGAGCCGTCTGAAGAAGTCGAAAAGCCTAATAAAGGGCAGAATAATTAGATCAAATATTAATTAAATCTAATAATATGTATTATTTAGACTTTCTGCAGATGAACCAACACGAGAACTTTCAGTAATTATTCCTCTTCTATTTAAAAAGATCCTGACGGCGTTAGAGTGAGTTTGATTAGGGAGAGTAGTGGCTACATGAAGAAACTGTGTGTGTGTGTATGTGAAGCAGCAGACACGGGGGCTTGTGGGTGGTAATTAGCACTTGAATTGCACTAATAGCTTAACAGGAATCAGCAACCTCTACACACACACACACACACACACACACACACACACACACACGCGCGCGCACGCTAACACACACAGCGAACGCTAACTGTAACTGTGGGTCCTTGGAGTTGCTCGCCTCTCATTAATACCTATTTTCACGAATGCTGAGAAAGCTTTGCAGCTTTTTCTTTGTAATCACTTCACCACACACACACACACACACACACACACTCATGCACACAGGCCTATTAGTTCCTCTAATTGAAAGGCAATTAAGCCTCAGGTTTCGTGGCGTGAGCTAAACGCCGGGTGTCTGTTTTCAGCACCGCTCTGTTTTTTAAGCTTTTAACAGACCACAAAGAGCCGGCCAACGAAACGAGACACCCAAAGTGAACTTTACCACGCCGGCTGTCCGTCTGTCCGTCTGTCTTTAGCTTCCCGTGTCCCTCTCTGTCCTCTCGGCCTCGCACTCTGCGGCTTTCATAAAATCATTTTCTCCCGGAATAATAACTGATCTAATGACGTTACGGGTTGTTTTTTTGTTTTTTTCCAGGAAATTTAAAGAATTTAATGCATTAGCTTCCAAGCAGCAGATGGGAACAATGATAGTTTATGGTGTTTGCAGCGTCTCAAAGGTCTGTGCAAAATTCAGTTGACAGTTGTTGGACACAAACTTGACCACACTTGTTTATTTCTGCTGTTTGTCTCGTCCTCCCTCTCTGGTTGGCTCGTTCCATCCATCCCACCATCTTGTTGAATCTCCTCGTGTCACATAAAGGAACTTTTAAAGAGAAGAAGAGGGGGTGCACATCCACAGCAGAGAAGCTCTTGGGTTTGTTTTGGAGAGGAGCAGTAAGAAAGCCTCATTTTAAACCTCATGTGACCCTCCCAGTGTAAGCATGGAAATATCACATCTGGTTTAAATAGTGCTGAGGGTTATAGAGGGGTCCAGTGGCTGCAGGGGCCTTCATGTGATTCAGTGGTTACAGGTTTCATCCTGGCACTAGTCACAATCATTGTGTGTGTGTGGCGTCCTTGAGTGCATTTCCCTAAAGCAAGAGTTTAAATCCAGACTGGTCAATTTACTGTAAATAACTCCAGCTAAACATCCACAAAGCAAATCGAATGCCTTCAGAACTAAACTTGCGATGACTTCATCACGACTTTAACTGAGTTCAGCTTTTTTATTTTACAAGTTTCCAACCACCACCGACCCTCCGCCGTGCCGCCATCTCGGTTCCTGTCAGAACAGACTCGCCGCCGTGCCAAATGACACCAAAGTGTCAGGAACAAACGATGATACAGTGGCTGTGAGAACGCAGAAGGGGACAAATGTCGCCTTCAGGCCACGCTGTGGGAACAAACACGTTTTGCATCCATTTCCTGTTCACGTCGGCCGCTTAGCGAATTCCATGATCCTTTCGTTTGGTGGCTGGTGGACGGTTGTTGTTCACTGTGGTCGATTCAGGACAGGAACGCTGCCAAGTTTGAGTCAGCAATGGAGTCGTGTCATGGCAGCCACGATGTGCAAAACCTCATAAATTATCACTGTCAGAGAGACACTTTGCCAAAAGTCAACATCCATTATCTTAACAGATCATTCCAGCCACGCTATCCCAACAGCACCTGTCAAAGCGAAATGAATAAAAATGGGTTCGCTGTGGAGGATGATGCGGGCCCATCTCCTTTAAAGCAACATTAAGTATTTCACTGTAGCAACAGCCGATCATCAGCCAGGTCAGCAGCAGTCAGCCCAGCTCGGCGTCTGTCTTTCAGCCTTTTATTTCACCAAGCTCTCACCAACCACTAAAAGTCAGTCCCAGATTTACTCTTGTCTTGTCGACCTCTTTTTTTGCTTCTTGCGTCATTGTCCTTTACGTCTGATGGCCCGGCTCCTGTTCTGGCACAACGTTGGCTACTCTCCCTATCAAGTTACAAGTCAGCGTAGCATCAACATGATTTAACTTTTATTATCTTATGATAGAAGAAATACGTACTGTTGCTTTAATTCTCGTACGTATGTATTATTCCCTTTGTACACGGCGTCCAGACGAGGTACAGTAACACCATTGTTTGCTCACACATCTCTGACACCGACAGTATGTGGAGGCGGGAAAAGGTACGAAAAGACACACAGAGTGAGCTCCATACACAATCACACACAGCGTGCCACGAGAGACGGGGATATATATCACATTCGTACATGAATGAATCACCTTTATTACTACTGACCCCTGGAGAGAGAAGGAGAGAGAGAGAGAGAGGGAGAGGGAGAGAGGGAGGGAGGGAGGGAGGGGAAAAAATCAGGGTCAAGTCTGTTTTTTTTCTCTCCGTATAGTTTCCAGGCGTTTTCCAGTGTTATTTTAATGCTGCTGTTGGAGATTTGGCTCAGCAAGGAAAGAGAGGAAAGAAGGGGGCTGTCCAGATCCAACAAACCCCCCAAACAGAGGCAGTGCTAAGAGGGAGAATACACACAAAGCAGACAGAAACTTGTTGTTATTTAACGGTCAAGTCTTCACACAGACGAGGTTCATCCAGGTTTAGGACTCAGAGTCTGTGAGAAAACAGAAAAATCTCATATCATCAAGTGATTTCTGAGAAATGCAGCTGAAAAACATCTGTACACGCTTCAGTTTCAGATTACAGCTTCAGCTGCAGAGCTCCAAACCACAACATTCGATCGTACTCACCTCCACTGACGGAGCAGGCAGGCGCGAGCTGAAAGATCACATAGAAGCTAAAAGAAATCATCTCTGTTCATTCACGTCTTTGTTTGCAGCATTACAGCTGCTCTGACTGAAGAGGCACAGCCTGAGAGACATGTGTCTCAAAATGGCTGCTCGCTAATCGTGGTGCAAAGTAAATAAATGAAGGTGGATGAGGGAGTTTACAGGACTGACTCTAACCCTAACGACCTTTACTGCAGGAACACTTGAACATGTTTAACTCTGAGGGCTGGAGACATCAGCAGACGTTCACTGAGAAGTGCAGCAACGTGCAAAAGTCACCGCTACCTGCCGACAGTGAAGGTCCTTCTGTCTACTGATGCTGGACTCACTGTGTCTTTGTGTCTTTGTGTCTTTGCTCTCTGCGCGGCGGGTCAGGATCTCCCTCGCTTTGTGGGTGGAGACATTTTTAGATTTTCAGAGAAGACCGCCAAAATAAAATCAGAAATTCAACGTAATGATCAGACTTAATATTCCATGACTGATTCACTGGGAATTCATTTAAGGTGCCGGACGCTGCCGGACGCTGTGGGGTTAGAGATGCATGGAGACACGCTCAGAAATCACTCATTCATAAACAAATGCACACGTGAGCTGTGATTGGTCACTTAGAACATGTCAGTGCACTTTTTTTTTTTTATTTCACCCAACTGCTTTGACCTCTCTCTGCTCTCTGCTGTAATGTTCGCCAGTGAATCACAGTAGTCAAGTCCAGCGCTTGACTCATAGGTTCACAGCATCACTATGAACCCAAGGGAACAGTGTGCACGCACACACACACACACACACACACACACACTATTCTAATGCGACTCTTGACTCATGTATTCAGACAGAGGAAGTGGTCTGGCCAAGAGGCATGCTCGCCCTGGAGAGTCATTATCACGGTCTGTTTCTGTGTTGCATTTTTCTGCCTTTGCTCTCTCAGCCGTTCGGGGATGTCGGTAAAAGAAGGCCAAAGAAACGACGTGCAGGAATATCAGAGACTCCCAAAGCATAAACGCTGATGATGCTTAAAGAACACCGAGCTCTCGGAGCTCGCTTCCTTTGAGGAAGACACCGAATGCACAGGAAATTCAAGTTGTGGTGTCACGTCTCCATTTTGTGTCAGAGGAAATATTTGCTCGCTGTTGCTCGATTCAAATTTGGCATCAGGGCCATCAAACAAGTCACACGTTCTCATATGACAGACACCGCTGAGCTGGGACATCAATCCGTATTATCATTGCTGTTTTTTAATGTGTCGACAGTTTCTCAGAGAAATAGCAGATGACCGGGTATCTGGATATTTGGTGAAAGCAATTTATTTCTGGACTATTTTTACTCGTTAAATAGAGCAGACGCTTAATTTGACACAGAAGTGACAGTGAGAGCTGGTACACAGATGCAGCGTGGCAGGTATCACCAGGGTTTCTAATTGTTTTTGGTGTTTTTGTCTTTTTCAAACTCGCTTTAAGTTTTCAGCTCGTCGTTTGGTCAGATTCACACACGACTTCACCCACAAGTGACGACTTCCAAGAATAGTTTTCTGTTGCTTTGGTTTTGGAGATTGAGGATTTTGAAGTTCTTCAGCTCAGATCTCATGCTTTGGTCTTCATCGTTCCAGTTTGCGAGTTTGTTCTTCGTTCGAATTTCTTCTTCAAGGTCATTTCGACAGCGAGTCTCGACTTCTTTCAGAACAAAAATGAAGCTAAAATATCCTGATACAGCTGCTGTAAAACCTGATGAGTTGGTTTAACTTAAAGCAAAAAGTAGCTCCAGTATTTATTGAAACTAGGAGAAATAAAGTCAGTTTTTCCAAGTTTACTGAGCTTAAAACTATTTTACAGTCCTGCATTTTAAACGTTTTATTTATCTAACGTGTCTTCTTTGTAGAAATGTTACCACTGAAGTTAAATTTACTGTTATAAGCAGATAATTAGATTGCTGCTGTGTTTTGGCTTGAAGTAATCCAAGAGATTCTTTTTTTAATGCAGTTTCCACGACTCAGTAACGTTCAGAGTAATCTGACCCGGGTTAGAAGAAGCGTCGCATATGTCGAGATCAGGCCTCGCTGAAGCTTTGAGGCTCACACAGAGAAATGATGGACAGGAACAAACACACACACACACACACAAACAGATATGAACATCAATCAAAAGCCTCAAGGATAATTAGCCAGATGATGAGCCGGCGTGGGATTAACTGTCAACGCTCCCCCGGTTGGTTGGTCATGTGGTCAACAGGAGCCAATGAGCCCTGAGGGAATTTTCTCATGTAATGAGCTGTTGAATATTAAACACACACACACACACACATATTTGCATACAAAACATGTATTCATATGGCCGAGGTGAAGCGAGAGCAGCAACTCTAACGGCTGCGGTGCAGTTAGTCTGATTCTGAAATATGACATGGAGAATCTGCAGGTGGTGTCCCTGAATCAGGTCGGCCACATCAGGTGGTGTAATGGAGGCTGCAGCTGTGTGCAAATAATGCATCATTACACTATAAGCACCAACTGTGTTAAAAGACTGTCCGCCGTGTACAGGTGTGGGTCAGTAAAGTGACTTGCATCGAACACTTTGCACTTCCTGGTGTGCGCTCATTTCAGTGCTGTAACCATGAGGGCACGGCGCGGCCGCCTGAGGCGCCGTCGTCTGCACTATTCTATTCTGTGGCATAATTTGATTAATTCCTTCATCGCTCTCATCAAATTAATTTTACAGCGTACTCATATGCCAAGACTTGTCATTAAAACTGCACTTAAGGCATTTCTCGTCGGCGTTCATCTAAAGTTTCTTGTTACAGGCGAGCGCTTTGTTGCTTCACGGGTCAGGACTGATGATGGACACGTTGGATTTTGTACAGATCAAATTCTGTCTTCCTCCTGCTGAATCATTCACTGCAGAGGCAAAGATGCCTGAATCATCACCTGTTCAGTGTGTGTGTGTGTGTGTGTGTGTGTGTCTGCCTTTTACAAAAGATCATTTTGCTTTAAATGTATTTGAACGGGCTGCGACCTGGCTCGTACACGAGCTCCTCTCAAAATCACTGTCTGATTGAATTAAAGCTAATGAGTTTACACGCAGCATTGTCTGGGTAATTAGTGCAATGTCCTAATCAACACGACAACTATTTAAGAAGTCAGATCTCCGAGTGCAGTCGATTAACATTAACAGACAGCAGTGAGTGATGGCTGAACTGTTGGTGTTGTTCTTGCTGTCAGTTTTAAATTCATCACTTTTATAAAGATGAATCTGTTTGCAAGGAAAAGTTTTATTGAATTTGTGTTTTTTATTCATGTCATGACTGGCACGTACCGAGCAGATTCTCCTCTGCTTCCTTTCAGGCTTTGTGATTAGAGACCGAGTGCGAGAGAAGACGAAGAACGACGAGGAGACGAAAGGCAGTGACGTGAAAGCCGGTGATGAATATCTGCACCCGCAGCCCCCCGTCTCAGCTGACGAACTAGGAAGTTCATCAACAATATTTCGTTAGCAAAAAGCAGGATATCACCTCAGTGGGAGCGGCGCTCCACTGAGAGGAACCCAGAAAGCAGGGGGCGGAGCCAAGCGCACGGTTGCTCAGGGCGGGCAAGATGGCGATGCTGAAGAGGCGGGGCCTCGGCCTGGTCAGGGCCTTCCTGGTGCTGGTTGGAGTTTCGGCGCTCTGCAGCGTCGCGTTAGGAACCCGGAGAGGAAACGACTCTTTGGATCAAAGGAGCCACAGACACAGACATCCAGGTACGAAGGTTTCTTCATCAGCTGGCTTCATATTAACGTTTACAGGTGTTACAGAGAAACGCCATCGTTTGTGTTGTTTCACATCGACCTGCAGAGCAAAGATTTATTTAGCCGTTAATTAATCTTCCATCAGGCCTCCCGTCAGTTACAGATGCTCACACATGGCAGCTGCTCAGTACAACCTCAGCACGCTCCTGTTAGCCACCGAGTAGCTGCAACAAACAGGTTAAGTCCGTTGCTAAGAGCCACCTTTAAAAACAAAAAAACAAGGTGTGTCATTCACACCATCCGGCCACATTTTGACCCGGGTCACTGCCTCCCACACACTTTGAATATTGTCAGAAGATGAGCTGCAGTCGGTGATAATTCATGTGTTTTCGTGCCTGTAGGTCACCTGTCGCTGCATAGACACAGACAGAGGGGAGGGAAGGAAGGACAGGTGCTCCACAGGTCCAAACGAGGATGGGTCTGGAATCAGTTCTTCGTCATTGAGGAGTACACTGGACCCGACCCGGTGCTGGTGGGCAGGGTGAGTAACAATAAAGCATTCCTCCACTCTCCCGACCTCTCTCCTCTTGACTCAAAGTTAATTAGTAGCTAAATAATCTAAATTTTTAATTTGCTGTTTAATTAAATGGCCAAACTGGCCTCCGGTGTCAGCCGCGGCGGGTTCATGCAGGGTGACAGCGAAGGAAACTCCAGTCGGATTTCAAAGAGCTTTTCCCCATTCATCAAAGAATGAGAGGTCATGTTCACATTCAAGGGTGGAGACGATGATTGGTAGTCCTCCACCACAACAACAACATCAGTCAAAGCGAGCTGCGGCTTTCAGAACCAACAACAAATGATGTTTACAATGCATCATATTTCATAGTGTAGGGGCTGTAAAGGAAGAACAAGAGTTTAATTGAATGTTGAACATTCTTCTTTTTTTTGATGACAGTGTTTTAAATCTCTTACTTATTAGTGTTTTGCTGTCTCACACACATCTACCCGGCCGCTCAGCTCCACTTTCAGTTCACGTCACATCTGCCGAAGCCGCCGAGCAACAGTCTGTCAACCGGACTACCTGTCTCGCTCTGTAATCACCAGTCTGTCTCCCTTTCTCTACATTCCCCAGCCGCCTGAAATCCAGATGCTGTCAACACCAATCGCGCCCTCCCTTTGTCTTCCTTCTGGTCTGTCTCACTCTCTTCTTGTCTCTCACCCCGTTCTTCAGCTCCACTCAGACGTAGATTCAGGCGACGGCAACATCAAGTACATCCTGTCCGGGGAAGGTGCCGGAACCATCTTCGTTATCGACGACAAGACGGGCAACATCCACGCCACCAAAACCCTGGACCGCGAGGAGCAGGCCCAGTACACCTTAACAGCCCAGGCCGTGGACAGAGACACCAACAAGCCTTTGGAGCCTCCATCAGAGTTCATAGTGAAAGTTCAGGACATCAACGATAATCCTCCTGAGTTCCTACACGGGCCGTACTACGCCAGGGTGCCTGAGATGTCCAACGTCGGTGAGTACTACAAGAAAGGGAACAGGAGGGGAGGGTGAAGGTCATGGGGTCAGAGATCACTGAAAGTGTCAAACTGTCCAGCAGGTTTGTCTTCTTTCCCAAAAATATGATCGGACAGCGACACCGAGTCCGAGGAGAATCTCAGATTCCATCTTTAGATCCCGGCTCCTCACTCAGCGCTGAGTGACGTCTGTTAATGAAGTCACTGATGGAGTTCATCAACGGTGTTGTTTGTCTGCTAAACAGCCTTTTTCATACATTATTAATTATCGCTGGAATCAGACCACAGGAAGTGGAGAACAGACAGGACCATTAGCCGACACATTCAGCTCCTGCAAAGCTCCGCTCGCGTTTCTTTCTTTGCACCTAAAAGGAAAAAAAACAGAAAGCAGAAGAAAGGAAATATTTAGCAGTTGGTTGGCATGGGTAAGAGCTCCTCCATCTCCTGAGAATCTCCTCACTTAGAGCTTCTGATCTTGATAGATTTTCTTTCCGAATATTATGTGGTCTTGGAGAGTCTTCAGCCCCTCGAGGCTGACCTGAATTGAACCACGCTGGCATTGGTGCTGCCTGACACTCTGAAAGCCGGAGAAATCCCTTCCCTGAATGGACTGGACTTCCAAAGAAAGAAGTTCTGAAAGGACTTTCTGAATGAGCTCTGTTCAGGCTTTTCTCACCCGTCCGCTTCTTCAGGCTGAAACCTGAATACAGAAGTCTGGCAGGGAGGGACCCGCCGTTTGCCATCATCCTCCATCACAGAAGTGGAACAGAAAGAAAAGCTGCAGTTTGACTAACTAGGTCCACGTTCCCTCATGGATGTCAGAATTAGAACAGATAGAGAAGGCAGCCTCTGTCAAATTAACATTCCTGCTAATTTACCTTGTGCACTTAAGGTAGCTGCCACACGGAGACCAGCACTGAATCAAACTTGATTACAGTTATATACCCAGTGGATTCTGTATGGAGTAAGATCAGCTGCAACTGGAAACTCAAACATCCAAACAGCACATGGAAGGAAGAGTCGAACGGACATCATCCAGTGCAGACCTGCGGTTCCGGTCCAACTGGTCCAACAGCTGAAATAAATCCTTTACAGTGCAGCTGGAGGCCGGTTTATGTTTAGAAAGGAAAGCGATGGATGAATTCATTCACAAAATATTCAAAAAGTGCAAACGTATTTTGATTAAAATGTAAAACTGGATAAAAACACAAAAACTGACCATGACTCGAATAAAACTGTGTTAGCTGTTCTTACTTTCACAGCCTGTAGGAGGCGATGGCTCTAAACTGTTTGGCGGTTTCAGAGTTTGTGAATCCGTTTTATGAGTTGTTATTATGCAAAGTTAATAGAAAGTATTTCACACTTCTGCAGATGTAATTTATTTGCTCCTGTTTGCTCGGTAAACTGTGTCAGGTTCAGTTAACTGAGATTCAGGGGAGGTAAATTGCTGTTGTCGGGAGGAAAGCGTTAGACGTCATCATTTTTTCACATTATCTGATGGATCTTGAAGGAGTTCCATAAATCCTGGAGTTAAAGTAAGACTTGTAGTAAAACTTTGTCAAAGCTCGGAGGAAATATAATGTTTTATTTAAAACATGAAATCGCCAAAAATGGAGAGCGGATGTTCCCACGCGGCAATGATGAAATGTAGAGAAATAATAGAAGAGACCGGCATCACAGGTGCAGCTCAGCTGAAGAGACGGAAGACTGTTTTTCATTCCCATCCAGCCGGCGCAGGCAGGCGAATACTCTTTGACAAGCTTGTTTGTCAAGCCGAGTCTTGAACCGAATCGCTGAGGTAGAGATGTCTCCTGACGTGTCTGTCATGTCTGTCCTGTAGGTACGTCGGTGATGCAGGTGACGGCTACAGATGCTGATGACCCCACCTACGGCAACAGTGCCAGGCTGGTGTACAGCATACTGCAAGGACAGCCGTACTTCTCTGTGGAGCCTCAGACAGGTGAGGCTGAAAACAACCCACTACACCCACACCACGACATCAAACATCCACACTCGGTTACTACATGTCATGTTATGGCCACACAGATATGTTATACAGGTATATACATGGAGTGTGGTAACTATGTTCAGCTGTACTCGAGTATTCTGATTGAGGTTACCAGCAGCAGCTAATATTACTGACTAGTCCAACAGCAGTCAGCCCAGCTCGGCGTCTGTCTTTCAGTCCCACTCTTGTCCGGCTTGTCAGGTCTTTTGGCCTCTGTTTATAGAGTCCTGATTACATTACATCACCCAGCTCCTGTTCTGGCATGACATTAGCACGAGCCTGAAAACCTCCTCCAGCGGTGGTACAAACACTAACATGCCGGAGGACATCAGAGGGACTATGAGGCAGACCAAACTGAACCGGTTTCTTCCTCTGGTATTTTTACCTTCTGCTCTTAATGTAAAAAGCTAAGAACTGCGTGCTGCAGGGATCATGTAACACCGCGTCCTTTCCACTGAAATTGGTGAAGGAAAAAGAAGGCACTGCTGTAAAAAAGAGGTCCCCGGAGGACATTCAGCCCGGTCTCTGCTGAGCCGAGGCCTAATATTTGGGTTTGCATTAAAAGAAGAAATTGGATGAAAGGAGAGAGGTTAGGGCAAGACACTGAGCTATGTTTGGGTCAGAGAGGGTGAAGACGGGCAGAAAAAGAGAGGTTAGGAGAGAGAAATTGGTTGTGAGTCTGCGGAAAAGAGAAAGAGTGGTTAGGGCAGAGGGAGAGGGAGATTTTGGGCAGAGTAAATCTGGCTAATCAAACCAGTGCTGGGTATTTGACTGGCTCAAATCCATAGCTCACATTTCTAATTGGTTTGGAGATTATCAGCTTTTCATGCTGTCATACACACACACACACACACACACACACACACATTTGGCATAATATGGCAGGCGAAAGCTTCAACTCCCAGACACTGCAGCTAGACATGTGGAGAAGGAACGAGAGAGAGAGGCAGCCGGTGATGAATTAAACAGATAGAAAAGATTACTAGAGCTTGAAATGGAGAAAAATAAGACTTCACACGTGTTTAACTGGAGTTTTTATTAATGTGCACGATGACTGATGATGTGTTTTCTCACAAAATGAAATCTGGAAATAAATTACAGCGACTGAGGACAGTAAATCATTTTCTAAGTTTTTGCTTACCAAAGGCTTCTGTTTTTTAAGCAAGGCTTTCTGATAGATCATGTAGATGTTACATGCCCACAAATACTTGTAAACATGACAGATATTACATGATATTTATCCACGAGACTGACGCAGACACATTTACAAACTGGCTGTAATATTTCAGCGTCGGCTGCGGCAGAGAAGAAAAGCTCATTTTTAAATCTGTGCATTCAGGTATAATCCGCACCGCCTTGCCGAACATGGACCGCGAGGCGCGTCAGGAGTACGACGTCGTCATCCAGGCCAAAGACATGGGCGGTCACATGGGCGGGCTGTCGGGTACCACCGAGGTTAAAATCACCCTCACGGACGTCAACGACAACCCTCCGAAGTTCCCGCAGAGTGAGTACAATACCTTCTGTACGTCCACCCAGCTGTTCGTCTTCATCTGGTGTGACATTTCCTTTCGAGGTGTGAAAGTGTCAGATCCTCTGCCACATCAGGCACATTACAGTGCGTGCTTCCCTTATATAGAAACTAGGGAAGTCACTGTAGGAGGCACAAAAGATAACTTGACAAATCAATTATTAAAGCTTCTTTAGCAGCCCCCTGCAATGTCCTCAGGCGTGTGTGTGTGTGTGTGTGTCTCTTTGGGAAAACTGCTGATTTGCTGAGCCATAAAAATGAGTGAGCTATTTAGCTTGTAGATGATCCGTCTATCTCTACATCCAACGTCCATTTTCTCTCCCTCCCTGTGGAGGTTTTTCGGCCTCTCTGCCTCCCCTCCTTCGCCTCCTCCCTGCAGCTCTGAGCAGACCAGCTCCTGGCAGAGATTCAGCAGAGTAGCTGCAGGAATGGATGGAAAGAAGAAGAAGGAGAGGCGAGGGCTCAGGATTCAGCCCGTGGAGCAGCTGAATAGGCGAGAGAAGGGGGGGCAGGGAATGTAAAAGACAGAGAGAGACTGTCAGAACCATCACGGCACGTCCTGTGTTTTCCAACTGTCTTGCCGTGCTCAGCTAAAATCTGATTGTGGAGGTCAACGGGCAACAGAGAGACACTTCTGAGGGACTTTAAGGGGAGATGAGCTTCACGGAGATAATAATGCTCAGTTCACTGACAGTCAGAGAGGCTTTAATTTAACTACACTGCTGTTTAGTTAAATTAAGCTTCTTTCTCTTGAACTGCATGACTGCATTCATGAAGAATTCCAGAGCTCCTGTTCTGGCATGACACCGGCTCCGCTCCCCGTCAGCATTCCCCCAAACCCGAGACCGAAGACCTCCTCTTCTTCTCCCTGGTGGTCCAAACCTCCTGTGGTACAAACGCGAACACTGCCCCGGTGCTCTGAGCTCACAGTCTGCACAGCCCAGCTAACAAACTGAGCTAACATGAGCTAACAGCAGCTACACAAATCCAATACTTTGATACCTTCTTGAGGCTGGTGGAGAAGAAGGACTGAATCACGGACATATTAACATTCCAGTGCTGTTTGCTCTGCTGCTTCGGTTAATATAATTATAATGGAAAGCTTATGCAACAACGTGCAAAACACAGTTGCTGCTGGAGACGGTGAGGACGGGAAACACTTCTCTGCTCTCGCCTCCAAAGTGGATATGAAACATTTAGAAAAGGACAAAATGCAGGTTTGTATTACAAACGTTCTCAGTCACGAGTGTTTCCAAAGTGTCACTTTGAAATATCAGCTGTGCATCACGGCAGTTTACATCTGTGATACAAGACAACGCATCAGACTGCAATCTGCTGGGGTGGTGGGTACGCTGTTTAAAAAAAGCAAAGTGGAAGCAGTGCAAACACCTGCAAGAAAAGTCTCCCAGATGGTGTGAACGAGGACAGTGATTACTTATTTAGTAGTTGGGCAGAGAGAGAGAGAAATGTGAAACAGGATAAACGAGAAAAATAAAACACACAAAGAAACGAAGCTCAGCGTGAGTTTCCATTCAAGCTGTTGGACTTCCTCTTTCACTCCGAGGCTCAATCTTTGTGTCTCGCACAGACTTTCTGTCCCTGTAATTCTCCCTTTCACTTCATTATCGAGCATCTTCAGTGAAGAAACCCATCACAGCACAGACAGACAAGAGGAAGAGGAAGAGGAAGGAAACAGACAAATATCAAACGAGTTTGTTAAATACTGATCACATACAAAGAAGCTGTGAACTATAATCTTTTAGTCAGATATCATGTTTTCTGCTCGACTTTCAGGATTGTTACTGTCATCACCAAAAAACCAAAAACTAACTGGAATCTATGGAAAGAATCCCTGACGTGACTTTATTATATATTGAAGTTCTGCTAGGTTTATGCAGAAATATGTCAATCAAGGTCAAACTAAATAAATTCAACTTTATCTTGAGAAGTAATGACACACTTCTTTTTCTACAGATTGGAAATTATTTCATCTTTACTAGTTTAGATTAAATGTACTGCAAAGAATTTCTTGCTTGTTATGAAACGTTCGATTTAATTTGACGCCTCGAACTGCGAAGGCAAAGTACCATTTATAAATGAAACACATTAAAGTCTGTGTAACGCCGAGTCGAGCCGCCCTTTTAATATCAAACATTACAGCTGAACCCTCAAAGAAAGTTGATGTTGATGTTTGCATGCATCGATCTAAATGGTGTTTAAATAAATAGCAGACGTCTCCTTTAAGAATCAGTTTAGTGCCGTTAAACCGCGAAGCTGGACTCTGATGTGACGTCCACGCCCACCGCAGTCAGATGAACACACACACCACAGACACACATCAGCTCGACGTGTGAACAAACAACTCTCCAGTCAGCGTTCGTCCTCATGGATGCTCTGAAAATGACTCGCCTGCCAAGTTTGAGTTACTAATACCCTCAGCGGTAATAAATTATAAAGTAATATAAAGGATCATTGTTGTAATTACAGTAATCACATAAAAATTACTGATCTAAGAGATTGTGGTCGTTAGGAGTTATATTTACGAGGCTCTTTATTGCCGTTTATATCTAAACTTTGCTGCTTTTATGAGCTTCTCCTTCCAGTCGGACATCTGTGTGAGCACAGATCTGTGTGGGAGCAACCCAGGCAACTAATGACTTTCTCAGATTCACGCTCTCATCGACTAACTGCTGAAACAGGTCATCGTCTGCACAAAAGAAACAGTATGGGTTTATTTAGGAGTGCGTGGCTGTAATCTGGTAAACTCCACTGTAAATGCACATCTCCTTTATACGTGGAGTGCTTCGTCTTTAGCCTGCAGCCAGGTACAGCGGAGCGCCTGTGTGTGCTGCCATGCAATGTTTAACTCAGCTGCCAGGAGCCATTGAAGTTTAAGCTACTTAAGAAAAGCAAGAATAGAACGACAGGAGAAGAGAGAGGGAGGGAAAAGGGCAAAGGGAGGGCAGGGAGTGAAATGAAATGAGCTCTTCAGTCAGAACAGGAGGAGAGATAAACGGGCGGAGAGGAGGAGGGAGGAGAGGTGAGGATGAATGGAGAGATTTGGGAGTGGAAAGAGGAGAAGAGACGGGAGAGGGACAGAGAAGGAGAGGAAGGATTTGATGAGGATCGATGGAGGTGTGGAGCGAGGTGGAGGGTGGCAGGAGGGAATTGGGTCGGATGGATCAAGTCCTGTGAGTCGCTCTGTGGGAAGCCACATGGCCAAATGAATTTCATGTTTCACGGCGTTGCTACACCTGGACGAGTTGGATAAACACGCTAATAACGTACAAACTGTAGAAGGAGGGATGGAGGAGAAGATGGAGGAGGAGGATGAGGGTAGAAAGAGGATGATGGACAGGGGAGAGGAGGATTTTTATGATGAGATGAAGAGGGGAAAAAAGGGTTTGGGGGCGAGTGGAAAGAAAAGGATAAAAGAGGAGAGAGAGGAGACATATGGTCCTACTGCTCTCATTCTGCAAGCCAGGTGTCTGCTCCCTCAGACACACACACACAAACACACCTGACACTATAGGGGATATTAATATCCTCTGGGCCATATGAGACAGATGGTATAGTTCATGTTAATCCCTCTCTGCCCTCCAAAACTGACCCTGCGTCAGATAGTAAACACAGTGGCAGCCAGCCAGGAATCCTCTACAGAGTGTTGAATACAAAAGCAAGCTGTGACCAGAAGTTGACACGCAACATCACCGACCAGCCAACTACAGCCAGCGAAATTTACCACCTGTGTTTTTCCTCCTTCTCCTCCTCCCAGGTGTGTATCCCATGTCTGTATCAGAGGATAAAGTGCCGGGAGAGGAGGTGGGCCGCCTCAAGGCCAAAGACCCCGACCTGGGAGACAACGGGCTGGTGAACTACCGCATAATAGACGGAGACGGGATAGGCATGTTTGAGCTGAGCACCGACTCCGAGACCAGAGAGGCCGTTATTAAACTGAAGAAGGTAAGAACACAGCAGATGATTGGAGACGCCCTCACTCACCAATCATCTGGAGATTTCTAAATGCAGAGTAGCTATGATTATCATGTACGCCACATCCTGCAAGGAGACTTTGGGAGCTGCAAATTTGGGTGATTCTCGGTAGGTTCATCATCGGTAGGTTTGTGGGTGGACACGACAGACTCAAAGCTTGCAAAAGTTGTTTGGATCTAAATGCTACAGAGTCCGACAGGAAGAGAAGACAACAAAATATCAGCAGAGCAGCAGTGGAGACGTTATAATAGCTGCTGTTCCTCAGGTCATGAAAATTCAGCATACAGAACATTTGATTAGTCAAGAAAAGAGTTTATTGATCCCTGAGGGGATCTCCAGAAACACTGGAGCAGTTAGTGGTGAGGAACGCTGGTCAGAAGTAATCACTGATAGTGGCTGCTGCAACAGTTAGCGCGCATGGAAACAAACGCGTCATCAACCAGCACAGAAATGTAGTCGAGGCTGCACTTTTCCTTCAGACAAAGCAGTTTAGAGTTTGAGCCTCAGCCAGCCCACATCTCTGCCCGTGTCCATATTTGTGTTAATGTTGTGCAGAAGGAAGGAAGGAAGGAAGGAAGGAAGGAAGGAAGGAAGGAAGGAAGGAAGGAAGGAAGGAAGGCAGCAGGAGCTAAGGGAGGACGACCTGCACAGTTTATTATGTTTGATATGAACACTGACTGTGTGTGTGTGTGTGTGTGTGTGTGTGTGTGTGTGTGTGTGAGTGCATTAACTGTCATGCTTCCCTAGGCCAGAGAGCTCATCTTCTGCACTGTGACTGTAACCCACACTACACACACACACACACACACACACACACACACACACACTATAACTATAGCTTTCAGTGATCCAGATCAGCACACACAATTACTTTTTCTCACTCTTTCCCTCACTCCCTTTCTAATGCACACACACACACACACAAACACACACTTCTTCTGTTTCTCCCTCACACACACATTATTGTAGTGTGTGTGTGTGTGTGTGTGTGTGTAGCTGCAGGTCTGCAGGATTATGAGCCGTGGTGGGCAGCCTGCGTTTCCCTGCCGGGGCGTCTGACCTCTGAGTCTCTCAGTTAAAAAATAATGGCAGTCATAGTCGAGCTGTCGTCATTTCGGGGGGAAGATGAGAATCCGCCTCCTTCTTTTCTTCTCTTCTGGAAAGATCTCCAAGAAATGAAAAGAAGACATTTCGTTTGTATTTTAGCTTCGTCAGACATTCGACCCGCAGAATCGCACGAAGGCGGCTCGCTTTCTCTCCACGGTTCCAAACTGTGTCCATATTTGGAGAAAGTCTTGGCCTTCGAATGTGTAATTACAGCACGCAGCGTTTCAGAAAGTATGATGGCATTCGTGGTGAGCGCTGCGTGGCTTTTCCTGCCCAGACAGCAATGACGTCGCTCCAAAGATCAGCCAGCCTTAAAAACCCGCAGCTTGTTCTTCCACCGATGCTGTGGGAAACTCTCTGATACGCTCCGGATCGATCGATGCCAGTCTGTTTCATGCTTTTTCTCTCACAACCGCCTGCATGAGCGATTCCTTTGGTGCTCCGTGCCAGAGCGTGGCATTAAGACAGCCGGGGTTAAGGAGGCTCGCTTCCACCTCTGGTGTCACCAGGACTGAGCAGGGAATAATAATGACGAGGAATGCTTCCTCTTTTCTCTGAGCAGATACACGCTGTGTGCAAGGCAGTTACCCACAGATTTGTTACTGTGCTTTTCAGAGGAGGATCCCTCGAAGAAGTTGTTACTGATGAGCCAAACATGACAGCCCAATCAAAGTAATGACAGCGACTGATTATACTCAAGTGGAACACTATCTGTGTGTGTGTGTGCAGATGTTCAGGGCTTTGCTTGAGAAGTATTGAACGTGTGTGTAAACACCTCACACTCGACAAAAACTAGACAGGAGCTCATTGTAAAAACACTCACGCGTTCACACCGACTCTTCCCGGCGTAAAGCGAGTGAGTTCTCGTGAATAAGGTGCAAAAGACTGTCCAGGGTGAAGTTGAATCGTAACCTTTGTCTGTACAGTCGGAGGAGTTTATCGACTTGTAACTCCCAGCAGCTCTCGATGTTCCACGTTTTGAGGATTCTTCTTCTGCTGTGGATCGTATAAGCTGCCTCTCAATCACGGCTCCTGGCAGGAAGCCCCGCTCTCTAAAGCCTTCAAGGCAAACTTGTCCCACATGCTCGTGTTTACTGCTGACTAGTCTCGCATAGCCAGAACGTCTACGATTCATTTAATAAGGTTGGAGTGAGGGCGCGTCAGCATGTTCGCACAGAGCAGATGAGGACGTCTCAAACAATCGGACGCTTGCTTGTGCGCTCACATCTTTACGTGTTCCCTGCAAAAAACAGGCAGATGGGAGGGACGGGGCTGCAGCGGGTCATTGGATCGGATGCCATCAGTGTGTGAATGCACGATGATTAGCTCCTTAAACTTATGAGATACTCATTTCCAGTAGCAACCAGCTGCTACACACTGCAGCTAACGCTATGAGCTAACGTCACGGCAGTGACCGGTCGGGCAGGGAGGTGGCTCTCTTGCCGGGTTTGGCTCCGGCCATGCCGGGCTGAGTCAGTTCAGTTAGCTGCACGGCTGACCGAGCTAACAGTTAGCGGCTGGCAATGTTTCCTCCAACCACGTCACCTCGGTCTCAGAGGCTGCGCTCCAGCTGGGTCCGGTGCAGCTGCTGAGCCCGGTTCTGTTGCCTGCTAACGACAGAAGTTAATTAGCAGTTAGCTACATTAGCATGTGTTTAACCTAAAGCTACCTGTCCGTCATGAACTGTGAGAGTCCAGCTGAGTTTAGAGTTTCTTACAGTGTGAGCTGAGGACGTTAAAATGTGACAAATAATTTGTTACATTTGTGTGTGTGTGTGTGTGTGTGTGTGAGCAGACAATGAGAGACGCTCACAACACACACTCGTGCTCCTCTCAATCTGATTATAGCACCTCTGCTCGGATGTGTGTGTGTGTGTGGGTGTGTCTCAAAGCCTCTCGAGGGAAATCAACACACCTTTTGGCCCCTCAGGGCAGCGTCACACAAAATTAAAGGCCAAAAACACACACACACTCACACACACACACAGAACACACATGGCACCTAAACACACTTTCGAATCAGCATCATCAGCCGCCGCTAATCTCTATTCTCTCACTCTCCTTCACACACAAACACACACTCACACACACAAACACACACGGGGATGAGCTTTAATCAGCTATTCTCTTTCAACTGTGTCCTGACGAAAGCAGTCCACAGAATATTAAGGAGCTGTGTGAGTGTGTTAGAGAGAGGGGGTGAGGGAGGGGGTGAGGGAGGGGAGGCATTATTGTGAATATTATTATCTCACACTGATTACACAAAGAGGGAGAAGATGAAGAGAGATGGAGGGACAAAGAGAAGGAGATGAGGTGAAGGAGGCAGAGGGAACATGACAAAGAGGAAGAACTGGGTCACATCCATCCTGTTAGCTTTGTACCTGTCATCAACATGTTACACGCCTACACCGACAGACCACACAGTCACATGACGCTCCAGAGGTTTTACCTGCAGAGGACGGAGAGCTGGACGCCGTGTTTGATCACTGACAACCAAAAGGATCAAATCATATTCTGGTTCCCAACTTGGTCGTAACCACGTTGGAAGCTTCAGCTTCTCATCATGAAGCTGAGAAGCTCGTTTAAAAAGCAGGGCTGCATCACTGGGCGTCTTGGTAACCGGCCTAATCACTCATTACCCCGGTAAACCCTCGCACGGGCCTCATGAGGCCTCCCCTCCCACCGGGATCTCATCAAGCAATGGTAGCATGGAGATGAAAAGATCAAGCTCGCTCTTGGGACTGTTGCCAGTCCAACATCCACATACTGTCTGAGGGGGAACAGCGGTGGGGAAAGTGGTCATTATCTGGGCATTGATACCCAACTGACTGTGATTATGGCTGTGACAGAGCTGGGGGTAAGTGCGAGTCACAGCCAGGCGCTGCTGGCAATGCACAGGTCCTGATAATGGCAGCAGAGAGCCTCTCTGGGGCGTTACAGCTTTTACACATCGACTGCCAACACGTCTGTTGACTTAAAGGTTCCCCTGCAGAGCTGTACGCTCCGTGCACGAGAACAGAACAGTCAGGAGACGGAGGAAGATTCGTTAAGCGTACACGCTGTTCAGCTGAGGATCATCACACACACACACACACACACACACACACACTCAAGTCAATTCAATACCAAGGCTATTAAAAGTCAATGTGTTTTCTCCCAATATGGAGTAAGTGAATTGAAACTCAGTTCAATATGAGTGAATTGAATCTCAAGGCTTCACGCCGGCCTGTGATATTGAAGAGCCGTGTCAGGGCTTTGAAATGTATTCTTAATTGATCGGCTTCGATTAGAAAAACTGGAATAAAAGAAAAAAACTACAGAAAACTTGCAGCAGGCTTCAGTCTCGCACCTTGTGACCCGAAACACTTCATACTTCTTTGTATCGCGCCGTGTCCCGAGCTCCCAAACCTAATCCCGGCTCATTAAAAACAGACCAGGACTGTTTTCATGCGATGAAACGACCAAATGATTCATTCATGATTCATCGAGGTCCCAGAATACTCTCATCGTGTAACACTGTGCAATGCAGATTATCTGGAGGTGAAAGTCGGTCATCTGGGTTACTACTTTTTTTTGTTGCTGTGTAATAATAACAGTTGGTAATATTTGGACTTTTAATACATGTGATAATACGGCTGTGTTCATTCATGTAGCAACAGCTCCCCCTAGCAGAAGACAAGGGTACTGCGTGTGTCTGCAGTGGATGTGCTCTGACTTTCTTCAGCATTCAGCTCAAATATTCATATTTCATCAAACCTTTTGATTGGAGGTAAACTGACTGACCCTCTCTCTCTCTCTCAGCCTGTGGACTTTGAAACTAAGCGGTCGTACACCCTGAAGGTGGATGGATCCAACCCTCACGTCGACCCTCAGTTCCTCGCCTGGGGGCCCTATAAGGACGAAGCCACGATAAAGGTAAAATATATATATGCTTGTAAAACCATGCGAGCGTGCGCTTATGTGTGTTTGTGAAGGTAAAGAGCGTGCAAAGGTGTGACGATGCAGAGCTTGTGTGTGTGTGACGACATAAATATCACAGGAGCCCTTGTGTGTGTGTGTAGATATCAGTGGAGGATGCAGACGAGCCTCCCGTGTTTGTAGCTCCCAGTTACACCTTCGAGGTAGAGGAGAACGCGCCCGAAGGCACCCTGGTGGGACGAGTCCACGCCAAGGACACGGATGTTGCCAACAATCCTGTCAGGTAACACAAACACACACTGTACACACACTGTACACACCCAAACACACACTGTATACACACAAACACAGGCTTACAGCGGTGGGGGATTTTAATTTTCACACTCGTGTAAATTCCCATAGAACGTGGCCAAAAACACACTTTGAAATATTGTTCCTTCAGCTCGGCCACGCACAGAGATTATATATGAAGACGTTTCCAACAGGATGACCAAAGACCAGCCTGGAACGTTTGATGAAAACTCTACTTACAAACGATCGCGGCGTCTTTGAACGCAGCTGGAACTTTTTCTTTGACTCGTCATCGTGGAGTAAACGTTGTTTGCACAGATGACGTGCTCCACGTGTCGACTGGTCTGCTTTAAGCTTTCACTGCGTTTCCCTGGAAAACGACGACTTGATTTACAGCTGACGAGACCGCTCGGGTTTTTTCTGCTAATGTTTCCATCCATCCGTTTTCTTTCCGTTTATCGGAGGTCGGGTCGCGGCGGCAGCAGGTTTAGCAGGCCGCTCCAGATGTCCTTCTCCACAGCAACACATTCCAGCTCCTCCTGGGAGATCCCGAGGCGTTCCCATGCCAGATGGGCTTATGCAGAGTGGAGGGGGGGTCTGGATCTGCCCAGGGGTCTCCTGCCAGTTGGATGTGCCCCAACACCTCCAAAGGAAGGCGCCCAGGTGGCATCCTATTTAGATACCTCAGCCGTCTACACCCAGGAACAGCGGCTCTACTCCGAGCTTCCTCCGGATGTCCGAGTTCCTCGCCCGATCTCTGAAGCTGAGCTAATTACAGCCGCTTGTCCCACCCAGAGCTCCTGACCGGTGATCGGTGAGGGTTGGAACGTAGATAGACTGAGGCTCTGTGAGACCTGAAGGCGGTCCGGTCTTTGCAACAGTGGCACAAACAGTAGTACAGAAGGCTTAAACTTTAAACTCTAGACTTATTGTCAGGTATAAAGATAAAAACATGCTACGATCACACCATCAACACGATGCCATGTAATGTGTTGCAGGTACATGATCCCTCGGTACACGGACGTGGAGCAGTTCTTCAGCGTCAACGCAGAAGACGGCATGATCACCACGACGAGACCTCTGGACAGAGAGACACAGGCCTGGCATAACATCTCAGTGTCAGCCACAGAGATAGGTACGTACACACACACTCATACACACTCATACACACAACGAAATGGAGGAACATTTTTAGTTACTGAATCCAACGTGTGTGTGTGTGTGGGCCATCACGAGCTAAAAAACTACTTGGACCGTGACTCATTACGGTTTTGCCTCCACGCTCCGGCGCTCCCGTTGGAATGTGAAGTGACAGAGCGACCATGAGCCTGTCAGCGGCTGTTTACTCGACTTTATTTGCAGCCGTTTCAGGAGAACGGTTCGTTAAAGAGCTGGATTTGATCTGGGCTCCTGAAATGATGAACAGTGTGTACTGATATAGGATTGGAGAGAGACAAAGTCAGAGATGAACAAACAGATGGAAAAAATCCCAGACAGCCACCAGGCTGTACATTCTGCTGACATCCAGATCCCAACCTGTCATTCTGTGGTGCTGGATACACTCCATGACATCTTATGTACAAAATTTAAGTGGATTCAAGCTGCCTTTAATTTTTTCCTCCCTCCGGGTGGGACTAAAGTTAGCATTTTTGCTGTGAATGTCAGCAAAGAAGAAGCCTTAGCCTCGGTAAACTAATTATACATGCAGCTTCAGCCGGGAGGGGATTGGTTTTATGCAGATATTATTTTTGTTGAGTGAATCCAGCTGTCACCCGGTTAGCGCTCAGCGCCTGGTGTCGACGGCCGGTGGATGAAGCTGCGTTTCATGTGCAGATTGTAACATCGGATCGGCTGGCTGCAGATAAACGCCCGAGTTATCTGATATGTGACCAACTGTGGTCTGTGATTTAAACGTCTCCTGACTGCTTAATTGGACTCAGAAACAAAAAATAATCTCGCAAAATGGAAGAAAATAGGACGGCTGAATACAAACAGATGTTGACGCACCACTGCGACTATTTGCTTTAAATTAAAGAGAGCTGGTAGGTGGCACAAAAACTTGACGCAGTGAGAAGTAAGTAAGTAAAAGAGCTAAACTTTTAACTCTCCATCTCCACCACAAACACTCAGAGAAAAGCAGGGGAATGCCAGTTGACCCACAGGCTCCTCCGGAGCTTTCTCTCTCCCGGCTTTAAACCCCACAAACCCTCCAAACCCTCCAAGCCAGCGAGCCGCAGTGGCCCCACCCTGGTATTCTGTGGTCGGGGCTCGAACTAGCAGAGCGCCGCGTGGTTTCCCTGTGGCGTGCTAGACGCCAGACGGCCCAGATGGAAACGGGCCCGCCGCCCACAAAGCTAGGACCATTGCAGGCTACGCTAACCGCTTACAGGCCATGGGAAGCTAAATAAATGCCTCGTAATGACAGGGTAGTGGAAAAATCACTCTGACTAGAATTACAAATATGCAAGGCAGTGCAGACACGGAGGGTCGCTTTATTCTTTTTTTAAAGATACAAAGAAAAACACACTCATCTCTCCGGGTGTTTTTCACTTCATGTTCTGCGTCAGGAGTCCGGCTCCACCGTTTGTCTGTTTTAGCTGCTTGGGTAAAAATCTGTCCCCAGTTTCCTTCGTTTTAATTTCCAGCAGCAGAAATGTGACGTTTGTCACTTCTGCATATCAAAGCTGAGTGACAAACTGTCTGACTGGATATTTTGATGTCAGGAAAAAAACTCATGTCTGTAATTTCTGCAAATCAAAATAACAAATAGCGGGCTGAGCGTCTGACTGACTGACAGCCGCTCCGCTGGAAAATATTCAGAGTTTAGCTTTGTGTGTTCAGCCGACGCCGAACGCAGATTAGAATGCAGACAGGCGAGCAATCACACACATCCAGCACAGATGACAGTCAGTCTTTAATGACACTGTATGCAGGAGAATGCTGATGATTTTCCCCTGTGTGTGTGTGTGTGTGTGTGTGTATGTAGGAGGCCACCACCAAGACACCAAAGTTCGCGTTAACATCAAAGTGAAAGACGTGAACGACAACCCGCCGGAGTTTGCGACCAACAACGAGGTCCTCATGTGTGAATCCGTCATGCCGGGGAAGGTACGTCTGACCGTGTGTGTGAGTGTGTGTGTGTGTGTGTGTGTGTGTACAGTGCGTGCATGTGACTCAAGATATACAGTAAGTACAATTCAGCTTTTTCCTGGAAACAACGGAAACATCGAATCGTGTCACATGCAGCTGAGTAAATCTTTCTAACAGCTGAAATGATCTCAGAACTGAAACCAGAAAGAAGTGGCAGGAAACAGAAAACTAACTAAGACAAGGACCTCACACACACAGCAGTGAGCGAGCAGACCAATCAGATTAACGTTAGGTAGCGAGCAGCCCGATCCACCAAACTGAAGAAACGCAGAGGAGATGTGGCTGGAATTGACAGGTGCCGCAGGTTGGTTGCAGTCCTCAGAGGTTATACAGCCCTGATATTAACACGTGTGTGTCCTGTCTGATTCAGGTTATTGAAACAGTGAGCGCGGTGGACAAAGACGAGATGGCTCACAGACAGCACTTCACCTTCAGCCTGGCTCCAGAAGTCGCCAACAACCACAACTTCTCCCTGAAAGACAACAGAGGTAAGACGGCCTCCACGCCATCGTCTGCTTCCAGCAGCCATTCTCAGGGTTTCTTCTTCTGTGGTCTCTCCCTCTCCCCCTCACTCAGATTAGATCAAAGCATAACCAGATGGAGGCTCACACTACCTTGTAGAAAGCAGCAGGTGCTCTGAATCACACACACACACACACACACACACACGTCCTGCGGGCTGTATTAATTGCAGTGGGGTCTCTGTCCGTCTGTACATATATCTTAGGGGGCCGACTGATTGAATTAAGTTTTGTGAGTGCTGGGAGAGAGACTGAGAGAAAGATAGAGCTCTAGCTGCAGGAGACTGAACATTAAAGTGGAAATGTGAATTATATGTTGAGCTCAGTTTCATGCAGTCAACAGGGAGGCAAGTCTGAGATTTGAGGGGACCGACTGGGTGCTGTAATAAAATCAGGAAGTCTATCTTTGACTCAGTGGAGCAGCAGCAGAGCTGTGCTGTGTGTGCACGAGGAGACGTTCACCACAGACTCACAATACCAAACGTCACGTCAAACCTGCACGTAGTCTCTGAGACGTCCCCGCAGACTGTCTAAAACCTGCACGTAGTCTCTGAGACGTCCCCGCAGACTGTCTAAAACCTGCACGTAGTCTCTGAGACGTCCCCGCAGACTGTCTAAAACCTGCACGTAGTCTCTGAGACGTCCCCGCAGACTGTCTAAAACCTGCACGTAGTCTCTGAGACGTCCCCGCAGACTGTCTAAAACCTGGACGTAGTCTCTGAGACGTCCCCGCAGACTGTCTAAAACCTGGACGTAGTCTCTGAGACGTCCCCGCAGACTGTCTAAAACCTGGACGTAGTCTCTGAGACGTCCCCGCAGACTGTCTAAAACCTGCACGTAGTCTCTGAGACGTCCCCGCAGACTGTCTAAAACCTGCACGTAGTCTCTGAGACGTCCCTGCAGACTGTCTAAAACCTGGACGTAGTCTCTGAGACGTCCCCGCAGACTGTCTAAAACCTGGACGTAGTCTCTGAGACGTCCCTGCAGACTGTCTAAAACCTGGACGTAGTCTCTGAGACGTCCCCGCAGACTGTCTAAAACCTGGACGTAGTCTCTGAGACGTCCCTGCAGACTGTCTAAAACCTGGACGTAGTCTCTGAGACGCTGTGTGTATCACAGGGTTGTGCAGCAGCCGACAGACAGCTGATCGATGGAGACAGACTCCATCAGATTCTGCTCCGAGCTCAGTTTATTATTTTTTTACTTTTGGGATTAAAAAGTGGATTCATCTTCTTAACCTGCAAGCAGAGGTGTAACACACACACACACACACACACACACACACACACACACACACACACACACTTCATTAATACACTAAAATTTGGGAAGTTCTGAATCATAAAAAAACACTGATAGACAGACAGATAAATAGGTATATAGACCTCCACTCATTTCATCCCGTCTGCCTGCAGACTCTCAGATTTCGCAGATTTACACACACACACACACACACACACACACACACACACCTGTCAGGGAGTACTTGTGTTGGCAGCAGGCCGACAGCACCAGATGACATCAGAGACGGAGGCGCTGGGTTCACCTCCGCTCTGTTTTCAGGTGAAACGTCTGAGTTGATTGTGACGTTAAGCGACATGGCGGTGCCTCGTTAGGGTTAGGGAAAGGGAACGGAGCCCGACCCTGAAGGGGCTGGAGGTTGGTGCCGGTCGGGGCAGCAGAACCCGAATCGCTGGGCAATATAAAATGAGATATGAAAGGAGCTGGAAGCAGCTTTTAGAGTAAAATTAAGGACTGGGCTTGGAGCCAGTGGCAGAGCCACAAGTCCTGAAATACAAGAACTTTATGTAAAGCTGTGATATAATTCTCCTCTCTGCGCAGTACATCACCTTTCAGATGCTGCACAGATCCTCTGTAATGTGTTTTTAATGTAAATGTTAAAGACTCGGTGATGAAGCTCCCGAGCAGCTCGTCTCCTCCTCCGCCTCCAATAAAGCTGACGTGACATCACAAAACAATAGTTGTGAAGAGAGACGAGCTAACTAGACCATGTCATAACAGCAGCCACGCTGGCTTCTGATTACATTTCCTGGAGCCACTTTTTAACACGAGTTTAATAACGGCAAAGTCACACCTCATTGCCTCTGTGTGTGTGTGTGTGTGTGTGCGGCGATGAAGCTGAAGCTATGATGAAAGTCTAAACACTCATCTTTCTGTCTCCTCCCTCTGCAGACAGCACCGCCAGCATCTACGTGCTGCGGAAAGGATTCAGCCGCCTGACGCAGGACGTTTACTTCCTTCCCATCGAGATCAACGACAACGGCTTCCCCGCCATGAGCAGCACCAACACCCTGACCATCCGAGTCTGCTCCTGCGACAGTAAAAACACCATCCTGTCCTGTAACGTGGAGCCCTACGTCCTGCCGGCCGGCCTCAGCACCGGGGCGCTCATCGCTATACTGGCGTGCATCGTCATCCTGCTGGGTGAGGAGCTGAGAACATCACGTGACAAAGATATTCTACCTGCAGCTAGTGACGGATTCACAGAAACCTTTTAACAAAGTCTGTCAGCTTGTTGCACTGAAGCCAAACATGCCTGGTATTTACTCAGCGCTGATCCGGGGGAATCCAGTCCACCTACGTTAACGTCGTAATTGGAAAGGCGTTTGTTTGAGCTGGTGTTGACATCACAGGTCCTGCAGTCAGGTGTGCATCAGCTGCTGCAGCGTCCGCGATAATCGCTTCATTATTTTGTCGCATTTTTCCGGCAGCTGGAGTTTACGCTCCACGTGAACCGCGGCACCAGAAAACTGAGAACCTTTTCAGAAGCCTGCCATGTTGATAACCACCTGCAATTAAAGTGGCGTGTGTGTGTGTATAGCACAATACAATAATGATATTAATTAAACTGTCCAAGGTCTAATTACACTATCTCCCACAGTGCATACTAATTACCTAATGCTCGCTTTCCTCCTTTTCACGAGGGTAGTTATGTAATCACGACGTGCCAAGCCGTTTTTTTTAACCGTGTGTTCCTCTTCTGCAGCCATAGTGGTGTTGTTTGTCGCGCTGAGGCGTCAGAAGAAGGAGCCGCTGATCGTGTTCGAGGAGGAGGACATCAGGGAGAACATCATCACCTATGACGACGAGGGCGGCGGCGAGGAGGACACGGAGGCTTTCGACATCGCCACGCTGCAGGTAGGAAGACGCTCGATAAGCAGATGTTCTCTGAACGCCGTGCACTCGTCTGATACAACTTGTGAAAGTCCCATCTGTTCAGTTTTAAAGCACGTCCTCTCTTTGTGATTGTTCAGAACCCGGACGGTGCCAACGGCTTCCTGCCAAGAAAGGACATCAAACCAGAGCTTCAGTATCCCATCAGGCCCGGCAGCGGCCGTCCCGCAGCCAACAGCGTCGACGTCGACGACTTCATTAAGACTCGAATTGCAGAGGCCGACAGCGACCCGACCGCACCTCCTTACGACTCCATCCAGATCTACGGATACGAAGGCAGGGGATCGTTGGCTGGGTCCTTGAGCTCCCTCGAGTCTGTCACAACAGAGTCTGACTTGGATTATGACTATCTGCAGAGTTGGGGGCCGAGGTTTAAGAAGCTGGCAGATTTGTACGGGACCAAAGACTGCTCCATCCACGATGGGGACGACGGTGAAGACTCTTAACAGTGGTCTTACTGAGTGGACGCCCCCCGATTTCTGATTTATTGATTCCACGAGGCTTCGTTAACCGAGGGTTAACGCTCCTCAACACCTTATTGTTACCACCTGATCAGTTCATGCCAATTTGTCGACGGACGTTAACAGCTCTGCCTCCCGTGGCACCTCCCTGGTCCTCCAAGATGATTTGTTAATGAACACATAATGGACGCTTGGACTCAAAACGCTCCCAGCTTCTCCCCAAATCTCTCCTTCCCCTCTCCTGCGTCTCTTTCCCGCTCTCTTTCTACAGACTGAGCATTGGCGGGCTGGGAGATTTGTTACGTCACCAGTTTGTCGGTTTGAAAGTAAATTGTTGGGGGGGGGGGGGGGTGTTGCTGTATGATCAAAATGACTTGCTTATAGCTAACTGTTTAGTTTATTAGAGGTTCTATATACTTTGTGGACTGGATTCACGTACTTCCTCTGCGGTTCCTGAGAGAAATGGGGTGTATTTCCCGTTAACTGCTCTCTTTGTGGTGTGAAGGACAGAAAGAGAGGAAGAGAGAGATGAAAGCAAATCAAAAGAGAAAGTTGGGATAGGATTCAGCAGCCGGCTGATGTTCTGAAAGAGAAATAAAAATGTAATGAAGATTGTCGGTAGGATCGAAGAGTTGAAACAAACCTTTTTTTTAGATCGGCTGTGTGTGCGTGCAGACTTCAGCAGGTCCGGTTGGTTCAGACAGCGTGACAGACTCTGGGTTGTTGATACTTTGAAGGAGCTCGCAGCATCTTCACAGTATGGTGGCCTTATAATAAATTAACAACAACTCCAGGGTGAACACAACACGTGGAAACGGTAGAGACCGCTCGCTTCAGTAGCTACACACAGACAAACGAACACACACAGACTGAGTATCTGTGAACAAGCTACACGAAAACTTTTTTTTTTTGGTTCTGACTCCCAAAAAGACTCGATTTGAAAACTGTGGATGATTCTTTGTTTTTCATTCTTCACTGCAGAGAAGACGCGAGAAAAGAAAAGCCGCCCTCCCCCGTGTCTCCCCCATCCCTCCCATCAACACCGAGTCCACCAATGAACGATCACTTCTGTCATTCAGAGTCCACCAATGATCAATCACGATGAGTAAAAACCTGTGAGCTCGAAAAATCGCCTTAAACTTAACGGACACTCTTGCAAACGCAGTGCATTCTCTTTTTTTTCCGTTTTCTTTTTTGTAACTTGAAAGTATATTCAGAAAGCAAACTACTCTCCATGTTAGGTATGTACAGAGCAGAACCGTGTGCAGACGTGTGATGTATCACCTCGTGCACTCTTTAAAATCAGGATGTTGCTGCCGTTTCTGCCGGCGCGCTCAATGTCGACCCGGGAAAACGCGCGTTGTGTTTCTGTTTTCCACGACACACCAGCTCACGTTGGCGGCGGCGACGCCTGTTGTATCAACACGCGTCGCTATGGAAACACAAAAAATGTGCACATTGGAAAATAACACAAGGTGTGTTTCCTGAGCCGCATGTACGAAGAGGCCGAAAGCAGAACATCCTTTTTAAGCGTGCAGATTCTTGTTCAATCTCTTTTTTAATGTTATTATATTATTATGATTATTATTGTTGTTTTTTATTATTATTATCATTATTATGACAATAATTGTTCTTTCTTTGGCTGCAGCTACACAGGAACAAATTCATGTTTAACTCTTCGCAGCTCTTACGGGTGTCTGAACTATTTTTGGGCAGCGATAAGGAACGTACTGCCAGAAGTTAAATGGAAGTTTTTGTTTTCCCGCCTGTGTGAACCAACCTCTCATTTCTTTTCTTTGGTTCTTTTTTATTTTCATGATTTGGCGTTTCTTCGTTCTTTCTCCCTGTTCAAGAGGAAAACTAGCAATCTGTGTTTGTTGCAGTGAGAGAACGCCTCGTTTTTATTCTCTGTCAAGTTTTATGGTACCGATTTGTACAATTTTAAAAGTTCTTATTTTAGTATACATGCAGAATATTCCAGTATTACAACAAAAAACATGTTAAGAAGATAAGATTAAAAAAAATGTTACAGCATCACACTTATATTTTCTGAACATTGTACTGTTGCTTTACTATGTGCTTCAATCTCCGAAGCGAAAAAAAAACTTTGAAATAAATGCTCTTTTTATAAAATGATGTGACGCCGTGTGGGAATGAACTTTGTGTCAGCTTCAGCTACGTACATTTTTACTCAAAGGACGCCGAGCTGGACTCGCAATCATCAAGACTTCGTCCCACGGGGAACTAATCGAGAGCAAAAGACGAGGGCGAGATTTGATGCTCGAAAACAGACGCAGCTGACATCAGCTGTGTGAGAGTATTTCTTCATTAAAGAAGAGAAAAGATGTCGTCACTCTTCTTCTGACCGGTAAGAGGCTGACGGACGCTTCATCCAGTCATCTGCCTGAAAGTGCCTGCAACTTCTGTCCGAGGGTAGATTACTGCAGTTTACTTTGTAATCCCACTGTGGAACTATGTCTGTACTGTACTCGAGCTGTACTCGAGTATTTGTTCTGATTACAATCATCATCCAGGTCAGCAGCAGCAGACCCAGCAGCAGCTAATATCACTGACTAGTCCAGCAGCAGTCAGCCCAGCTCGGCGTCTGTCTTTCAGCCTTTTATTTCACCAAGCTCTCACCAACCACTAAAAGTCAGTCCCAGATTTACTCTCCTTGCTCGCTCACTCTCTCCTTTTCTCTTCTCAGCTTCCTCCGTCAGCGTTTCACCAAAATCAGGCCCACACGGTGCAGAGTGGAAATGACTCCGAGTCAGTGAAGCATCAACATGATTTGAAGTCTGTTAGTTTAAGAGAAAAAAGTTGCATAATGTTGCTTTTGGAAAGACATTTAAGCTTTCAGTCACGCCCGTCATAATGAAATGTCACGAGCAAACACAAAGTATACAAACACACACAGATTTTATTCAGTCGCTCCCGGGGGAGCATCGCAGAGAAAGGTCAGGCTGCGCTGTGAATCAACAACAAAAGAGGTGACACAAAGAAAGAAGTGTGAGCGGGGAGAGAGGGAGGAACGGTGCATCACATCTCAGACCACGTCACACTGCTGAGATCTCAGTATTCTGATGTGAGAAGGTGACACTCGCATGTCTGAGCTCACCTCGCTCATCTTTCTTATCCAGAACGAATTAAAGTGTTTTGTGGAATTAAAAGCAGAGCCTCAGTTAGAGCACAGCGTTCACAGTGCAGTCTGTAAAAACCTTCGATGACAGTGAAAATGCTCAACACAGTCTCCCAAAGCCCAAATTTACATTTTCAAGTTGGATATTTTGTCTGACAAACAGAAGATATTCAAAAAGCAAATAGTAACATTTATTTTCAGCTCGAGAAGAAGAAACACTGAGCACTGTAACAGTCTGTGCTCTAATGGAGGATTGGTAAAACTGTGACAATGTAATAATACTGCACATGAACTGACAAAATATGTGAGAGAAGAGAGATCAAGAGCAGAGGATGAAACGGAGTAAACATTAGTGCCACCTGCTAACCGTGGTCCCGCTGGGGAAGAGGGAGGTGGAGGAAGGAGAGGTGAGCTCCTCTACCTGACTGAAGATTTCTGCCCAGTCCCACTGGGAGACAGAGAGAAGAGGCAGAGGAGAGATCGAAGGATCAATCAGAAAAAGACGAAGGCAAAGTGAACTATTGTTTGTGCCAGCTCGAGGTGAGGAGGGGAAGGAAGGAGGACAGAGGAGACAGAGGAGAGAGGATGCATGAAGGAATGAAAGCAGAGGAGGACGAGAAGGGAAGTGAACCTTTGCACCCGTCTGTGCAAACTTAGCATCTCCACCTGGGAGGACGACACATGCCAAGACAAGGACAATCAAGTCTGGTTAACAGCTAACGGGTCGGGCTGTTACACCAAACAGTGTAGCTTCCACTGAACAGCTGAGATGGAAATTTGGTGCTACCTAAACGTGGAAATCACACTTACAGATATACAGATATATTTAATATATACGGTGATAAGAGGCAAACTAAAGTTCACTGCATGGTACGTCAGTATTGGTACTACAACTAAAGTGTAAAACACTGTAATAGTTAATAATATTTTTCGTCAGTTTTTCACCAGAAAATCTACAGACATTTTAAAATATGGAGTGAAACAGCAACCTTAAATGAAAATGAACAGTACCAATATCCTTTTACCATAATATTAGAAACAGTTATTTATTACGGTAAAATTCTGGCAACCACACCTGCTAATTTGGGGTTTTTTTTGCAGTTTCTGCAGCCTGAATCATGTTTGATACCTCGATACTCACTTCTTTTTGGTATATTTAGGTAGATTTTGGCTTCTCTGGCATTTAATTGGTTCAAATCTTATCGGAATGACAGATATTTTTCTGTAAGTTTGTGTGAATGTTCATCAAAAAGCTATAAAATATGTTGTGGTGTTCCTCAGGGTTCAATGTTAGGTCCTCGCCTTTTTAACCTTTACATGTTACCACTTGGAATAAATATTCATATCTATGCTGATGTTTTTTACTTTATTTTACTTTGTTTATTTATTCATATTTATATGTTTTAGTATTATTGTTTATTTCTATTTCGTTGCCTCCTGTGTCTCCTCACTGCAAATAGCTTTACAAATTATTATTTGCTATACAAGTAAAGTCTGATTGACGAATAGTGAAACATATCTGCATGATCATTGTAGATTTTCAGATTTAAGTCAGTAAAACAAACGTTATCACTGTTCTCCATCCCCGTTTCTTTCTCTCACCTTCTGTGTGTGTCCTGTTCTCCTTCCTCCCATAAACTCCCCTTGGAGCCAGACTCCACAGAATCTCATCAAGAGAGTTTTTGTGTGCAGGTGTGTGACGTACAGAGACATCATTAGTATTCATGTCAAAAATGGACAATGTGGCTGTTTGGGCCTCATGTGAAGAACAAGCTGCTGTTTTGTCTCTGTGGTGATTCCAGTGTGTGTGTGTGTGTGTGTGTGTGTGTGTGTGTGTGTGTGTTTTGTTTTTTGTCATGACAGTTAAGGAAAGGTTGCACCTGGTCCTTAAAGTTAGCCTGATACCAACCACCAGTAATAAAGTAATAAAACGCCCTGAAGGCTTAAAATATCCAAAAACAAACTAAATTACTTGACTTAGTTAATTAGATCAGTTTTCCCTTCAGAGATCCCCTGACACATTTTGTAGATATTTAATGTCATATCTGATGCAACAGTTGGAAAACTGAGAACGCCTCACAACCGCCTGTGAAGCTTTGCGGTTCGGGCCCCTCAGGTTGGGAACCGTGAGTTAGATCACGGCCATGGCACCAGAATAAAGATGCCAAACGGTGACAACTGCTGAGATGCAAATCCACAGGCACACAAACAGACGTGACACGTTAATGAGTTGTAATGAATGCAACAATCTCTCCAAGTCAAAATCAATACGGCTGTGGGAGACGTGCCAGCTTTTGACAGATTTACGGTCTGTCCCGGTGAAACCCAGGGACCAGCTGACCGGGAGCTCAGCACGGCGTCCGGCAGACAGACGCCACCTCTCTCCCCTGAAAGGGCGGCCATGTTTGTTCCTCATGTGCAGGTAAACTTCAGCTCTGTGTGGGGAAACTTTCATCTCGTCCAGCAGAGGCGAGAAGACGACCAACAACACATTGTTGTGTTGGTGTAGCGTGCAGCGCGGTGGGTCGCATTTACGCCCAATATAGCTGTGTCACGACGCTGTGCATGCAAACGGTTTTAAACAGTGCGCAGTGAACAGATCACACACTGTGCAAAGTTAACGTGAAGACGTGAATGCACCACGGCCGACACGCGTGACAGCTCAGGTGAACTCACACAACAGTCAACAGTCTGACATCAGCAAATCTGATCACATTCAAACAAGAAACTTTCTGATCCTGATGAATGAATCGCTCGTACTTAATTGTCAGTTTTGTGTGTCTGTGTGTGTGTGTGTGATGAAAAAGTAATCCAAAGACTACATGACAAATCACTTCCCCTGGGAGGAATAATTGCCATTTTGAGTTGAAGCTTAACAGCGTCTGTGTTGTTCAGTTTGTTTCCTCACAGCAGCCCGTCTGCTTTAATACCTTGTGCACTTGAGCATTGTGGGAAGAAACAGAGAAAGGCATGAGTCAGCAGTTTTGGAGACGGCAGACTGGGAAAGAAAAGTCATTTGAAGTCGTACTTTTTAGCCTCAAACAAATCAGTTTCCACTTTCTACATTTAAAACTTTCCGTCTGAGCTGGAGGCCGACACCGAGGATCAAACGTAACGTTCAGAAATCTGATGGAATCGTGTTTGATTCATGTCGAGTCATAATTTGCAGCTTAACCAAAGAGAAAGCGCCGTCTGACCTGCGCTAATGTTCTATTAATACACAGTCATCAAGGCTAAAGAGTGCTGCGGCTCAGAGGAGCAGACATGTGTTATCTGCGTCAGCAGCTTTTCACAGGAGCAGCCGCTGCCTCTTTTATTTATTTACCTCCTTTATCTCGTTTTTCTGATATTTCTGTATCTGACAACACTCCGGCTTTATCTCTGTTTGGTTTCTACTTTCTATCGAACTCACACTCCTCTTTTTTCCCCGTCTCTCGCCATCCGCGTCTCTCTGCCTCTCGCTCTTCACTTCTCTGTTAAGATAATTACAGTTCATTCTGTGTCAGTGTGTAGGGGGATCCCAGGCTGGCTGAAGCCTGATTAGTTTTTAATCATGAAGTGGCACTTGAGTAAACAGGGAAATATTCTCCCCGTCACTCCAGAGAGGAGAGATGTGTGCACGAAAATAGTTTGTGTACAAGCTGGATGGATGGATGTCCTTGGGTGCACTGCAAACAGACAGACAGTAAGTTAATTAACCAGTCACGCAGCCAGTCGGTAATGTAGTTATTCATCCGGTTTGCCAGTGACTGTAAGTTGGTTAGATGCACGGGGAATGTGTTTGTGTATCAGCTGGATGTCCTTGAGTGAACCGCACCCCATGCACACGCTAAATGAACCATCTGCAAGTTCATTAGTGAGAGGGGAAGTCAGTCAGCTGTTCACGGAGTCAGGAACAAGTTAGCTGCTTTCTGTGTCAGTCAGTCGCTCGGGTTGGCAGAAACACTCATCTTTCAGCGTGAACCGTAAAATAAGGCGACAGATGGTGACGAGGTGCTCGAGTCTGACACAATCCAAAAAACCACAAGCCGACTCATTATTACATCACAGAGGAAACAACATTTAAACTTTTAAGACTTGTTCTGACCTCCTCATGGAGAGGTCTCTGATTTCTATTCAAACAAAGAAGCTTCCTAACACGACGCACGCGGTAATTGGAAACCTGCAGCCGTGCCTTTACTTTGAAATCTCAAACTGAAAGTTTCTGTCAACAAAAATCTGTTTTTGAAAAGAAGGATGAAAAAATGTGTTACAATATTCATCTGCCAATGAAAACCAAACCACAACGTGAAAGACCGCTCTGTGAAATCACACGCTGATGTTTAATTCATTTACAATCCACGAGAATCAGATGAGGAGAAACAGAAAGATGCAGATCAACACGCCGACGTTTAGTGAATATTAAGTAACATAAAAAGTTACAAACATTTGACAACATCTGAAGTTATTAAAAAAACAGATCTCCAGGCAGAGCGATGGACGCAGGTGAGCAGATGAAGAAACACTAAAATAAGGTGGAAAATTAAGAATTAAAAACAGTGACCTGAGAAATAAAATATAATACCTGCCACAGTTTGTTATTCTCTGACTTCAAGATGAAAGTTTAAAATTATAATATTGTTACAACCTCAAAATAGTCTCGGCACACAAGAACACCTGAAGGCATCGTGAGAGGACACCACGGTCACAAAGGTCAAAGGTGGAGCATTCAGGGAACCGGCTGAATACCCCTTACCTCACGCTTCTGCTCCATAATTATGAATATTGTGTTTCCACCATATTCTGGCACCCTGGACCTTTAAGGTGTGCACCACCACCACATTGCGGACCTTTCACGTCATGTCCTCTGTCTTCCTCTACAGGTTGTCAGATGACGTCAGACAGTGACTGATGACAGTGATGAACAGTTGCTTCCTTTCTTTCGTATCGCTGATAAAAAGCTCAGATGTGCAAAAGTGAACCGGGCCAGAGCAGAGCAGCTGAGGACGTCCACGAATCACGGGGATGAGGGTTCGATCCCCAGCGCCTCATGCAGAAGTGTCTTATATTATTCTTTTGTCAAGTTTGTGAACGTGAGTTTTTATCATTTCATTACTAATTATTCCCTGATTACTCGATGATGTCCAGTCACTCTCCAACCAAAGAGACACCCTCACTGTTTCTGCAGAATCCCGTCCTGGAAGCAGCTCTGCTTGTTTCATAAACTGGTTGAAAGTGTTTGCTGATAATGATGTTGGCTGTGGATCCTGTCAGACATGCCCTCAGGTGGGAAACTTTTTTCATTCACAAGGATCAACATAGCAGCCAACTCTGGCCCGACCACTGCAGCGGCTAAATCTCAGCTGTGCGGTGCACCTGCTGCATGTCCTGGGGAAAGATGAGGGGGAACAAAAAATTGAGCTTTTCATGCAATTTCAGAGAAATTGAAGGTTGTGTTGACAATTAGTTGAGATAAAAGCTTAGCACTGTTTGAAACCACCAGCTGGACTATTATGTGTCAGAATCTGGCTTGGTTCTCAAAGCTGTGTCATGGGAAGATTAAATGGGTCCCCGAATGATTGAGGACAAATTGGTATTCAGGCCTATTGGCAGAATTAAAATGCCTCTCCAAATGGTGCAGTGTGCCGGAGAATCCCTGTTTGTCAAAAAAAAAAAACACTGTTCCTCAAAGTTTTTACCACCTCAGAAAACATCAGACGTCATGGCACAGTCATGGTGGAAAGGGTCAATATGTCAATATTTCCCATTTGAGGCCACAAGTGCAGTTTCATTTTACCACTCTCTATCTTGCCATCTTATTTCAGCTCTTAAAGCAGCAGCCAATCATCATCCAGGTCACAGCAGCAGCCCCAGCAGCAGCTAATATCACTGACTAGTCCAGCAGCAGTCAGCCCAGCTCGGCGTCTGTCTTTCAGCCTTTTATTTCACCAAGCTCTCACCAACCACTAAAAGTCAGTCCCAGATTTACTCTTGTCCGGCGGCTTCTTGCTCGCTCACTCTCTCCTTTTCTCTTCTCAGCTTCCTCCGTCAGCGTCCTCTTCACTCTCTGCTCCTCTGCCATTATGTCCATAGAGCCCAGTTACATTGCCCGCTTGCCCAGCATTCCCCTCACACCCCGGACCTGGAAACCTCCTCCTCTTCCCCGCGATCAAAAACTCAACCTGGTGCTTAATTTTTTAATGAGACATTGGTCTAAGTAGGAGGAGGAAGGAGGCGACCACAGTTTGAGAACTGCTGGATTCAAAAATACCAAAACAACGTGAGTGATGAGTTGATTTACAAGACACGATGTCGATGTGCAGGATTTAGTTCACCAAACAGGAGGCCTCATTTCATTGGACGGTTACTGAGTTCTCCATCCATCTGTGCATCTCCACCCTCCACCCATCGCTTTACATCCATCCATCAAATATGGATCCATGTCTGCAGGTCACTGTCTCCATGGTCGGGGTGAATGTGTCACTTTATCAGCCAGTTTTCCACAGTCACACACACACACACACACACACACACACACACACACACACAGTGTGACCTCTGAGCTCGAGGAATCAAACTGCAGCTCTCTGGTCTGAAGCTGAACATGAACAAATGGCAGGTTATGGAGAGGGCACCTTCACACAGGAGAGACAGCACACACAAACTCAACAACACGTGTGTGTGTGTGTGTGTGTGTGTGTGTGTGTGTGTGTGTGTGTGTGTGTTTGAAAGGGAGGGACAGCCTGTGTGTGTCAGTGAGTGAAGGTTATGTAAAAGCAATCAGTGGCCTGTTTAATGTTTCAGAAAGAGAGCTCGCTCATTTCCATAATCATCATCTCTCCTCCCCTGATCCCCCACAATGCTGTGCAGCAGAGAGCCTGTGTGGAGGGGGTCCATGAGACCGCGTTCCTGCAGTTCTCATGATCCTCCAGGGTAAGACTCGTGTTCAGCCTTGCAGTTGTTGGTCAGTCGACAGTCAGAGTCAAACAATCACAGAGAAGATCGATCCTCAGACTTGATGAACAAACTGAATTTAATTCTGCAGTTCTTCACGGACGTTTTAAGAAGGGCGAATTCAAAGTCACTCAGGAAACAAACCAGAAGGGCGATGTACCAACCGAACGACACCTGACCCATGGCAGCACCTCGGTCTTTACTTTGACTGTATTATCATGCACGTGTGTTTCTGTGTGAGTCATTCACATGACGTCTCTGCGTGTACACAGCCCCGTCGCTCCACATGCAGGATTTTACTTGAAACTTTGTGGATATGACCTTGTTGCCTCCCAGCAGCGTCTGCACAAAGATAACAATAGGTGTGCACAGAACTTCTTCTCCTCTTTCTCACATAATTCAACTCACAAATTGCCTTCCTGTCTCCTCAGGAAGAAACCGCCGCTTCTCTCTCTGCTTTCAATGTGACTTCTATCATCCCGTCACATCAGCACAGGTGACAGGTCTGTAACCAAAAAAATGTTTTGTTCATGCTATTATTGGATTTTGATTGTGATAAGAATATCTCGGCACTGTGGAAGCAAGCCTGCCGTAATGGAAGGAAGAGGAAATGTGTGCATACACAGCAGAGCACATTCAGCCAAACCTGTGTTGGCCCAGCGAGGGCACGCGGCACTGATCTGTGCAATTTAGAACAACACACTGAAAAGTCTGTCTGTCGGCGTCACCTGTTAAATCAGCATGTTAAAATGAAAATGTGCAATCCGTGGAGCCAGAACCGGACTGTCTATTAATCTGAGAGATGACTGGACGAACGAGCCGAGCCTCTCATCCGACTGGAACAAGTCGGACCTCTGATGTTTCATCTGCCAAATTCAAACAGGCTCTGGTTGGACCGGCTAAAAATCGGTTTGATCTGATTGAATCCATTATGAAACTCTAGTTGCATGACTGTTTCGCACCCAAACCCATCAGATCAACGAGTGTGCCCAAAAATAAGCGTCTCCGTCGGATGGACCGGGCCTGAACGAACGGCTCTGTGCCATCACGTTACACTGATTCTGACACGAAAGAAGATATCACAGCCGTTTGAGACGCGCCAAAAATGTTTAAAAAAAACGCAGGAGGACGAGTTAGAAAGAGGGCACGGGGAAGAGAGACAGTGAGATGAATCCCCCTCCATTTAGCATCAACTGAACCCGCTCATATTTAATGCATTTTTAATGAACTGATCTTTCATTGCAAATCTAAAGCTAATTTGGTGTGTTATGAATCCTCTTTGCTGGTTAGCCAACGTGCTAAAGCTGACGGTTGCTGTGAAGTGTGTGTGTGTGTTTCTGTGGGCACGACAGTTGTTTTGCTGTGTGTGTGTGTGTGTGTGGCTCACAGATGGGTTGGATATGCAGAGTGGGCACAGAGAGGCTGGCTGAGCTACAAGCCATATCAGCCAATAGCGTCATTACTCACAATTAGACCCTAAACAGATTAAAGAATAGGGCGACAAGCAGCCAGCCAGGCAGCCACGGAGAAAGAAAGAAATGGTATCATTACCGGGCCTTGTTCATTTCTTGTGCGTTGAGTCCAGCTCCGTGAAGTGTGTTCTCACCGCGATGCTCTGTAGCTTTGGATCCGCCCTCATAACATTGAATTCACCTCTACAACGCGGCGCTGCTTTACTTCTAACGGTTACCCAAGCTCTATCTGGTTATCAGCGTTGCCAGGGGAGACTGATAATTTGGTTTTGCCAATGCACACCGGTAATTCCAATCAGTCATCCAGATGGTAAAATAATTTACTGGAGGTTTTTATGGCAAACCAGGGACACGGAGCGCCGCCACAACACCAGGAGTGCAGCACGAACAGGCAGCAGTCGGGCGTGTTTCTGCTCCGTGCTGCCGCCGCTTTTCACCATATGGGCCCATGATGGAGACGCCGCACACAAAGGTCAGTCAGAGTGTCAAACTAAACAATTACCTACTGTAGGTGGGATTAAAACACTCAGTGTATGTGTGTGTACAAGGAGTGTCAGTGGTAGACGGCGTATGCCCGAGTATGATCGAGTTAAATACGGTGTAAAGGTTTACAGACACGCTGCGGCTGCCTGACAACGCAAATTCTGCATCACAGCTGATTTTTTGATACTCGAGTGTCAGAAAACATTAAAGGAACAATGTCGATGAGACAAAAGACGGGCGGCGTTATGGTGGAGAAGCAGACGCTGACAGAGGCGAACAAAGCACAAACAGACGGTCCGGCCCGGTCCGGTCAGCAAACCAAGACGTGCGCTCTCTCCAGCACCATCAGGAGGCAGCACGTGGTTAATTGATGCACTTTCAGTCTTGGACTGAAAGTTTCCTTCCATGAATTAGGACTTTTCCTCAGCGTGTGTGTCAGATCTCAAACACACTGCAATGGAATGACAAACACATTTGTAGCGATGATGATAATGAGCTCATCAGTCTGTTTTAATAAGAACATCATCTAAAGTCCAGCCTTGTTTCACCGGGTGGTACCACAGGCTAACATCTGAAACATCTACTGCTGCGCTCACTCACACGATGTTCAAGAAAAGAAAAATGTCCCTTCAGCTGCAGAGATTAATTGAGCACACGGTGAAGTCTGGAGAGGTTTGATGTGACAGGTTATACCGAGGTGCATAATTGAAGCTGCAGGCACGCGGTAACTGCAGTTAAGACATCGCTAATTGATTTGTCAAAGAAAACTTGAGAATGAATCAAAATGTTTAAAATGGGGCAATAATACAGCGGACGGCCCCGCCGTGTGCGACGCGGCATTAATGAGTCATTTGGTCACGACTGAGTTTGAGGTTCAGGCATCACATCACGGTTCACCTTCAAACACGCTGGTCAACAAACACACACCTGTTTTCTTCAGTTGTTGTTGCTTTAAATTATAAATGAATATTTCTGCAGTACACAGGTTAAGCAGGTTAATTAGTTAGTTAATTAGTTTCCTGTCAGTCAGTGGTTTCACTGGTTTGGTAGCAGAAGACGTAAAGGACGACAGCTGGGGGATGTGAGATGAGCACCTCTGTCTGTCTCGTGTGATTCTGGAGATAAAAGCTGTTCCAGTGACTCCTCGATAAGGGCATGTACGTTAAATCTTCATCGTGTTCAGGGTTTAGTCATCACTTCTGTTGTGGCTCTTTAAGATCCAGACAAACGGTTCCGTGAGGCCCTTCAGGATCCAGATTAGATGCTGTTAGCTCACAGAGTCTGATGGCAGATTGTCTGTAACACCTTGAGAGCTCTCAGATTCATACATCATCATAACAGTGTGTCTGACACAAATATGTTGAAAACCAAAGCAGTCCCACTTCCACAGTCAGTGTTATTACAGCAGGAACTTCAGTGAAACTCTGTGAAAAACAGTTTGATTTGAAGAGTCGCTCCACGTGTGCTGATATTCAGTATAACAGCACTCTCTCTCTCTCTGTGTATTAAGACTACATTGTCTCCGCTTGGTAAAAGCTCTTTAATTCACCACGCGACAGTTGCTGCCATGTCGAGTCTGAAGTCTGTCAGGTTGATGTAATGTGGGCAGGTTAAAAGCACACGTTTAACACCTCCAGCTGATGTAGACCTGACGCAGAGTCACTTTGTTTCAACTTTGTTTCATAACTGATAATTACTTTGTCAGACTTTGTTACAGTCCCCAGCTGTTTCCTTAAATCCACAGGTAACACACTCGATGTGTATACTCAGAGAGCAGTAATTATAACATGAAGAAAATAAATGTCTCCTTTCTCGTCTTTATCGGGGGGTTTTTTGCCTTCTTTTCACCTCCTCTCTCCCTCCTCCTCACAATCTAAGACCATCCATTTTCTTTCCTTCCCTCCTAATTTTCTCCTCTATTTCATCTCTCCTGTCCGCCCATCTGCCCTCCTTTCCTCTCCTCTCCTTCCCATCTCCTTCCCTCTGCTCCATCGTCTGTCCTCGACATTTTCCCCTCTACTCCTCCTCCTCTCATTCTCTCTTCTCCATCTCCTCCTCCTCCTCTTCTCCTGACAGAGCTATGAATAACAATTAGAGGATATACAAGTCACAGAGAAACCGTTTAAAAGTTTGAAATCACTTCTCTGTAAAGTATCAGCCTGTTTCAGCCTGAGGGAGGGGGGGGGGGGTTATGGCTAAAACCAGGTCCGTTGCTGGGGATACTGAGGGAAAAAGAGAGGGGGGAATTATTATTTCTCCTCCGCCCTGCTGTCTGCCAGTCCTCAGTAAAGAGGAGATTATTTATCAGCCGTTCCTGTCTGGTGCCCAGAGAGTTCTAGTTATCATGTGAGAGGCGCTCGAACAGCAACACAAAGAAACTCTCTGATTGTTGTCGTCATGCCGCTGCAGCTTTAATAAGACGCCGCTAACAAAGAAGCGTCTGTGGCTCGCTGCTTATTAAACAAGCTGCTCTGACAGCGCACGAGGCCGAGGCGGCGCCCGGCGTGAGCGGCACACCTTTCAGCGCACGACAGGAACACGCTGCCAGGTTTGGAGAGACGGATTTCACCTCGTATCAATCTAAAGACTCATTAAAAACTTGGATTGCTTGACGTCAGATTTACATTATTAATGTGCACGGACAGTACACGAACACTCTGCAGCCCTGCTAACAAACTGAGCTAACATGAGCTAACAGCAGCTACAGCCTCCGTCCTGCCTGCTCACCTCTTCTTTGAAATAAAGCAGAGTGGGATGACAGAGGTGTCACTCAGCTGATTACAAGTTATTACATCATTATTTTCTGGTTGAAATTGAATTTAACGAAGCTACCGCGTCATGTATTAGCGTCTATGAGGTCGTGTGAAACTTGATGACAGGACGCATGTTTGAGCTCAGCTTTTAAAAATCACCACAGCAACAATTTTCCAAGCATTTCGAGCAGAATTCACAAAGCGTGCGTAGATGTTGGACGGCTGCTTGCTGCTTGGTTTGGCGTCACGTAGCGAAGCTTGAGAGGTTCAATTAAGCGTGGAAACCTCATGGAAAGCGGCCGGTCGTCCGCCACAATGAATTCCACATTTATTTCCCCTCATCAGCTTTTGCTTTGTCGTTGTCTTCGGTTTCTCACGCTTCTTCTCTCCTTCCAACAACTTGTTGCTCTGCACTTTAAAGTTTGGAACGTGTAGTTGATGCAGAAACACGACGACCCCGCGTTCGCTTATCGATCAAATGATCAATGACTATGCAGTAGTTTGGTTTATTACTGTATGAGGATGATGTTGCACTTCTGTTGATCAGATCATTGGTTATTCTCTGATGTGACATCGTAATTCATGGAAAAACACGCACATCCAAATCTGATAAATACGAGGTGGTAGACCGGAGTGTGTGTGAGAGTAGAAGTCTCGAGTCTGCACATGAATATTTATTGGTATACCACCGTGTGACATTTTGGGCAGGAGTCCTTCTTCAGGACGAGACCCTCAAACATCAGCTCGCAGCGCTCACAGGACATCGAACTTTGCACGAGGAGGACTGGATGAAAACAAGCTTGCATTAATTCCAGCTGCCTCGTCTCCTCAACAGCTGGAATAAAACATTTAGACTGAAGTGAGCAGCACATTTTTCAGCGTGCTTGCATACTGCCAACCCTCCTCCCACCACCACCCCTATTTTTGAACCCCCTCTCTCCCCCTCCACTAACCAATTTCCAGCACAGTCACCTCTGTCCCCTGCACTCCCTCACGCTGGCTAATTGAAATTGGCACATTTAATTTAGCCCCACAGCCAGCTTCATTCCGGTGATGGATGGCGCTGGATGAGTGTAATTGAACTTTGGAGAAAAGAGGAAGGAAGCAAAGGAGGAGACATCAATTAGCATAACCTGACTGGCCACTTCATTTATCAGCAGCGACTGAGGGCTCGGAATAGAACACAATAGAACAGAATAGAAATCGGCGAGGCTAATGTAACCGTCCCGTTCATTTAGCAGCCGGCTGTTTTCGCAGTAAACATATGAATGCAGGGGAAGACGGCGCGGTGCAGTCTGCAGTATGACTGACAATTAAGATGTCTGGATTATATTTCATCTCTCGGCATGCACAGGGAGCCGGTGCGGCGCCCGTCTCTTAACTTTTTTAAAAAGGTTTTATTTCTGGAGCGTCGATTCCTGTCAAGTCTCTCCTTGCCCGATAACTCATGTGTGCATTTTAATAAAGTCCTGTTTTCCTTTTGTTCATCCTTTCTTTACTTTACAAGCTGTGGCTGCTTGTTATCAGCTCACGCTGACACCTCTGTATATATTTATCTCCTTTCATAACAGCTCATTTCCCCTTATTTTATTATTTACACTGCGTTTCAACACTTGATTCATGCTCGTGTCTCTGCAGTGTTTTTTCAGGAGTGGGGCTGATATTGTTTCCTACCTGGCAGCGGGCTGTATTCTACCTGTCAGCTCTGGTTAAGTTTCATCAGATATACGGTACACGTCCGCGTGTCAGCTCTGTTTCCCCTGAATTTACAAGAAAGAGGCGGCTGCACTTAGAACAAACTGTTCTGTTGTGTGTGTGTTGAGGGTTTGGCACACGGAGGTTTATCTTTTCACCCCAAACCCGACGTTGACAGTCCTGCAGATGATTTCCTCAGTGAAACCTTTGGCTTCACTGATTCTGACGGGTAATCTACTTCAAATTATCAAGCTACTAAATTACGTAAAAAGTGCTGCAAAGAAACAGACGGTGGATTAACTGTACTCGGGATGCACACAGTGTGTCGACCGGTCGATTGAACGACTGAAGAGCTGCCGTGAAGCTCAGCGCGGTGGCTGCAGGTCCAAAGAGGTGCACCATGGGAGGAGCTGAGGGTGTAACGTCACACCATGATCCGGGTTCTGCTCGAGGTTTCTACCGTCTGTCGTCTGTGCTGACTCATGGTGGGGAGAGTTGGGTCTCTCTTCTAACAGGATACAAGGGGCCGAGCAGTGTGTGTGAAGCCTGCTGGTGTGTGTGAGCTTTGTGTGCTGATAAAGTCTCTAAAGTGTTTGCTCACGTTTACGCGGTGAAATTCAGCCATCGCCGACACTGAACACAAAGCTTCATCAGGCGTGGCAGACGCACGTCTTGCTGGCCTAGAGACTCGTGGAATGGGTCGACAGAGTGAAGGCGATAAAAGTTTGAAAAGATTGATTAGAAATATGATCTGATTTGTTCTGTGCTGCTTTGAATTACTCACTGACTGAAACAGGAAAACAAAAACATCAGATTTTAACGACAAAGTTACAAGAAGTCACCAGAGACGTAGCCTATATATACAGCCCTGCACACACACACACACACACACACACAGATAATATGGAAGCCATGCAGAGAGTTCCGCAGACGCAGGAAGTGCTCTTCAACAAACACGTTTGAAGAGTGTTTGCGAAGCTTCCAGGCAAAGCCCGACTTCCATCTTCTCCCCACCTTCTTTCATCCCATCGTCTACCTTCTCCATCCCTCCATCCCCTCTTTTCTCTTCCTCCCGCTCCATCTCTCCTCTCGCTAATTAGATCAAGACATATAGTAGCTGTGTGACAGTATTCTCAATAGAGCGCAGGGGCAAAATGAATAATTGAGAAGCTATTATCCCCTGCTATTACACCCTGAACAGAGCAACAGGGTTGGCTGACACGGATAATACCACAACCACCGTCATCTGTCATCGTCTGAGTCTGCTGCTAATGAATAAAGGCATTTCTGTTTTCTCGCGTTAATATTTCGGCCACTATCAGGATTATTTTGCAGTAGCACGTCGTCTGTCTCCAGATGTGACGCTGAAGATTTGGTTTGTGTTACGGTCACGTTAAAGAAAACCTGCCCACATGCTGTTAAAGCTGAGCTCCTGTTTTCAGATGCTCGGAATAGAAAATGAATGAGTACGACACCATAACTCATGTCAACAAAAATACTGTATGCAGTTATTATTATCTGTGTAACTAGCTGGCATGTCTTCAGGGAACACTGATGTTAATTAACTGTGGCCATATGAAGACGTGTTCAGGCCTCTGCTGTCAACAGGCTCCAATCATTTGGTAGCATTTCAAAGAAAAACCTGCCAGTGAGCTCTGAATACACAAACCGGCCATATGTATTATGTACTGACGGCACATTAGCTCGGTCTAATTAACCTTTGTGAAAAGGGCACAGTGTCAACACAGGCAGCACGATCACGCAGAAGACAAAAGTAGGAACGTGCAGCAACAGGTTACGGCTTTAATTTGACTTTGCACAACAGAAGGAAGCCGCCCACTCTGCAAGAAACATCAGACCGTTCGACCCGGTTCAGCTTTTATCACTTTTCATTGTTATTAATTGCATTTGACGTGAATCATCTCACGTTCTGATCCGTGCATTCAGGTTACAATTACGTCACGAGTCGTAATAGAGACGCAAGACAACAGTCAGAGAAAGTCAGAGAAAGTAATATCACATGCCGGCTCGAAAAAGAGAGAAGCAGACAGAGTAAACAGCTTTTAATCAAGAGCTGGGAGACTCTTATGTGTTCGTTTCTTCCCACGGGCGTTTCAGAACCAGTCTCATATATTCTGACCCCGAGACTGTGGAGATTATTAAAAGCTGCAGTGTGAGGGCGCTGCTAACGTTATGAGACGACGCTTCTGTCTGAGCAAACACACCGGCTCAAACCTCAGAGCACAGAGATGCTGTAAACTGTTTGTTTGTATCCAAATCTCAGCCCAAAGAGGAAAGTTCTGATCACTGTACCGACAGCTTACAAGTTGAAGATGAGCACTGAGAACAAAACAAATATGTGCCCAGCAGCAGAGGACATGAAGTGCTGATTAAACACGTGTGAGCTATTTAAGTCACTTCAAACATGGAGTGAACTTTTCTGAGCTAGAACTTTGGAGTCTGACTCTCTCTCTCTTCCACGCTGCTTCTCTTGATGTTCTCATCTCTCCGCTCTCGGCCTGCACCTGTTCGGCTCGGCTCATACACCGGGCCATATGGCTGAGTGGACGGCATCAATTTAACTGGTGGGAAAGTGAAGGGAAGGAAGAAGAGAAAAGGTGAGTGTGCATGTTTTTGGTACCATTTGTGGACCCGTCTCTGTATGCACACTGAGCCTGCTGGGACCAAAAGTCCTCATGAGGACCAGAACTTTATACACCAACCCAGCCCAGTATGACCAGAACAATCCTTTGCACACACAGACTGGAGCCTGGAGCATGGACCTGCTGATTATGGAGTACACACCTGGTGAATGTGTGCAGCTTGTCTACTTGAGCACAAAATTGATGGATTCTATCCACTTTGATTTTACTTCACATCTTTCTTGTTTTAATCTGAGATAAATTGTGATAAAAACTTTTCTACCATGACATAATCGATTTTAAATCATGTTGATGCTGCATTGAATTGTAATCAGTTCAATGATGAGTCTGTCTTTCCCACTCTGCGCCCTGTACGCCTGTTTCTACACTGTCTGCAACTTTTGGACCGCCGGGGAGAGGAGGGTTTGCCGATGGGGAGCAGAGCTAGTGTCGTGCCAGAACTGGAGCTGGACAAGCAGGGCAGTGTACCCGGGCTCAGCAGCCGGGCTCAGAAGATATTCACCACAGTGGGATTACACTCTGAAATGAACTTGTAGAGACATTAAACTAAAACACGAGTCCATCCATCGCAGCAAACAACATGTTCCCTTTTGCTTCTGTCAAGGTTTGGGAACAGAAGTCTGCGTCTAAAAATACGACCATCAGCAACGACAACACGAGCATCCTGTCGCAGAGTCAACACTGTGAGTTTCACATTTCACTGCTCTCTTTGTTGAGTTGCACCATCTCCACTTACATCATAACCAAAGTCCAACAAAGTCGAGTTGTTGCAGCTGACTGGTGACACAAAGTACAACAAATGTAAAGATAAGTAGTTATTCAATCCCCAATGCAAATTAGGTTTACTGGTAATCTCTGTGCAATAAATTAAAACTAATATTAAAGATTTTTATCCAAATTAATGCCAAGTTATGTCACTGCAGGCTCATAAAGGGCTGAACAGAGAGAGAAGAGATCGATGCATAAACGAGGAAACGATACAAAAAGTTTGAAGTTCACAGTCGAAGGAACAGGTGTTACACTACCTGCACGGGGCAGAAAGAGGACCGGTTTGTCTGGACGGAGCAGAAGCAGAAGAATGTCCCAGAGCAAATTTTACTCAACAAATCTTCAACAAGAAAGTTTCAGCTGACTGTAGACGGGGTGAGAGGCCTGCAGGAGTTCATTCATCCTGTGTGTGTCACCGTTTTCTTTTTCCTGCTCTGCCGTAGCAAAAATAATTCAATATATTGTGAGATATAAGAGAATCAATTCTGAGAGTCATCTTGATATTTTGGGAAGCTGCCAAAACTCAAAGTTACAAGTACGATTTCTTTATTCTGTTCATGTGGAAATCAAAACAGGATGCAACAGTTTCACAGTGATGGGATGGAGCTGCATGTATACCTGCCGAGAGGTCGCCTGGGAGCAGATGAAAGTAGGCCAGCCGGCGCTGCTTGTACCTAACTCTGACTGCTGAAGCTTAAAAAGAAAAAGATGCGCGATATGAAAGGATTATTTCTGTCAGGCCACAGGAGAGCTGCTGTATGAAAACAATTAGTCTCATTTCTGCAGGTTTGATTAACACTCTACCTAATGTTTAAACCCCGAGGCCTTCGGGCCACAGGAGACAGTGCTAATTAAAACATATATCCTCAGCCTTCCAATGCTGGCTAATTAAAACATATAACACCTTGAATTGTCAGAAATAGCTATCTAATCATATAATACTTTCTGTGTTGATTGCTGCCTAATTAGAACATATTACCCTCAGTCGTCATTGCTGGCTAATTAAAACATATACCTCTGTTCTGCAGACCCGGGTGTTCTTAAAGAACACGGATGCTTTAATAACCCGGCGGTCTGTGTAAAGACACAAAGACCACGCCGAGGGAGACGAAGAGATCAGAGCGGCGTCTGAAAACGAGTTTTAAGATACGATTCCATTTAAAAGCTGATATGAAAGACTGTCAAACTGAACGTCTATAAATATATTCAAGGAAAGATTATCTGATATAAAATGAAAAAAGAAAAATAAAGACTCTGTTTGAAGTCGATGAAGAGTACACTGGAGTTTCCCCTGAGCCGTACGCTCATTTCATTCCCTTTAAACGATCTTAAATGTCACCAAAGACAGAAACTTTAGTGACTCTCTGACGTTCCTGCAGGTTTATGGCCACCAGTTTCAGTGATTTCAACTCTTTTTGACAAACCATGTCTTTCATGCTTAGTACTACAATACCCATGAGCCTCGATGCTGTGGAAAAGAAGCTATTCAGAGCAGCAGTCGATTTCAAATGTTTTGTCGTTTAATTGGCAGTGGGAATGTTAAATTCATCCTTGAGAGTCCAACAACTGCAGATTGAACACTTTACCTAAATCAAGCCCGTCTATCCGAACAGAACTTTATTTGTAGTCCTGGTTAACGTCTGCTCTTTGTGTCTTTGTGTCCAGGCGTTGGAGAAGACAAATATCTGCCGGTCACACAGCTCAGTCAGATCATCTGAACAGCACCAAAGCTGCGTCAGAGTCGACTCCCTGCACAGAATCTGCGATTATATTAATCTATATCTTCATGCACATTAAAAACTAACTTGCTCCTTAACCTGCTAAACAGAACTCAAACACTAAAGTTGCTGATCAGCGTGCAGTTTGATCAATAATGTGCAGCATGCAGACGATCTACAGCTCTGACATCGGGCTTGAAATGAGGCAGGTTCATCGAACGATGGAAACTGACATAAGGGAAGGACAGGAAATGTTTTCCAGGTGCCCTCGTAGCTTCACACCCAGTTACTTCAAACATATGTAGAGACACATTTCTTACACTTAAAGCTCAAACGTTTCTAAAACGTGACACCGACTGTTTGGAAGGAGTGTTTTTAAAGAAAGGTCATCCGTCCTGAATATTTACTGTGTAAACTTCACAGTGACACATCAGCAGGAGTCATGGAGGTGCCTCTAATTATCCAAATGTCCCAGTGTAATCTGTGCATACATAATAACACCAGGGAAATGTGTCTAATATTGTATGACTGCTTCAATCACAGAGATACTGCGGCTTCCTCCAAGAACAAACACCTTGAATTATTCAGTGAATTCTTACACTTAATGCCTCTAATGGTAATTCTGTCCCCGATTCATCATTTCTGTTTGTTTTTCCGGATGAGGAAATTCATATTCACTGTATTGATATTAAATGGCTAAGCGTATGTGATTATCTTGACTCTTCCAGTTGGCTGGAGGGCTTTTAGTTCTGCGACTCTGCTCACCATTCATCAGCTAATCACAGGCTGTAAATCTCAGCCGTTCGTTCTAATGTCAACACCGACCCTCATGCAAAATACAGCAGCAGCGCTCATGCAGCCGCTCCGATGCCATCGGCAGATTCATCAGACTATCTGAGGCACACGGCAACAAAATGTCACATTACTCCATGAAGTTGAAGAATCCTGAGAAACCTGATCATGCATCTCAAGGCTCAATGTTTGAGCCTTTAGCTTGACCACAACCTCCAGAGAAACAGACGATAATGCCAGCATTACAAATATGCAGCTTGAAGCGCAGACACCTGCCTAAGTTTCAAACTCTTCTGTGAATTTTTATCTCCTCAAATGACTTTTAACTAAATTATTTGGAGCACTTTGCAGCAAACTGGATCTACGTTCATATTTCTATGCTCAAAGCTCATTAGCTGCGTGCAGCAGTCAGTAACAGGTATCACCGCTGTCCTTTTGAATATGACAGGCCTATATTTAGAAAACCCTGCATGGAATATCTTAAACTCGTGTAATCCAGTTATACCCTTTTTAAAAAGGCCGTCTGAATGTGAGAGCATTTAAAAAGGGTTACAGGGTGAGAATCAGCTGCTAGATTTTCCTGCAGGGAATCCAGCGATCGTTCTCTAAGAATAGTGTCCATTAACCTTCTCTCCTCCCCGAGATTCATACGTCTTCATTTCTCTTATTTCTACAAATCTCTTAATTCCTAACCACGGCCACCTGTGACTGAATCTTTTTCACTGCAGCTGTGGCTCACATGGATTCATTACCACCTCCTCAAACGCGTCTGTGCTGTGCGGCAGAATTATTCTGCCAAATTCAAGTTTCACATGCAGGTTAACACAAGAAATACGATGAAACGTGCTGAACGAGTCAGCTCAGCGTGCAAGAAAAATAAAAATAAGGTACAAATAAAATAAAAAAATAAAAACAATACGATAAAATATAACAAAATAACTGTCAACATATAGATGAACATACTACATTAAATCAAATTTTATATTCCTGATATGTTGCAAACCTCGAGATCTTTGCACGGATACCTGAGGGAACCGGGCTCATTACAGCAGAACTATTGTTGTGCAGACAGAACGAGGTCTGTGCCGTCATGTATTACGGATCCAAACCCAGAGGAGCTCACCTCTGAGAAGTCAGTCTGTCTTTGTCTCTGTGTGCGGCGGAGGACGGAGGATTCCCGACAGAAGCAGAAGATCCTGTTTAATGGCAGCTTCGTCTCTGACTTAAAATTAGAGTCGCCACTAAAGTAAGCTTTGAAGAACTTAAAAAAAGGCTTAATTATCATAATGATGACTTGGATGATTTTTTTTGGGGGCCCTGGGTCATAAAACTGACTCAGCACATCAGCAGTCAGGTAAACTTTTGATCCAATTAAAAAGGTAATCAAAAAAAAGGTCAAAATTGCAGTAATGTGGTTTTCATCCGAGGCAACAATACACCCTTTATAAAAGGTCACACTTGCTAATGAGGCTAATTAGCATAAGCTGGTGTCTCTTCAAAAGCCCCTTTAACGGCGATCGTTGGTAACAGGGTTAATTAAAATCCAAGGCCTTATTGTTGGAGACAGCATCGGGTCAAGGACAACCTCGTCATCACCGAGCTGAGCCAGATCCATTTTGGAATTTAACTTTCCGACGCCTCAGAGTGCCTCAGCCAGACGTATGAAGGACGATCACACGCCTGTCAATGGTTACTGTGCAGACACATGCAGGTCCAAACCGGCCAAGAAAGAGAAAAACTCAAACTGGAGACACGAGCATCGTCTGTTCCAAGGTCACGACATATGTAGAAGTCAAGAGTAACTACCCGGGATCTTTCCATCAGGACAGGCTGCAGTGTGGCGTTATTCCCTGCTGGTCTCAGAGGCTGTACTCAAACTCGGTCCAGTTCGACTGCAGAGCCCGGTTCTGTTGCCTGCTAACAGAAGCTTCAATGAGCATCAGTTTATTAGTGGACCCCTTGGACAAGACAAACAGAACTGGGACCCCACATGCAACTTTTATCTCACCTTATTAACCCGTTTATATCCGGGGTCATTAGCCTGTATGTGTTAATGACTGATAAAAAGTTCATGTATAATTATTTGGTGATTAAATGCCGAGAGCTGTGTGTCTTTGTCTTTGTCCACTGATTGATCCAGCTGGACTGGAAGCACTCTGCTCGGCGGCGTCTGAAGAGCGCAGGACCTGACAGACTGTAAAATACCATGAAGCATAGCTGTAAATGCTGAAGACATGACTTTGTGTCAGTGTGGACAGACACTGGAGGACAGATGAGACAAAAACTTTAAGACTTTAAGTTCAATCTGACGCGACGTGACACAGAAACAGCTTCTCCGTGTCCGTCTCGATCCTTTATCGTCTACGAACGTTCCCGAACAAACGTCTCCATAAATTCTTTAATGTCATCGCTGCGTCCGCCATGTTAACTCTGCTTTACACACACATTTGTCTCCCATATGTTCTGTTTGCTCACATGTCAGATGATGTGCCTCATCTTTTCCTTCCTGTCTTTGCACACACACACACACACAGATGTTCCTCACATGTCTCACAAATCCCTGACTGATTATACAGTTTTTTTTATTTCCTTCATTCACAGCTACAAACACACACGTAGTTCTTCTTCTCCTCCACATTTCCTCCATCTCTCATCTTGTCTCATCTCTTGATCATTTCCAGCGCTGTCCCATCTGGACAAACCACGAAACATCAAACAGACACATACATCTGGCCTTGTCATGTTGACATCTGTAGTGTGTGTGTGTGTGTGTGTGTGTGTGTGTCAGTAGTGAAGCAGTGATGATTTATTGCCGCGTGTATCGAATCTATCACATTGTCAAAACACACATCGGGCACGAGCGCGCACACACAGAACACACGAGGTGAACATGTTAGGTTAATGCTGAGAACAAGAAAACAAATCTCACATCACGACTTTCGAAAACAGACGGACTGCTTCCGTCTTTTCACTTTCATTTTTCTGCCTGTTGCTGCAGCCTGGCAGCAGAGACGCCGCGGCGTGCAGGACTTCATGAACTCTGACTCTGATATCTCGTGACACTAAAGCAAAGTAAAACACACAGCGCGTCGTGTAGGCTGTGTGCTGCAGATTTCCTATAAACACAGTTTAAGTTACGGCACGATGCATTGAAGAACTACAACCACCGAGAGCGCTTCGTGTTTCACTGCCCGGTTTTGGTTTTATGACAGAAAAAGATGGAGCATGTAATTACGCCCAGTGAAGCCGTTTCATTTACTGCATGGACTCTGGTTACCTTTGTTCACAGCTGCTGTAGGTCTGAAACCCACAGCATCAACTGTGTCCATGAACTATAAGCTGCTAAGTGAAAGTCACATTGCCTGCTTGCCCAGCTCCGGTTCTGGCACGACACCAGCTCTGCTCCCCCATCAGCACCCCGGGCCTGAAACCTTTTCCCCAGAAGTGTGGTACAAATACTACAAATACTACGAGAGCAGCCGGAGGACACCAGAAAAACCAGAAAACATTTTCTCCAGAAAATCTGATCCACTTTCACCAGAATCAGTGAAATAGTTGGTGGCGTGTGACGTACGACCGACAGAGACACTGTTCACCTGATCACAGGTGAGTGTGGGTCAACAGGACGTCACAGATTACTGGAAAAGTTACTCAGTAATCCTTTACTGCTTTCTAAAACACATTACAATGACTTGAAGTAATATTAACTTCTTTAGCCACTGCTCTGTTTGAGATGATGAGCTGAAGTTTCTGGTATATTTGCTGCCTTTAGTCCTTTGCTTTCACTCCTGGCTGCCTGCTGCTTCCAGTCCACAACATTTGGTTTGTGCCCGCAGCGTCTCTGGCTTTAATTAGAATCAAACCGATTCCACCGTCTCCTTTCACACAAGTCGAGGTTTGGCTGAAATAAAGAGTGCACGTTCTGTTCTCGTTCCTCCTCGTCAGCCTTTTATCTGTCTGCCTCCACACTTTTCTTTTCTTAGCTTCATACAAATACATGCAGATTGAATATTTCTGTCATCGGTGGCATTGAATTGAAGTGTAGCGCTCTCCCACGGCCGGCATGTCAAACTCTGTTGTGGCTTTCAAAGTTATTGCTGGCAGTAAAAGCCAAGCGGTCCTGTTATTGTACGTTCCTCAGAACAAACACGGAGAAACATTTATGAAAGTGGATTCATGAACTGAGATGACTCAGTTACTGTGTTTGATTTTAATGCTCGGTGTGGACAGTGTGCTGTGATTATGTTGCAGATTGCAGACGCTGATGGCCTCAGTTTGTGTTCATGTACTTAAACACCAGTACAGACGTCCCCCATTGCTGCTATTCTTATTGTGTTCACTGGAGTTAATAAACCTGAATGCTCAGACAGTTTGAGTTGAACTAACTCTTCTGGGATGATACGTCACCGAAACAGGAATACATCTTCTCAAAAGTCGCCTCATGTGGCTGAATTTCTCGGTGATGACATTTCTCTATGTAGCCCTGCCTATAACTCAGAGCCGAATCAAACAAGTAGTCATCCATTACCGCGGATTGTTCTGAGAAATGCAGGAAATCACAAACTGAAATAGAAATAGACAACGGAGGTCGGGGTAAAGTGGGTACATCAAAAAGTAATTTACGTGACTCCATCTCAAAAGAACACCTTTAATGCACTGAACGTCGGATTGGTGATATAAGAGTGAGACTTTATCCTTTCATATCGTTTCTTTCTGTCAGAATGTCAGCGTGAAAATCCTCCACTGGGCTGATTCTGAGCTTGGCCACCTCCTGTTAGCTGCCGTCTGTCGGATGCTTGCTGGGAGAGGATGAGTGTGTGGTGTGTCGAGCATGTTGAGGCAGATCGTATGATGAACTCTATGCTGAGTCGCAGCTGGAGTTTCCTCAAGAAGCAAAAGGTTGCCGCCGTCAACAAAAATCTGTGCCGTCGTGTTTCAGCGGCGCTCGACGTCGATGCCTGATGAAAATAATGAGAGCTGAGAAATATGGGTTGTTTTTTTGAATGACATTTGATGCATCTCATCTTTATTATCCTCCACCATGGAGCAAAAGATGAAAACTGGTGCCAGTTTTGATATTTATTTGTGAAGTCTCTATTTTCAGGAAACACAAAAACACAATGTTGCTTTTATTTACATTATTATTATATTTAATTCAATGGTACCGAGCCAAGATATCTTTTTCTCAAATAATTGGGATTGTTGCAATATATAAATGTATAAATAGTTTCCCAGTAGAAACTGCAGAAGGTATACCACTCACAGAAATAACAGAAACTGGTTGTGAGCCTCTGACATTCACCTACAATAACGGCTGTCATAAACTTTTGACTAGGCCAAATATGCTGATTCATGTCGGAAGACATTCGACATTTTCTGTGCTTCAGTGCTGTTTGAGACGGCAGCAGGAAAATAATCTACTACCAACATGTAAAGGGGGAAAAGAAAGGGGAGTAGATATGAGCCCTGAGGGACTCCACATGGGACGTCTGCTGACAGATAATTAACAATCCATGATCAGTGGTTTGAAACGAGGTCCCACTAAGAACGAACGACAGTCACAGGCTCCTTAAACTGTTCTGAAAAGATCTTCAGTGAGGACGTACTGCAGAGACTGAACCGAACACGAGTTCAATCACTGATCAAGATGAAACTGATTTATTTATTTTAATGCAACAAGCTGTAAACACAATATCACCTCCAAACTAAGGCAGATACAAAGACACGTTTGCACTCATTTACAGTCAGATTTCACCAACCAGCACGTCTCTTATGAAAATAACACAGCTAACTGGAAGACACACACACACACACTGTTATACTAACCAGACCTGAAGCAGTCGTGTGGATAAATGAATGACTACGACAAAAAAGTCATCACAAAGTAACTGGTATTACTCATCTATATGAAATATTTTCACAGTCCATGAAATGATCAAATCAAAGAAAAACATGAATTACAGGCAGCATGCTAAACAACAGGAGGAGCCTCCATCCGTCACTGCCGGGCCGCTGCATGTACACTCACAGTAAAACCATCAGGCAGATTCATTTCTGAAGATTAAAGCCTCGTGTAAAAGAAACAGGGATTGTTTTGTGCAGCACATGGCGCAGCTACGTATTAAATCAGCTTGATGGGAATTGTTGCTGTGTTACACGAGACAGGATCATCGTTCATTATGAAGAAACATGTTTGGCTGGAGACGGACCAGAAGCTGCTGAACCGTGAGAAAAAAATGTGAGATGAAAGAAACCTCAAAAATATGTGTGTCACATTACGAAGGTTCATTTCTAAAGGTTTGAAGCTTGAACTGGACAATTAGAGTCAAATTCAAATTTGAGTGACTGCTCCGTCTTCATCTGTCCTGTTTGTGAAGTTCACAGTTATATAGAGGCCAGAAGACTTCATGATCAAGGTGTATCACTCAAGTGTAGAGCTGCAACGACCAACAGAACAAATGATCAGAAATCATTATTCACTCATTCATACAAAACAGACAGATGATATCTTTATCTGACAGAAGAGTTCATTGTTTTTCCTCATCAGCAGTGTATCGCTCAAACTTTCACCCAGTTTACATTTTGAATAAAGCTCAGAGGTGATAAAAAGACAAATGTTGTGCGTCACACAGAATCGTGCAGTGAAGTTTCACCTTGCTGTCGTACTGCGCGACCTTCTGTTTGTTTATGATTCCAAGAATTATAATTAAGTTTGCTAAATATCATCCTGAGAAGCTGAGTCATGTTTAATGTGTTATAATCAACATGATTAATGCCGTCAGCACAGGACTCAATCTCTCTAACACATTACAACTCACACACACACTTTCATTCACTCCCACAAACATACACAGCAGCACGCCGGGACTCATTTTCATGCACACTGTATGAAATCATTTTTCACATGTGAAATCTCACCTCACATCACAGTGTGTCCATAAAACGGCTCCGACTCGAGGACCAGTTCAGAATTCAATTCTTTTTATGAGGTGTTGGGAAATGTGAGAACTTCTTCACCTCGTTTGGTTTCTCATGTTATGAAAGATAAAAAAAAACTTTAATCTCTGAAATTATTATCAAGGGTTAAAATAAGAACTCCTCATCTTCCCTTCATCTCTCCTCTTTGGTTCCTTCCCTCCTCGGCTCATTGCTGTCGACTGATGCCTAACACGTGAATGTTTGTCTACGGTGCTGAGTTCTTTATTTAAAGTGATATAAAGGATTTAATATTTTATTTGAGATATATATATAATATGTATTATTATGATTTAAAGAACACTGAATTTGACTGTATTAGTCTTTATTCTGAGAAATATTTTGTCAAATGATCAGAAAATGAGACCAAATGACCAAAGGGAAAAGCATAACTGTAACTGGTCATAATAATAATTATTTAACACTGCATACTGTTATTCCATGAGACTCAGATATATTCAGTTACAGAGGTGAATGAGTATCGAGCACCTTTAAAGTCCTCCTCTGTCTCATTGCTCAGGCCTCCCATCAGTGTAAGAACACACTCTGCTCCATGAAGTTGGAAAGCTTCCCTGACATTTGCAGTGTACTTTTAGAGGTGACACATTCGCCTTGGAAACCATAAGTTGTATAATGTGACCTTTTCTTTCTGGCACGGAGCTCAGTTTGTTGTTCTATCAATAACGAGAGCTGTCAGCGCTGTGCCTGCGAGGTACAGTAATGCTGTCTGATAATGCCCGTCTCTGTCCCGTGGCCTGTCTGTCTTTTTATTTGTTTGTCTCATTTCTTTCTCTCCCTCTTTATCTCTCTCTCTCTCTCTGCTCTAATTCAAGCCTCAGAAATTAATCTGAACTTCCCACAATGCGCTTAGATGGCATTACATATGCAAACAAAAGTCTGATATTAAAAATCCAGCTTTGCTGCAGAAGGGGCGGAGGGAGGAAACACACTTTATTCTCAGCTATACTGTTGACTCACATTTGGAAATGCTGGATTTGTTTCATGTTTTACAGTCTGAACACATGTTTCTCATCTACGTTCAATGTTTGACACACGGTTAGTCTCAGCTGTAATCATGTGACGTACGGGGAGTGTTACAGGGTGAGAAGAGACGTTTTGGACACGTGGTAATGTCGACCTTCAGCACAGCACCTTAAACATTCACATAGAAACCCAGCGCGCCTGCCGCTGTAAATAATCGACATCACGTCACCTTCACATCAGACACATCAGTCCTTCTGCACAGGAACGTCTGGAGATGCATTTTAAGGGTATTCTTCTTCTTGGTCTGGATTTCCATTCATGCTGATGAATTACAACTTAAAGCAAATTTTAATGAGTCTAAAATCTGCTTCTTCCTCTTTGATGAATGATTCCTCTCCTCGCTCTACATGTAATGAAACAGGCGACACGTGGCTCCGTAAACATGGCGGTTCATGACTTAGTAATGAAATGAAACTCAACAGGAAATTGAATCGGAAGAACGCAGCGCTCACCCCACTCTGAACTAGATTACAGTTAGAGGGTGTGTGTGTGTGTGTGTGTGTGTGTGTGTGCGTGGATGATTAGGTCTTGGTGCTAATGCATTTATAACCATTAGCCCAACATCCATCGATCACAGCCAACATATGCAAAATTCATCTGAATCCGTGTGTGTGTGTGTAGTGTGTGTACATGCCTTCACCATTTTGTGTGTCTTAGCTTGCCCTTGCCACTGAGTGTGTGTGTGTGTGTGTGTGTAATGAGCTTCAGAAAGTGAAAGTAAAGCAGAGCATCTATCCGTTAACGGCGTCTCCACTCGTCTCCTAATCAATCCGTTTGTTTGTCAGATATTAATAAGAATCATGTTTTTTTCTGGAAGGTATCACGACCGGCTGCTTTGTTCACTCAGAGTGAACTGGTGAAGCTGAATTGGACAATTTTCACCCTTTACAACAGATGATTGACCGCTCCGTCCTTCCCTCCCATCTCTGAGAGGATGAAACACACACACACACACACACAGTCTTTGGTCTTTGCTTCTGACTCTCAAAGTGGAAAATCATAGCTGCTGTTACATTTCCCATCAACTATCCACCAAAGTCAGTTTTTGTGAATAAATTTGAGATGATAGGCCGTGCACTGCAGAAATAACCTTCAGTTTAAATCAGACTTCTGCTTCTTTCATTTCCCTGATTAAATTTCAAACACTTTAACAACTGAATAGATTTCTACAACTCCAGACTTATTTAATGTGGAGAGCCTGCAGACAGAGAGTCCTGCACTCCGTCTGCTTCGGCTGCTCCTGGGTGTGTATGAACAAACAGCCAATTTACACACTAATGCACAAACAGGCTGAATGAAAGTCACGATTGTTTTCTCTCAGAAATCCAGAGAAGTCTTTGTTTCATTAATCGTATTTTCTGTTAAACTTACACCGACTTTTCTTCATTTGTACACCTGAGCTGAATGCAGACATGAGTTATGAAAAATAAGATGAATTTGTGAATATCATTCTTCTTTCCTGCCTTTCTTCATCACGCTCTCTTCCTTTGTGTTTTTATTATATCACTATTTAAAACAGTCGAGTTGGCATGAGTGATTTTTCCCTCCGTTCGCCGTCTGTCCAGTTGTCTTACCTGCACACAAACTCTCCACATGGCGGCACAGACTACCTCACTTAGAGCTCTGCGTCTTCTCCATCAACCCAACAATTCTCCCCAGGACAGAGGAGTTATTCACTGAAGGCAGACCAAGAGATGGAGAGACGGAAAATGAGATGTCGTAGAAGGAGACAGAGTGGTAGAGAGAAAAGCTATAGAGAGCAAAGGAGGCATGAAGGGAGGAAAATAGAGGAAGGGAGGAGAGAGGAAATGTGGAGAGGTAATCCCTAAGATTCAAGCCTTTGTGCACTCCATCAAGAATGCATGGACGGGAGTATGGACAGAGGTCAAAGGACGGATGAATGTAGGATAAAGTAATGGATGAGTAGAGGGAGAGAGGGAGTCATAAAAGAAGATAGGGTGTAAAGGCAGGCAGAGAGAAAGGGAATAAAGTGAAAGATGGATGGATAAAGGTGGAGAGAGGCGGCATTAAACTGAGCTTTAGAGAAGAGGATGGGGGCCAGAGGACCACTAACAGTCTGCGAGGATCGCTCTGATGGCTAATTCTGCTTTAAAACTACTTTTCTACAAGGATTTTCAAAGAGGAAGCATCAGTGGCCGAACACATGCCTCAGTCCCAGAGACCGTGCAGACTGACGGCCAGCGAACTGTGTTTCATCTGGAGTGACTCGTCTCCAGAAGCTGACATATCGGGATATTGATATTTTTTGACGTAAGCTGAGTAACCAAGTGGTGCAGATATCGATGGACGGACAGCCGTGGGACTGCTACTTCATAATAAACGTCAGCTCCCGTTTCACCAGTTAAATGTTTCAATGTGGAGCTGCAGCAGCAGGAAACGTTCGGGTCACATTAGCAGTAACATAATATTTGATTTGTGCCTCAGATACTGTGAATAAATAAAACACAAAGCTTTTAATGCTGCGCTGACCTGTGATCAGATGGACGTCTGTTCTCACACTATGTAACTTTGGGCTCCGGGTCGGGAGAAGTACGTAACGCTTTACGGCACTAAGTCACACACACCAACTATTTCACTGATTCTGGTGAAACTGGATCAGATTTTATGGAGAAAATGTTTCCTGGTTTTCCCTCTGATGTCCTCCGGCTGCTCCGCCTCAACTCTCTGTGATTTACAGAGTTTATGATGGACAGTGAAGTAAACTGCTGACAGCTGCAGCTGCTGTTAGCTCATGTTAGCTCAGCCTGTTAGCTGCTGTTAGTTCATGTTAGCTCAGCCTGTTAGCCGGGCTGCCCGGACTCTGAGCTCAGAGCACCGGGGGAGTGTTAGTGTTTGTACCACCGGAGTTTTAGACCACCAAGAAGAAGAGGTTTTCAGGGCAGGGTGCGTGGGAATGCTGACGGGGAGTGGAGCCAGTGTCATGCCAGTGTCTGCCGGGCTCAGAAACCTCTATGGACATAATGGCAGAGGAGAAGAGAGGACGCTGGCAGAGGAAGGTAAAATGACAAAGTGGCCGAGCGGACAAGAGTAAATCTGGGACTGACTTTTAAAAGTTCACAAACACAATCAGCTTTTTTCCCCCAGCACCCAAAAGTTAACTGTTGGTCTGAAGTTGATGAATTTTGGTGACAACAGGAAAAAAAATCCTGCGTGGCCTCGTCTAACCTGCCTGGACAGCCATGAAAAGAGCCACAAAGAGAGAAAGAAACATGCAAATGCAGCCTCGGAGCCGAGCAGATGTGTTTTCTCTCTTCTGCCGAGCCGTTGCCTGTGATTGTGATTAGCTCCACGAGATGTCCCCTTTCTTGTCAGGGTTAAAATGATTTGTCCACTGGCAGATCTTTGCTCATTTACTTGTATTGGAAGTCGTCCATCTATGGCTAATTAGACGGCCTCTCGGTGCGGCTGCTGCTGGAATTCCCATCAGAAGGAAAATCCCCACATAATAGGAGAGAGGAGACGCTAAAAGGAGAGATTACCGGGAGGAGGAGAGGTTGTGTGTGTGTGTGTGTGTGTGTTTATATAGGCACTGCTGAGTGTGTAGTGTGTGTGTGTTCATGTGTGTTTACGTTGAGGGAATGAAGGGGGGATTTAGCTAAGCTTAGAAAGCTATGTGGCTTTTCTGTGCAACTTGTTTTGTTTGTGTGTGTGTGTGTGTGTGTGTGTGTGTGTGTGTGTGTGTAGACATCTGTAGCATGAGCGAGGAGTGAGGCACAGACTGATGAGGACGATGAAGGGAACAAATCCTGGGGAGAAAGAGGAACTGAGCGGTGGGATTCGTACTGCGTGCTCATAAATGTCTCCTCTGATGTCGTCTCAGTGAGTCGACCCGAGCGCTGAAAGTCTGAATGAAGTCTGTCTGATGCCGAACCACGTTAACGAGTCTGACCTGAAATTAATACATAACAATAATTCAAGTAGTTTATTACAAGCTGAAATGAACTACAATGTATTGCCATTTTTTTTTTGGAGGCTCTGAAACTCTGCACACGCCTCCGTCACGTCGTGGACGCGCCGCCGTTCTGCACGCGACTTCAAACTCCGCTTCAGACTTTGTTTACTTGCTCAGATTTGGCCGTTCTCCCGGTGCATGTTCTTCCAAATATGTTTCCTCATGTTTAAATGTGCTACATAGTTAATTAGTTTCACCTCTGTCCGTCACCGAGCGCTTCGAGAAAGATCCACGTTATGCAGTTTGCAACACATGTAAGAAAGAAAAAGTTATTTTAAACATCGGTATTGTCCAAAATTTCACAATCGGTGCATCCTGAGTCAAAACATCAGTTTGTATCTTCTGTTCTCCGAGGGAACAAACTGTGCTCAGTTTAAAGCAAAACTCTTAAAGCTGGTTGAATGTTGAGTTCTAACCAATCACTACGCAGCGTGTGATAATGTAACAGCTGACCTCACAGACTGTTCGCGCTGGGCTCGATGTGTTGAAGTGATTTGCACACTGAAGGATAAGGGCAGCGTGTCACAGACTGAGTGAAAAAAAACATCATTGGACAAGATTCCTGCATAAAAGTGGCAAACATCTCCCATGGAGACATTTATTTAGCTGTTGACCTTGGAAGCGATGGCTTACAGAGGCGGAAACAACATGATAAGAGCTTTCCATTCAGATAAGCCCTGCTCTCACTGCCGCTCCTGTCCTACTCTGCAAAACGCTGTAAAGTGCTACTGGGTGATTTTTCAGCACTCCAATTGGAATAATAACACGCCAGCTTTTTGGTGAAAAACACCCCTAATTACCACAACCTTGCAGCGTGAGAAAAAGGGCAAACTACTTACTTTGACTCCTTTTGCACTGAGTAGCTCTTGACTTACAACAGTCTCCTGCATGAATCTGCATCTTTATTTCCTCGTACTGCGTCGACGGAGCCGTCGCTCCTCTCAGTTTTTAATCTGTAATATTCTGCACTTCACTATTTTGCAGCAAAGTTAAAAAATCTCTTGAAAATTTGACACAGCCACTGACATGGAGGCTTTTTTCCCTCTAAACTCTACATGTTCACTGAATCATGAAGGCCGGCGTGTCACGTAGCAATCCTGCCACCAACAAGAAGCCATAGGTTTCTGCCTTTTGTGTGTTACAGAGATTTCAAAATAGAGGTTTTGGTGTCACTTCATTCATGATCCTTGAATAAACCAGGCGAGCAAGACAGTTGGACAAAATGTCAGACTGCTGCAAGGTTTTGTGTCAGACTGGAAGATATCACAGCCACAGATTTGTCCCCAAATGTCAGCAAATGTAAGAGAAGTTTTGTGAAGCCACACTTTATATCAAACCGTGTATCGGTCAGGCTCGGGCCAGAATGCATCGCAAATATAGCAGCACAGGACGTACACAGCCCTCTGGGTGAAGAAGCCTGGTACCTGCAGGCCTGAGCAGGGACGCATTTAGCTCCTAAAAACAGATTCAGACCAAAGTCAATGCAGCATTTGACCTCGAGGCCGTGCGGCGGTGTGGGCGTGTTTATTTGTGGTGAAGTGAACTGCTATGAAACAATCAGAAAATAACTTTTTAATAACTGATTCGCCGGCGCTCCCTCTCTCTCATTCACAGTCTATGTCGCTCGCTCTGACAAACCAGAGGAAGCTTCTCCTCAAACATAGAAGACGTGGTATCAAACCTCCTGAGCGTCTCCAAAGTTGATTCTGTTTCAGTGCTCCCTCTGTTTGTTTTCAGACCTGCCGTTCCTCCTCATGACGCGTGTCTGCCGCTTCATTCCCACCATTTCCCTCCCCTTCATGTCTCTGTGTCGCTGGGTTTGACCTGCGGTTCACTCTTACCTGCCTGATCATCCAATCACCAGTGCAGTATATATATAACCTGAGTTCAGCCGTCTAGACTCTGCCAGACGGTTGGCTCTTCGTGTCTTCTGCAGTTTTTGTGATATATTTCTAACCCTGTTCTCTCCAAGCTTCAGGATTCCTGCCTGCCGCGTCCAGCTCTGCCTCGTTATCACTCCTGTCTCTGGAAATCAAGCAGCAGCAGCAGCAGCACTGTTCTCACCGCCTGACACCCACCTTCCTCCGTCTGCGCTGTTCACCCCTCTGGCCTGGTTTAATAAACCTTTCTGAACTATGCTCAGTCTCCGGTTGTGTTTGCACTTTGGGTCCACGCAGCTGCAGCCTGAACAGATTTCCAGTGTTCAGGTGAGCGGGGGAAACACGTTTTCACCACCACAACAACGTCGGCATCTTTTTTCACGATGGACTACATGTTAAACTGCATTCTGCTCAGATGAGTCAAACTAACTGCTCCACGGTTCAGACAAACCGTTCCAAACATGCCACCCACCGACTCGCTTTCACTCCCTCCCCCTTCCATCCTTCCATGTCTCTGCATCTATCTTTCCCCGCTCTCGCTGTCTCTCTGGATAATAATAACCCACCACACCGGGCTCATTATAGCATCAAAGAGAGTCTCCATGAAAACACTGATCACGGCGTTTGGGAGCGCTCCATCGGCTTTGATTCCCTCTCACACCGCATGAAAAGAAACAGCTGAGGAAAAACAAGAAAGCAAACCCAGTTCAGAGCGTTCTTTACCACAAATTTATGCCGTCTTTGAACGTGATAAACATTCGACAAAACCCGACGAAGTGTTTGTGATCTTTCGCCTTTGTCCTTCAGAAACATCGCGCTTCATTCTCTGTTGTGATTTCTGTCGCGACTGTTCCAAGAGGTCAGTTTAATTCTAATAATAAGGCGTCTTTGGAAGATGTTTAATGTGCAAATTATGTTTTTTTTCCTGGCGAGGATACAGGCTGAAGTTATTCATATTTTCATCCTGAATTGTATTTATTTACAACCCCGTGTGTTTCATGTACAGAGTCAGTCTCAGACTGATTGGCAGTGATAATATACTTATTCCGGAGAAGAGTGGCTGGACACTGAGGAGATCAGTCCTGCAGGAGAGGCTGACTGGATGCCCTCTAAAAGCACCGGGCAGTGGGACCCTGATGAACTGAAGGCCCCCTATAGATCCACAGGGAGTCAGTCCCGGGAAAATGACAACCGCTAAACATTCAAACATCCCCAGGCATGCACAGCGACATGAACCCAACATGAAACTACTCTCCAGAGATCAAGAACGGTGAGTTAAACTAAGCCACGCTTCGTGTTCACCGTGAAGAGGAAAGATCTCACTCATGGAATGATACTGGACTGTCTGGGACCGGACTGTGAGTCAGAGCACCGGGTGTCAGTGTTTGGACCACGTTTTGGTTTTCAGGCCCAGCAGACAGCAGGCTGAGGAGAGGAGAGCGGAGACGATGTCTTTGTCTTGTGTTGCTGACCTTGTTGTTTGGCTGTTAGCAAAGTTGTCAACTTGCCAGTTTTTAAACATAATCAGAAGGAATACTCGAGTACAGCTGTCCACATCCACCACAGTGAGATTAAACTCTCTAAATCGGGGGCACATTTCTACGTGACGCTGCTTTTCTATTCTGACAAGAAAGACGGAGACGGAGACGGAGAGAGGGCAGACACACAATCAGCGTCTCTCAAGTCTCAGCTCGCCTCGTATGGAGGACCTCGACGTTAAAGAGCAGCTATATTGAAATTCAGGGCAGACAAGTGGAAATCAGTCTGAGTCTGAGGGTTGCAATTATCAGTCTGAAATGGCTCTGAGGGTAAGTGTGCCAATGACGTCTGCGCGCGCACACACACACACACACACACACACACTCAGATGCTCGCACAGACAAACTCACTGATATTTACACACCGAGAGGAAGGAAAAGACAAATAAACACAAGTAAAGCAGCTGACCAACACACAGACAAGTGTGTCTGCATTCACACACACACACACACACACACACACACACACACACTAAAAGTGACAGCCAGCTTCACACAGAGATGAGCAGACTCGAGTTCAACGAGCTCTTCCTCCGCATGTCTGGCCTCCAGTTAAACCAAGCGCCGCTGTTCATCACATTTTAAGCGCGAGCGTGGGCTCCCGTTCGTCAGAGAGCAGCAGAAAAGCTGACCTGTGAGCCGAGCTCGGTGCAGCCCGTGTGCAGCAGCTCCCCGCGGGGCGAGCCATCAGTCAGATACAGGGCGGAGCTGCTCTAATCAGAAACTACTCACAGAGGCTTGCAGTAATGTGCAATAGAGGAGAACCGCACTCTTTTTTCTGGTTTTGCTCTTGAAAATAATGGGATTTCTTTCAGAAGCTGTTGGAGCTTTCCCTTTGTTCATATGACTGCATGTATAATCCATCTACAAACCAGCACTGCTTAAACTTAACCCAGCACCCACGGCCGACTGACAGCTGCGTGCAAACGAAGGAAATAAAAGCACGAGGCGGGTGTTGATCAGGGTGAGCAGAGTGTCTACGCTCTCAGTGTAAACTGGTTCTTGATAAGAGCTCTGGAGAACCTGCTCAACTCTAACTCAAACCTTTACTGAGTCGCTGGGAGTTCTCTGGAGAACCTTTTTATACCCAAGAACCCTTTTTGTACTGTTTGAGCTTTAGAGAACTTCTTTAAGTCATAGTTGCAGCACTTTTTATGTTTCATAAACTTTTGTTCCTTCTTAGTTTTACTGATTACTGGTTCCTTGTAGCTAAAGTTCTTTAAAGACCCAGTAGGTAAAAGGTTCCTTGCAGAACGTAAAGAGGATCACCGTGAAGAACCGCTTCAGGTTCTTTCTTTTTCAGGGTGCACTGTAAGTAGCTCTGGGTGAAGCATCAGTTTAACGCCCGAAACGTCGAATGGAAATGTCTGCAGCGAGTAAGCGATCGCCCGAGCAGCTCGCTATCTCCGTGTCTGCGTTATTATTACACCGCAGGAGCGTTCTATTATGCATGAGAGTGATTACGCTTTAGCAGATTACAAGCTGACCCCATTGCCTTTGCTTTACCTGAAGTGTAATTTGGATTCAAGAGAGACGCGGGAGAACGTTTGTACCATCAATCTCCGTGATGTCTGGGGATTGAATGCAATGGAACAGAATAGAATGGGTCGGCTCTTAATGACGTCCTGATATCATTTTAAAACGGAATGGGACAACAACATGATGAAAATGCTTATTTCCCTTGCTGACAACAAAACCAGTACAAATGGTGTCCCCCCCACACACACAGACACACACACACACCCTGACAATGTTTCCAGTGGAAATAGAGTCAGGGTGTGTGTACAGGCTGCAGGATGATGTATTTCAAAGCTGATGTTAAGGGAATGGATTCCGACTGACTGAGAGTGCCAATTGGATACGGCTGGGTGAAAATGACCTCGGCTGTAGCTCTCTCTGAGCAGTCTTATATTTTTGGCTCTCGGTTGTCTCTATTCTGTGCCTCCGAAACACAAAAATAGACTTCCCCCCTTTCCCATTCTGGTTTCAGGTTCTCGCTGGAGAAGTTCTGTGGCACAAGGTTGCTGGTTTGAATCTCTCGTCTGGCTGGAATTTATCGATCAAGCCGGATGAAACCAATCAGTTAGCTAAACTTTGAGCCAGTCTTAAGGACACGAAAACTTCAGATGACCTGCGATTTACTGAAACTGAAGTTCTTGGAATCGACCCTGAATGCCTCCCTTTTGTCTTGCAGGTTCTCGTGGACTGTGGTTGCACCGTTGCTCTCCCTACTTCCCTAAATTCATTCCTTCCTTCCTTCCTTCCTTCCTTCCTTCCTTCCGTGGATTCAAACAGTGTTAGCTGTCTGTCCTCTTTCTATGAGTCTGCTTGAACTTCTTTTTTTCCCTCATTTGCATTTCTGCCACTTAAAAAGACTCAAGGCTCCAGTTTCAATGATCTCTTCACACGGTAGCCTACACACCCACACACACACCCACACACACCCACACACACACACACACACTCGACGCTCGCTTCATCCAAGGTTAGGATCAAAAGGCCAGTTTCTACCTGTCCTTTTTCCTCTCAAGTGTGTCTCTTTAATGTAGAATAACCAGAGAAGAAAACACACACACACACACACACACACACAGGACAGTCAGATCAAAGGTCTGATGTCCAGCCTGCTCTCTTTGTCTGATCCAGCTTCAAACAGTCACATGTTGACAGAACAAGGCTGGGTGAGAATGTTAATCAGGTATTAAAGGGCGGCATCGCTGCAAAACATCTTCAACATATTTTAGACTTTCTGCAGCATTTATCACTGATATCTTGGACTTCTTATCCCCGTCCTACGTACGTCTGCACAGATGAACAGCTCTCAGACACACTCATTCAGTCCACAGGGAGTTCCTGCTGCTGCTGTCCCCACAGAGAGGACACATGAAGAGGCTGGAGAGGCTCGATCCAACGGCGACCGCTGGTGTATGCACCGATAAAGTACAGAGACAAAACGTGGTTTAGATCCACACGTGGGCAGCATGCACTCATCAAACACTGAACAGCCGAGGGAGAAAATGACTGAGGAGATAACTGGAGGCGATCCGTGCATATGTTATGATGAAGCTGTCTGTCTGATCACCTCACCACCAACCTCTGCAGGACAGGAGACCGCCTCAACCTTCCTAACCACCGTGGTAACACGATTCGACCAAACTTTTGAAGAGTTCATTGATTTCTTTCACATCCAAGAAATTATTTTTAAAAATTAAACATAAAATGTCAAAACACAGCGTGAAGAAATGTTAAAGCAGAACCTTAGCGATCAACACACAGCTCAGAGGCGGCGAAGGCAGAACGAGACTGCAGCTGATGTAATCAGATTACAACAATCTGAGCCTGCATTGCATTGCATGCAAACTGACAGCTGAACCCTGCTGGTCACTGATGGAAGCACACTGCATGTGTGCAGCTCTCCTGAAGTGTCACAGAGTGACAGTCGACCAGCTGAGGTGACTATCTGCGAGCCCGTGCAGCTGCTGCATGGCTGAACGGGAACTTCCAGACAAAAAGTAAAATATTTTCTTCTTGGAGTACTGAACGTCACAGGTCACGATCAAGACATAAAACTTCCCTTACAATTCTCGAGGGAGGTAAAGGAGACATAACGCACACAAGCTTTTGTGTGAGTGTCTTGGCTGGGCGCCAGTTGTCAAGATGGCCGTGTCCACCGAAGCCCGCTGTCCCCTCGTCTTCCAACTAATTGTCAGGGACAGCCTGGTAATTCAGCAGGTAATAGCAGAGCAGCCCTCTGCTAATGTATTCCTGCCCAGGAAATGAGACTTTGGAACCACCATGACAAGATGACTGACAGCTAGATTAGAGCGCAGGCCGAGGGAGGACCGGAGAGAGAGAGACAGAGGTATGCAAACAGATAATGTGAGAGGAAAAAAGAGTAACATGGCAGAAAATACAGACGACTAAAAGGAGAGATAACAGAACAGACAGGAAGAGATGAAAACCTGCTGTTAATGTTTCAATCTAACCCAGTGTAACATCCCCAGAGCTCTGTGCACTTTAAAGCTGTGATTGCAGCATTATGGATGTTGCCATCTCGGTTTTGTGGGGCCGTATTTGGACCAGAGCGAGCCTCATATAGTCCGGTTCGTTTGGGCCACAGGCCGGGAGGAAGACAAGGTTTTCAGGCCCAGCGGTCAGCAGCATCCACGGACAAAGTGTCAGAGGAGAAGAGTAAAGAGGACACTGCCACCACCCAATCAAACCGAGTCCTCCAGACTGTCCCGGTGTGACAGGACAACCCCACTAACCTACTGAATAAAGATCATTGCTGTACGGGAGACGACTTGAAACTCTCTGTCGAGTTCTCCGGTTTCCTCCCACAGTCCGAAGACGTTCAGGTGAATTGGTGACTCTAAAGGTGTGAATGTGCAGCTTGTCTCACAGCAGCTTGTGAAACTGTTACAAAATCTAATCTATGAATGTGTGAAAGGTTGTTTGTCTCTACGTGTCAGCCCTGTGATGAACTGTCGACTCTCGCCCAATGTCAGCCAGCATCGGTTCAAGTCCCCGTGACCCTGATGAGGACAAGCACTTATGGAAAACAGATGGCTGCCTGTCTGCAGAGAAGAAGTGTTCAGAAAACAAAGGAAGCAAACTGCACCCGTCAGATTTTTTTGTTTCCAGGAAAAAATGCAAGGAAACATGATTATAAGGTTTCAGATGAAGGGAGATGCCAGTCACAGTGATAATGATGAAGAGGAAACACATCAGTGACAGTCCTACGTGCAGCTCCTGCTGCATAATTAGATATTTTTAAATGAGGAGTGAATGTTTACTCATCACTGAAATAAAATGCATGTACGCAGGCTTTCACACAATAACGGTGGCTCCCTGTGCTGCATTTATACAGCTCGACCATCATGAGACAACTCTCGATGCTTTACCAGCCACAGACTTATCCACCTTTCAAAGGTTTCATATTCTCTCCACCCTAATGAGACACTTGTTTAAAACATATAGTCGTTCCACCTTCATAAGAGGCTTTAAGAAAACATGTTTATTCCTTATTAAACTCTGTTCTGACTGTCTCTGAGAGGATAAACGCCACTCAAAGAGTTTTACTCAGCCCCTGGAAGGTGAAGGCTATTAGAGTTCAGACATTATTTGACAGCATCAAATCCTTTGCATGGAAAGGTCACCCAAGGGGAACAACCCCGACTTTAAAGAGCCAGCACGTCGTTTCTATACCAACAAGACAGAGCTGAAGAAGAAGAAGAAGAAGAGAGCTGGGCTTCTTTTCCGTTTTGTTTTATATTTCTGTTTAATTGATGATTGATGTCACAAAGAAGTGGATGAGCTGAGTGAAGAAGAGGAAGCAGTCAGGCTTTGTGTGCAGCAGATACAGCGATACTGCAAAAGTAGCATTAGCAGACTCAAAACAAGTTTCTAACAATGGCTTAAAAGCCTCATGGTGTTGCCGTCAGATTTGATGGCAGAGAATTACAGTTTTCTCCACCGTCTTTGGATAATCATGTTGGACGTGATTATCTATCCACCCTCCCTGCGTCATGCTAGAAGAACAGTGTGTTCCTGTGTCTTCGCTGATCCTCTAAACCCGCCCTGAGTTTACAGGCATCAGAAACATGCCACACACGTTCCTCTCAGTCCCTCCTTGCTTTTTGTAATTATTCCAGCGTGCCAATAATAATACGGTTATGTTCCAGTCATGTCAAGTTGCTCGTGTTGTGGCAGGGAGTCCCTTGTAGCTGCTGGGAGGTATTTTCCAAACAGTCCATGACAAAAATGGGGATTTTCTGGGGGATTGCTTCAGTGAGCTTCAGAGGGCGACGCTATTACCGCCAGGACATCGTTGGACATCAACAGATGGAGCGAGCATTACAGTAAGTCACACTACACGGGTTGACTTGGGTAAGTCTGTTGTAACCGTGATTGGTGCTTGATTGCTTTCTTCGCCACAACAAAAGGAAGTGACAGCTCGACGTAGCTGTGAATCAAAAATGGTTCCCTTCAAATGAAATCTTTCAGGAATTTGGAAATAAACATGATCGCGCGAGTGTCATCTCGGTGAGTAAGCTGGATTTGTTTCATCATTTTGACAAGACCACAGAAGATAATGCAGGTTTTTAATCCAGCGTTTGGAACATTTATCAGATTCAGTTTGTTAGATCAGAGCAGCAGAGGAGTGTTAGTGTTTGTACAACAAGTGTTTGGGAAGAAGAAGGAGGAGGAGGAGAAGAAGGAGGAGAAGAAGGAGGAGAAGGAGGAGGAGGAGGAGGAGGAGGAGGAGGAGGAGGAGGAGGTTTTCAGGCCCAGCAGTCAGCAGCATCGACGTACATGATGGCAGAAATCTTTGAATTTGGAAATAAACGTGCTCGACTGATTTTTTTCCTCTGTTAGTCTCTTTTCTCCGGCCTCCATTTGTTCTGCACCTCTTTTGCAGAATACGAGGAGGAAGTGAATCACAGAGGAGGCAGGTTTGTTGTTTTCCTGTTTTTCTTTGTACTTTTTTGGTTTTTCGTCACTCTGATTTTCTGGTTTCGTCCTTTGAAGCTGAGATGAAATTTGTCTTCGCCGCTGTGTTTCTGCCTCTGTCCGATTGTTTTTTTATTTCTCATTCTCATTGTCGGTCCTCATCCGTCTCTCTTTTTTCTCTCTTCACTCCTTCGTACCTTCACCTCTTTCTGTATTTCTTTGTTTCCGTTCTCATCCTTCTCCTCGTCAGATGCTTTTTGTTCTTGCGGTTTCTGTTTTCTCCCTCGCTCTTTCAGTTTTTGTCAGCTCAGATGAAAAGTCTGCCCGTTTGTTGTCTTCGCTCTTCCAGTTTTCTCCTCTGGTTCTTTGCCACATGCTGCTAGTCTGACGGCTCGGGTCAAACGAACTGACCCGCCGCGCATTGCTAATGTGCTCCGGGGGAATCAGTTAAATTATGCTCACTGCGGGGGTGAAGACATACATAACACTGGCATCAAACTCCTCAAGGTTACGCAGTATTTAGCCCTGCAGCTTCCAGCTGTTTACAGAGGAGGAAGGCATGTTTTTGCCAAACTGACATGCACATGTCCTACGCAGCCGTGTTGGCCAAGAGACTGGCTGAGGGCACGCATCACGGCTGTTGGCCTATGTTGGCCTCCAGCGCTCTCAGGAAGGAAACAAGATGACGGTTTGTTGGCGGGAACCAAGATAACCAAACTACATGTCCACGGACATCACATGACCTCAACAACATACACTCGGTCCTGGTTAATCCAAAGCGTGGCTCATCAGCGGACCTGAGGCGGGCTGAGGGATGCCTGGTTGCTCAAACAAGTTGCCTGTAACACTCTTAATCCTGCATAACTTTAAGCCTTAATATAATGTGAACAGGTGAGTTGTATATAAATTCACCTCAGTTCAGCTGACTGCTGTAAGTTCCTGGTTTGATTCATGGTTGTGGAGATCTTTACCTGCATTAGATTTTCACAACAACCGTTGGATGAGTTTATTGATCGACGGTGACACCGCGACCACACGCTGAGATTTCCGACTCTGGAAGAGCTCACCTTCCAGACACAGCAGACCGACAGACAGGAAGACAGGCGGGAGGAACAAAAATAGATCAACACCGGCCGACAGAGGAGAGCAGACATGTGAAGCCCCGCAGAGATTTTGTGTCTAGGTGAGATTTTACAATGTGGAACATCACGATGCATCCATATCAAACATCAAGAGGATTTCTACAACGCTTCAGTCTTCTCTGTCCTTCCTCTCGCTGCCTGTCGACTGCTCAAAGCTTTCTGCAGCCATCTTTTGTTTTCCTGTCACTCCTGTCCCTTTTCATCCGGGTGGAAGATAAATAAGAGATATTCTGAAGTAGAAGTGCTGCTGCTAGTCAGACCAGCATGTATTTATGGATCCACGCACCACACACCACCCTCAGAGATCTCTGTGATCCCCAGCCCGGGGTCCTGACCCAAACTAGAAGTTGTGACGCCTTCTTAAGGTTTTTGTCAGGAAATCTGAATTATTTTCAAAGTCTTATTATTTTCCACTGTCTGGGCTGGAGGCCCGTCAGGAGGACGATACAGTAACCGAGCTGAGCGGTGACCACAGCCTGAAATTAATGAGGTTTAATTGTACAGTTTATCAGCTATTCTGTCCTGTTAGTGTCACTGAATATAATATGAAATATCAGTCATCAGGTTGGGAACCACCGATCAGATGGACAATCAATCAATCCCACTTGTCCCAGCAGTAAAAGTCAGACTGTTTTGGGGATGTTGGATCTTTAGACGTTGCTCCCTCGTCAGTCACGTCAGTTTAAAGGACGTGATGTTCCTGTAACCAGCCTCGAAGCGTGTGCAGGCTTCATGCTCTGCTAGTTGTTTGATTTATGAACGTGTTTACTTTATTTCGAGGAATTTAAAATAAGATTGTTTCATAAAGAACTTGAATTTGTCCCAATGAATTCACCTATAATTGGTTGAGCTTTACTGAGCTGAGCCGTGCGTCCAGATGGCAGAGGGGGGTTTTAGTCATTCCTCAGCTCCTGGCGTCGGAGAGCTTTTTTAAAATGTGAAGAATGATTGCTGCTGTTTAAGTAATTGCAGAATACAATGACTCACATATAGCATGAGCACAGTGTGTCTCCCTTTGTGTCCTCTGCGCCTCCCACCTCTCCTTTGACAGCATGTTAACGCCTCTGCCAAAACAGGTCACGCCAAGGCCGGGACAGAGGAACGAGACAGACAGAGAGAGGCACGCAGACAGATTCAGGGGAATCTGTAAACCTCTTCAACACTTCAAAACCAAGCTAACGTGAGCTAACAGCAGCTACAGCTGTCAGCAGTTTACTTCACTGTCCATCAGGAAACTCTGTAAATCACAGAGCTGAGGCGGATCTCAGGTAAATGTGATGTTATTAATAAAAACAACAATCCACGATACAGGTGAAGAAAATAAACAAAATATTCATGAAAACCAGCTGCAGATTTCAGCTCTTAGGATGTTCAAAGTGCTTCACTGCCATTAGTTTTCCATTTTTACCAACAGGTTCGTGGTCGAGTATCTAGCCATGCATAGTGTGAAATCCAGACTGAAATGGACACTTCTGAATGCAGCTGCCGTGAGACGTCTGCTGGAAAACTTTGGCTGTTTCCAGGTGTGTGAGCTTCTCTTAGACGACGGATTTCATAAAGATTGATTCGCCTTCCTCGATCAAATCACACGCCTCACACAGCACCGATAATCACAGGATACCTCATCCACAGAGATGGCTGGTACATGAACCATACCATACTCTGTGTGTGTGTGTGTGTGTGTGTGTGTGATCATTTCTTACCTCCTCTGTGTTTGTGTTTTTCCAAATGTGTGTTACCTCACACCATGTGTGAATTTGTGTGTAGGGATGTGTGTGTGAAACGCCGGGTCCGATTACTGCAAATGGCAATGTGAAGATAGAGCTGCTATTCTCCACACACACACACACACACACACACACACACACACACACACACAGTCAGGTGTATTTAGCTCAGAGCCCAGTGATGAGATCTCCACAGAGATTGCACGGGTCACGACCCCATTATACACAGGTCACACACTGACCCTGTGTGTGTGAGTTTATGGGAGTGAAATGCGTGGTGTGTTCTGATTGTGTACTTTATGGATTACACACTATGTGTTTGTGTGTGTGTGTGTGTGAGAGAGACATAGAAAAAAAAGATAAAATCATTTGAGCCGAATTAGTTTGAGTTCATATATATGTCGATTTTTAGTACACTGCCAAATTACATAGAAATTGGTATTTTAGTGATTTAGCGCCGCCAGATTCAGAATGTAAAAAACCGAATCACTCTCTCCTTTTCTCTTCTTAGCTTCCTCCGTCAGCGTCCTCTTCACTCTCTGCTCCTCTGCCATCATGTTCATAGAAGCTGCTGACTGCTGGACCTGAACACCTTCTTCTTCTCCCTCCCCCGGTGCTCTGAGCTCACAGTCTGGGCAGCCCGGCTAACAGACTGTGCTAACATGAGCTAACAGCAGCTAACAGACTGAGCTAACATGAGCTAACAGCAGCTAACAGACTGAGCTAACATGAGCTAACAGCAGCTAACAGACTGAGCTAACATGAGCTAACAGCAGCTCCAGCTGTCAGCAGTTTACTTCACTGTCCATCATAAACTCTGTAAATCACAGAGAGTTGAGGCGGAGCAGCTGGAGCTGCTTCTTCACGGGGTTGTCAAGAAGCTTTCTGAGCTGAAAAGACGAGAGATTGACTTTAAATTAAAAGGTGCACTGATTGATCTTCCACAGCTCGTTACGAGTCGATGTCCGGCCTAAACAGACGGTTCTGTGGTCTCTATGATCGCCCTCAGCTCTGGATGTTAACGTTGGTGTGAACCAACAGAATGCAGGTCAATCAAACGTTTCTGCAGTCCCCACGGGGCAGAAACAAATCCATCCGGACAACACTTGTCAGTTCGCGTGGCTTCCATTTCCATGCACCGCTTCCTTTCCAATCAGGCACTTTGAATCTTAACAAATATGTTGTTAGCACCAAAGCAGGTAAATGTGTGCTGTGCTTCCTGGGACTTAGTCCTATTACCTTTTGGTCCATCAGGGACAAACGGTGAATGTAGGTAAATTAAAAACACATCGGTGCTCTCGTCTTACAGGGACCCAATGCAAGTAAATATAGCATCTCAACCAAGAATCCAGGCTAATTAAAATATACTAGGACTCTTATCATTTGGGGACTTACTTAGTAATCGTCTCTCACCTGGGGCACGTTCAAGGGGACGTCTGTCTTTTGAATTCCCTTCTTTCTTTTAAAACAGAAGAATGGGTCAGACTTTCTGTTACTTCAGAGGATCGTCACCACAAGAGTCACAAAGGAGGAGGAGGAGGACAGGAAGGATGCAACAAATTCAATTCCTCTTCCTGATTGTTCAAACCGCAGTCGACTAAAGTTTAACTGATGGACACCCAACAACAACAAACCATCCTTAAATTCACACTAAAGATGTATTATACGTCTGAGCTGCAAATGCTCTGACAACCCGGCGGCCCGGCTAACAAACTGAGCTAACAGCAGCTAACAGCAGCTAACGGCCCTTCAGCAAGACGTTGCCAGGTTCCTCCTGCAGATACCGCTCGGTGTAATTTGACCGGAGAACACTTCATCTTTTGTGATGTGTGAAAACATCTGTAGTCTCCATCGTACGATACTTGACTATATCACATCCGACACTCACAAAGACGTCCACATCTCTGTAAATAACCGTCCTCCAAGGGCGGCCCCATTTTCAAATAATATAACAGGATGAAATTGATTTTTTTTTTTTTTTTTTGGACTACGGACGTTTTCAATCCTCGTGATGGTGCCTCACAGTAAATGTCTTCAACAAAAACCCTTGAAATAGATTTGATTTGGAAAATCTCTGGTTCGCCCTGGAGGCTTGTTCAGGATGAAGATCTACAACATGTCGTTTTCTGTTTGTTATTAACTGTCCATACTCATGTGGTAATCAGTCCCTTCACAGATCTGACCCTCTGAATTCTCATCAAGCAGCTCAAACTGTGAACGCGTTCATTCGACACATGTTAAACACATTCTCTCTTCACACAGCACATCTTCCAGCCAGCTGCTGGATCTGCTCCTTTGAATCTGAGTTTTATCTGCGAGCATCCTCCACGGGTGAAATATTACATCCTCCTCCTCTCCAGAGTTCCAGTCTGGGTCCACTCAGCATGTGTGGGAACATCAACCCGTCTCTAAATGAAACAATTCACACAAATCTCTGCACAACAAACAACAAACCAATTACACATGTGGACTTTTAACTCTGTGCTTGGGCTCCTTCTAGTCCGTAAATTGCTCTGAATTATAGTTCTGAGTGTAAATATGATTTCTAGGAACAGTTAACCAGAGAACAGAACCAAAGTCAAAACATAGAAACAACCACGACCAAGACAAGAACCAAGAACTGTTTAGAAAAGCCGAGTTCAGCTCTCTCCAGTTGTTGGAAGCTTTAAAGTTTCCCTTGACGCAGAAAGCAGAGCATCATTTGTTTCCTTCACAGACATCGACTGGCGTTACATGCACACGCTGCCGAACCCTCAAACAGACACGACAGACCGATGGTGGCCACTTTGACAGTGAGCACAGCACACGGAGGTGGTTTTCATGCGGGTTTGGCTCCGTAAAGTCCGTCAATGTGAGGAAGAATACCTGAAAACACTTCATCATATCTAACTACATGGGCACTTTAAGGAGCAGTCTGATGATAACAGTTGGACTCAAACACGCATCGTGTGAAGCCCAAATAAAATGCCTCCTTTACTTTCCTGTGTAGCTGTATTTTAAAGGATAAATGTCAGGTCGGACTACAGGAGGCTTATGCTGTCGCATTGTGAAGTGCTGCCTTCGCCTCTCTGTGGCAGCATTTAAAACAATGATTTAAAGAAGAAAATCTAATATGTTTTTAATCCTCTGGGCTCATTTTCATTTCTAAAAATACGAGTGAGCGTTGGAAGATTTGAGCACAGACTAACAGAAATACACAGAGAACACAGAGATACTTTAGTGCACGTCTGATTAAAAGTTAAAGTTCAGTTTTAAACATGTTGCAGCAACAACTTATCGTGACTGCCAGTCAGAGCGCAGCGGCCATGTCTGATTCCCTAATTCAATACGTTTGAACGAGCCCCCAGCCACACATTAAATTACATCTGTTCATCTGCAAATAGGATTAGCCATTGAGGATAAACGCAGACGATACAGTACGTATGTCTGAACTCTTCCTATTCCTGGATGGATGAATTGTTGTTGACTGACTTGTGTTCAGGTAAATGTGTCACTGTGCGAGCAAGAAGCCGCCGGACAAGAGGAAATCTGGGACTGACTTTTAGTGGTTGGTGAGAGCTTGGTGAAATAAAAGGCTGAAAGACAGACGCCGAGCTGGGCTGACTGCTGCTGGTGACCCGGCTGATGTTGAACGCTCTGAAACTGGAGGCGCTAAATCGCTTTCTGTGAAATGCTGCTTTAAATGCATCATTAAGGATTTGCTGTAGAGGTTTTTTCCTCACTTACTCGCTCAGCGGTTCGTTTGAAACAGCGTGTTCACAAACATCTGTTGCTTATTAGAATATAATTTGAAAATGAAAAGTTTGAATGGCGTCACAGAGGAAGATTGACAGCCTCAGCCTGACACCGTACAAATGTACAGACGTTCAGAGAGAGTGTACCTGAGAGTGCCAGACAGAAACAGACACACACACACACACACACACACACACACACTATATTTACACAGCCAGCTGAGTGGAGGCCATACTGGTGCCTTTGCTGTGGTTTCTCAGTCTTGCGCTGCCATCTAGTGGTGACGGCAGTCGATTCAGGTTTGTGTCCCTGTGAGTGACTTGCAATAAACTAATGACATCATTAAATATCAGCGTGCAGTAATCTTTGAACCTTCTCTGCTGAAGATCAGCTGACACACGGGGAAGAGGCGCACAACTCCGAACACCTAACACATGTTGGAGCCGAGTCCTCCATCAGAGCGCAGCATTCAAAGATTAATGTCAGCTGAAGGCAAAGTTCAACGCTGAGTTCATTCGTTATGAAGTCTGTGAAGGTTCTCAGTCGTCCGGGTCGTCTTTTTTTGAGAAGGGGTTGAAACTGGGGCAACTTCAGAGCTGAAGAAGCCCTTTGGGTGAGAGGTGAAAGTTCATCTGCCCCCGTCTGAAGAGAAAACATCAGTCACGAACACTCCTGCAGTTAAAGCAAAAAAAGAATCAAACAGCATGCGTGCACAGATGTGTCCTGCAAACATACAGAAACACCGTGCAGGAGCAGGCGAGCTGCCTCCAATGCAGCTGGAATATCAGGATGTATAAACTGCTCCCACTTGAAATTGCCTGAGCTGCTAACCATGTGTAGCTTCTATCTTCGAGGCTTCATAAAGGCGCCATCAAATGGGTTTCACTCTATTAAATCAGACATAGAAAATCGACCCACGGGCCCCGTCCATGGCAGAATATTTTCTGTGAGCTTCCCTCAGCTGCTTACTGCCATCTAGTGGACGGAAAGGAAGACATGACGAGCTCAGCGGGACGTCCAACGTGTCCTTTTTGTTTTATTCAGACAATATTCAACTAATCTGCTAAAAATGTCTTGACGTCACACACGAGAAGCCGAACGTGATGTGGAGATGTTTCTGAACATAAAACCACACAGTGAAACCTTAAACCTCTGTTGTCTTCATGAGATGTATAACTGCTCAGTGCACACACACACACACACACACACACACACACACACACACACACACACACACACACACTGGTGCGTTTCCTGTCACGGCATGTGTGCTGGCAGGGTGCTGGGTACAGTGTGTGTGTGCCAGTGAGAGCATGTGTGGACATGCTTCTCATTCTATCAGTGACAGCTCTCAGCTGTCCCCCTGTCTGTCTGTCTGTCTGTCCACTACACGCCTGTCTGTCTGTCTGTCTGTCTGTCTGTCTCTGTGTCTGTCCACTACACTGTCTGTCTGTCTGCCTTCCTGTCTCTGTGTCTGTCTGCCTGCCTGTCTGTCTGCCTGCCTGCCTGTCTGTCTGCCTGTCTGTCTGATATAAGATGTTATCCTGGAGTCGCTGTCTCACCGTGAGAAGAAAAAAAGACTTCCACATGTTTGAAATGATGACTGTGTTGATTTGTGTGTATTCAACACATGCACACACACACACACACACACACGCACACGCACACACGCACACACACACACACAGACACACACACACACACGCACACGCACACACACACACACACTCCCAGCTGTCTCCCGTGCCTTGAAGTGTGCTGAGAGGTTGGGATGTTGTTGGGCGGGGGAGGAGGTGGACGGACTGACTGAGTGACTGGGGGGAAACCAGAGCTCAGAGTTCACTTACTGGCCAGTCCACCTTCCCAGTACTCACTTTACTGCAGCTCTCTCTCTCTCACACACACACACCCACACCCACGTCTGCTTCATCAGGTAGCTTGCTAACCTGCTAACTGCTAACGGCACATTAATAAACGGATGCTGTAGATTTCAGAAACGTCTGGTGGAGTCATGAACTGTTGGAAGGTCCACATCCTGCTGGCATGGATTCTCAGCGTATGTGCTGGTAAGTCTTCCTGAGTGTGTGTGTGTGTGTGAGTGTGTGTGTGTTTCAGCCTCCTTGGTTGTTTTGGGGCTGTGAGTCGACACCAAGACACTAAATCTGGGTTTAAACTCTCAAAACAGAGAATCTAAATTAGAATTTCTGCCGTCCAGCTCTGAGCTGCTCTTCATGTAGCAACGAATCTGAACACAGACAGGAAACACGAGACGTCTAAAGGTGTTTTTATGAAAGCATATAGCATATATACTCTGCATGTTACTGAATTCATATTCTCTGTGGAGAATCTCAGACTGGACTGGTCAGGTGGCCGAGCTCAGAAACAGGAGACACCTTCCAGACACATGGGAACCAAAAAAAGCAATGCACACTGGGTAAACAACGTGAAGAAAAGGCTCCGTCAGGATGGTTTGACTTCATATTATTAATATACAAACTGTGATATAGAGCATCCATGTTCAGACAGTTCATTGATCCGGCTTATCCACTGAATTAAAGACTTGACTTCATCACGCTGACGCAAACTCAGCAACCAGAGATATTGAAGCGATGTCTGCACAGTCTGAACCATCAGAAATCAGTTCAGTGGTTTTAAGCGTTCGTCCTTCAGGTAACCTAAAAAAAGAGCCGCTCTGCATTGTTGCCATTCCTCGCTGCATTCAGATTTGAGTCATTGACTGTAGCTGACGTCCACTTCAGGGGAGATTTATACCTGTCAGAGTATGGGGGGGAGGTTTAGGGTCTGTGTTCAAGGACACTTGGACCAGAACACATGCTGCCTCTCGGGAAGGATTAAACTTCAAGTACCGGACAGTCCGACAACAGAGGCGCACCCTGAATTCCAGAAATGTGTCGCACTTTACACATTTGTACGTCAGCAATGATTTTCTTAAACAAATGTTTGGATCACAAAGTTCTGCAAATGAATCCACGGCACATGAAGTGCTCGTGTGTTTTACAAACTTCAAGGATGAGTCAGCAAATACAGCACCGGGTTCCTCCAGATGCTGCACGCTGCTCCTTTAAACAGCTCAATAAAAGGTTCTTTAGGATGAAAATGTTCTCCAGAGAATTAGTTCTTATCATGAAGCAGTTCTTCCTGGAGTGTAAGCAAAACATCGACCTAATCTACTCACACCTGCTGTGAACTAACAGCTCTGGCAGCATCTCGAAGGGAACGACGGATACTGAAAATAATGACGCTCAGATCGAACGCAAAAGTAAAAATATGCAACTGGGATTAAAGTTAATGGTGACGCGTGTTTTTAATGAATCAGAACATATCAGCAGATGCTGAACGTCTCTCTGGTTTTCAGTTTTACGTCTGGAGTCTCAAGAACAAACACAAAAGTTTGGTGGAATAACAAATCCAGCTTATTCCCCCTTTGGGTCTAGATGCAGCCTCCAGCTTTTTATGTGAGTTTCACAGCCAGAGTTGTTTAGAAAGGAGAAGGTGTGGGAGAGTGTTCATTTGGTTGCAATCTGAAACTTCACCACTAGTTGGCACTAAATCCTGCACACTGGACCTTTAAGAAGAAAAATAGGACTCATTAATAAATCACAGCTACACGATTAACAACGGGAATGTTTCATCTATTGGTGCCGATCATACGTACACTTAGACTGGCTGACAGTGACTTCAGGCAGAGCGAGGCGTGGCTGTCACCCAGGCTCAGTCTGTGCAGGCCGGGAGCAGACAGGTGAGGCGATCTGAGGCTGAGGTGAGATCTAATGTTTTTCTGTTAGAGTCAGTTCGACTCATTCGCCGTCATGTGACATTTGGTCAATAGCTGGCACGCCCACGTCCTCATGGACTGAAACTGTCCACTTCTTCTCAGCAGAGAGCCTCGGCCGGTTTGTTTTGCAGCGTTGCTTTCAGTGTCGTGCGGAAATTGGAGTTGCAGAGCGAGGCGGTGATTGACAGCTCCAAGTGGCTGCTCTGTCCCGCCTCCCTTCTATTTTTGTGTGAGGCCAGATCAAAGCGTGCTCGCGGGACAACAGGCGGCGAGCAGGCAGCCAGCGACAGACAGACGACGGCTGACAGCCAGCTACGTGAACATCAGCGCTGTACACGACCACACGACAGTCCACGTCTACGAGAAAGATCCAAAAGAAGTGAAGGGAGCAAAAACAATCCAAACTGCCTCTGTGTGTGTGTGTGTGTGTGTGTGTGTGTGTGTGTGTGTTCTGCTCCTGCTGGCTGAATGAAACAGGATCCCAGCCTGCTCGGTTCAGGCTGAGTGCGGGTCGCCAGCAGATTCCAGAAATAACATGCAGAGGATGTAACCTGGGTCACAACCCGGCTGCCAGCAGCTCGCTCATCTGCTGTGTCATGTTCTAACTAAACTCTGTGACTTTGATTACATGGACAAAGGTGATGCAACCGTCCATTTGGAGTGCAAGGTACAGACCACAGACACACTGGACGTCGTCTCTGTGACGTCACCTGCGGGTTTCTGAGCTCTGCCGGCAGTTTTTAGGCACTTCACAAGTTAGTTCTGTCTTCATGGTGGTGACCAGCACTGAAGGTATCTGGGATGACATTAGATATGGCTCTTGTTTCTGTTAGAACCAGATGGGACATATCAAGCCAGAACAACAAAAAGTGAAGTTCATACAGACTCCTCACTGGCTCCAACCGAACCGGAGCATCGCAGACAAATCAGTACCAGCGTGTGCATTGAGTAATTTAGACCAATGAATCACTCAACAAATCAAAACACTGACCTTTCCAAGTGAATCTGAAGCGTTCATCAAAGCGTGTCAGGTGTGGTTCAGTTCGTACTTTTTATTCACATGACACGGCAAACTGTGAAACCTGTGCAGAACCACAGCAGAGGACTCTGAGTTCTCCACCAGTTCAAATATTTACATCACCTCTGAAACCAAGAAAAACAGACACAGACAAACGGTGAGAATCCGTTTTGTTACACGACCACCAGGATGAACGGATACACGAACACAGATAGTTACACGTGTGTTTGATCTGGATGGGACGGGAATGCTGCTGTTCGGATTCTGAGCCTGTGGAGGGGAGACAGGCCGACGATGAGTCAGCGAATCATGAATGAACAAATTCATCTAAAAATCAGCCTCAAACCAACAAGTGAAGACGCCCGAGGCCGCAGCGAGCTGGAAGTCTGTGAGGTGTTAAACGCAGGTTAACTGTACTGAACTAACTGATCCAGACTTAATGTCAAGTGGATTGACCGGGCTGCTTTTCCCAAACACCCTCTTAGCACTCAGATTAGGTCCGCTCCACAGACTGAGACAGAAACAGACTTGATCGCGGCGCTTAGACACGCTCACGCGGAGGCTTTTCACCAGCATGGCATGCCGGTCACCTGACTGCTATTGATCTGTCTGCATGTCCCGTCCCTGCTGCCCCTCTCTCATCCGATAAGTCCTCCATCTTCCCGTCTTTCTCTCTTCCAATAAATTCTCTCTTTCACACACACACACACACACAGTCACGTTGAGGGGTTTCAGGTTGCCGGTGGTAGGCCAGGGAGATGTTTGGTGTGTGAATCACAGTTCTGTCTCGCTTCAGCTGTGATTTCAGTTCCTGTGTGAAAACATTTGTTGGGACACGGCGTCAGCTGTCGGTCCTCAGACAAAGTGAGGCCAAAATAAAGTTACCAGCGTGTGTGTGTGTGTGTACAGCACGAGTAAAGTCTCTGATTGAATATTTGTGTGTGTCTGTGTGTCCCAGGTCCAATATTCTGCTCAGAGGACGAGACACGTCTGGTCAAAGACCTGTTCACTGGTTACAACAAGGTGGTTCGTCCCGTCAACCACTTCAGCGAGGCCGTCAAGGTCACTGTGGGACTGCAGCTGATACAGCTGATCAGTGTGGTAAGAGCGCTCGATTATTAAAGGAATGACGCAGATTTATTTGGAACTTTATCAAGTTTGAATTATTTCATTGAACAATAGTATGTAGCCCATGAGCTCAAACGTGTGTCTTCAGTAGTCTGTGTGCTCTGGGGTCTAAAGTGTGGTCCAGGTACAGAAATCACCTGTGCAGGTAGGGGGCGTGGCCTCAATAGCCCTGCAGGAAGCAGTGTGCTCTGTGCATGTGACTGAGGAGCAGCAGATATTCAAGTTTACCTGCAGGAAATCTGGTTGTTTTAGTCAAGATGATGATAACATTTATTTTCACCAACTATATTTAAGTTCTTCAATTTAGTAAATTCACAGTTTATTCCATTTATTCCCATGGAAAGTTTAACCAAACCAACACAAATAGTTCCACAACCAGACTGTGTCCAAATCAGGAGGCCCACAGTTGTTTCGCGTTACAATGTGCTGAACATTCTCCGTCCACGCAGCAGCAGACGAGCTGTAAAAATGTCCCTGCATACCTGCTGTGGCAGTCGCTGTTCTGCTGCAGCACGTCACTGTGCAGAAAATAACATGAATCTTTCCTTGGTTTTAAAAAATAATCAGCCAAAGCAGAAAGGATGAAATGTCACAAACATCCTGTGACAGCATGGCAGCCACATAATGAAACATGCAGAGACCGAGGTGGCTCCTCACGTGAATGCAGCCACATCGGTTAACCAGCACTCTGAAGACAAAAGGCTGTACAGGCTCGGCGGCCATGTTTGCCACGACAGAACCAGAACCAGTCACCAGTCACGACAAGCATGTGGACCATGGCGCGGCGGCCATTAAAACAAACAGGTTAAAATGAGTTGCTCTTACTGTTCGAGGCTCTCCTTCTGGGTCACCGCTCTGCAGAGATGATGGCCTTAAAATCCCTGGAAGACTTTGAGAAGGTGTTTTTCCTCTTCCTCTTCCTCTTCCTCCCTCTCAGGTCACGATATCCATCTTTTTCCCACAAGCTAACAACTAAGCTAGCTAACACTGGAAACATTTTGAACAGGCAGCTGGTGTCAGCTTCAGTCTGTCTCTGCAGTACTAAACTCAGCCAAAGTTACATTCAAGCTCGACTGATTGTTCATATTTTAATGAGGGATGTGTTTCAGGGAACATTTAGCAGGACCAGAACACAAACAGCTGTGTGGTGTGGCTGAGCACGGCAGGTGGAGGTTTGGCCATGTGCCGTCAAAGTGGTTACTGAACAAGCACTGTGAGAGTGAGGCAGCCTTTTATACTGCAGAGGCTGATTGGATGATGAGGAACAGGTGGTGAGGTGATCAGACAGGTGAGAGGGGAGGGACCAGAGGCCACGCCCACTGACACACCCACACAACAGGAAGCAGAAACAGAAGATGGCTACAAAATGTCTACATGCATGCACATTAGATCCTGTACACTCGGTTCTGATTGTTTCATTCAACGTTTCGGCATCTTTCAGGATGAAGTGAACCAGATTGTGACCAGTAACGTCCGTCTCAAACAGGTAAATGTTTTTATTTAATGAAATATGCAAAGCAGTCGTGCAGAAGAGCCAATGACAGAGTGGAAATGAACTTCAGCTGTGTGACATTATAAATAAGTGAAATATAAGACTCTCTGTTAGCACCTCTGTGTTTGTTGTTGTACCAACAAACATCCAGTAACTGTTCGTGTAACTTCATTCACCTGATTTTCACCCCAGAAATGGTTGGACGTGAACCTGAAGTGGAATCCAGACGATTACGGAGGCATCAGGAAGATCAGAGTCCCTTCCACCGACATTTGGAAACCCGACCTGGTGCTATACAACAAGTAAAACACGCCTTTGTCTCTTTGCTGTGTTAAATATCTTCACGTCTTGCCGCTCCTCCTCATTCCTCCTCTCCTCTCCTCTGCAGCGCTGACGGTGACTTCGCCATCATCCATGAGACTAAAGTCCTGCTGGAGAACGACGGGATGATAACGTGGAACCCTCCGGCCATCTTTAAGAGTTACTGCGAGATCATCGTCCTCCATTTCCCCTTCGACCTGCAAAACTGCAGCATGAAACTGGGAACGTGGACGTATGATGGACTGCTGGTCGCCATCCACCCAGTGAGTTTGTAGAATGACGCACACGGATGAGTGCGAACCCCAAAACACAATGACCTCATCCCAAACCCCGTCTGTACTCTCTTCTAGGACAGTGATCGGCCTGACCTCAGTAACTTCATGGAGTCGGGTGAGTGGGTGTTAAAGGACTACAGGAGCTGGAAACACTGGGTTTACTACACCTGCTGCCCCGACACGCCGTACCTCGACATCACCTACCACTTCCTGATGCTGCGGCTGCCTCTTTACTTCATCGTCAACGTCATCATTCCCTGCATGCTGTTCTCTTTCCTCACCGGGCTGGTCTTCTACCTGCCCACCGACTCGGGTAAACAAGTTCATTTCTCAAGTTTTGTTCGTACAACAAAGAAAGATGATAACATTCAAAGGGAATATAACAAAGTCTGGAAGAAGTCTCCAGACAAACACACATTTCAGGGAATAAAGTGAACCCAGATTCAGGCACACACAGAAAATCTGAAACTAATGCCCAATTTTCACCAGTTTGTTTAATGTAACACATGTGGCATGTGTTATGAATGTGGAAAACATATTTTCTCAGTCCTTTAGGGGAACTTTCATATGTGGAAACACCATTAAATCCAACAGGACTTGGATATGAAGGTTTGACTCACACATTGGAATTTTCCAGTCATTTCCTCGTACCATGTGAACTTTATTTCCAGATGTGATTCTATGACACAAGCTCAGAGAAAACACTCAAACATCAACCCACCAGTTGACTGTGTGTGTCCGTCCCTCCAGGTGAGAAGATGACCCTGTCCATCTCCGTCCTGCTGTCTCTGACTGTCTTCCTGCTGGTTATCGTGGAGCTCATCCCCTCCACCTCCAGCGCTGTCCCCCTCATAGGGAAATACATGCTCTTCACGATGGTGTTTGTCATCGCCTCCATCATCATCACCGTCATCGTCATCAACACACACCACCGCTCGCCCAGCACGCACACCATGCCCCCGTGGATCCGCAAGGTTCGGTTTTCATCAGCTGCGATCATTTTCAGAAATCTGATGTCTGATAAAGAAGAGATGTAATCATCCGTCTGTCACTCAGGTCTTCATCGAAACCATTCCCAACATGATGTTCTTCTCAACGATGAAGCGTCCCAGTCAGGAGATCCGACAGAAGAGGCTGTTCCCGACTGACATGGACATCTCTGACATCTCAGGTAAGACGACAGCTGAACAGTCTGACGGTTTCCCTCCGTGCATCCCAACGACTGCAACCTATCCCGCTCTCTCCTCTGCAGGTAACCCCACCCCCACCAGCGTCACCTACCAGTCCCCCATCACCAAAAACCCAGATGTCCGCAGCGCAATCGAAGGTGTGAAGTACATCGCTGAGACCATGAAGTCAGACGAGGAATCGAACAATGTGAGACAACAAGTGTACGAATACTGGATCAACCACGCCGCCTTTAACAGATCACTTACTGATCAGTCCTTTTCCTCCTCTCGTCCCCATCCAGGCGGCGGAGGAGTGGAAGTTCGTTGCCATGGTTTTGGACCACATCCTGCTCTGCGTGTTCATGGCCGTGTGCATCATCGGGACGGTCGCCGTCTTTGCAGGGAGACTCATCGAGCTCAACATGCTGTAGAGGCCCCGCGACCCCGCGACACGGGAGGGTTATCGGGACAGACGTGACACTTTAGAGATGCATCGGGAAAGAGTTGGTGATCGTCGGACTGGTTCACGATGCGTTCGCTGTCTTTCTCCCACAAACAGACCCAGTTTGAGTTTTGAAGTTGGTGTTTTTAAGGAGACTGCAGTTCAAGGCAAATCCAGGCATCTTAAAGGCGCGAGCCTCGTGATCTGGATGGGTCATACTTGAAGATTTTTATTGTTTTTCTACATGCTGCAGTTCACTATGAGAGCGTTTCATTACTCTTATGTGAACAACATGAGAGTAATAATTGATTTATCGTATTTTTGGCAGCTTGATGTGAGGTTTGGGTCAGAGGATTGAATTCAGTGTTCAACGTCTGTATGAACCTGACAAGTTACAGGAAGGACAACTGACGACACAGTGACGGTCTGAGTGCAGACAAGATGTTTTCCTGCCTGGAAGTTTTATTGTTTGATTTGTCTGACGCTCATTCGACTTCTGAACTTTGTATATTTATGGGTCAAGATAGTGAACTGTGCAAATATTCATGAGTTAGTGGTAAAGTTTTCTTTGTTACGTCAAAATTCCTCAATGCTGCATATACGTTTCAGAGTACTCAGTACTCGAGTATTTACTCTGATTACATTACTTTTGATCAGTCAGCCAGATTTACTCTTGTCCGACGGCTTCTTGCGCGCTCACGTCAGCGTCCTCTTCACTCTCTCCTCCTCTGCCATCATGTCCGTTTGTCGGATGAACTCGCTGTGCCGCGTTTGTCACTCATCAGTGACTTTGAGCGACGGATGTGGAAAGATTCCATGAAACTTACATTTGAAACATCACAGGTTGCGGCGTTGCTGCCTGTGTTGACAGCAACCAGCTGAAGGCAACTTGATTTATTTTGCAGCTGTGATTCCTCGTTTGGTTTAATGATACGATAAAGTTCTGCTGTCGTGCTGAGCTGATCATTTATTGTTTGTTTTTTATATTTGCAGTTGTGTAGACGTGAGAGTGAAAAATAAAAGTCATTAATCATTTATCTTCCTCTGTTGTGTCTAAAGCCCGGACTGAGCGTTGTCTCTGGGTCAGCTGGGCTGACCTGAGATGAATTAAAGAACCAGCAGAACTTTCCTTCGTTGAAAAACTTTATTAGGCGTGCCATGCACACACTTGATGACAACCAGCAAAGGCATAAGTGTAACTGATAAATGTACAAAGAGCGTCAACGTGTCACCGTCTGAAATGTTAAAGTGACGGCTTCATATTTTCGTCCCCAGCAGGTGTTACGGGGCGATACAAAGCTCGGTACGGCTACCATGATGCAATGCTGCTGCCTGGTGGAGGGAAATAACAGGACAGAGTCAAAATGTCAAGCTGTGGTCAGAGAGAGCGGAGCAACTTTAAATTCATGCCAGAGCCTCAACATTCAAGAAACACTCAGAAGGCGAGCCCAAAACTTTACAGACAACTTGAATCATTTGACGCTGTGAGGTCAAAAGTAAATCACACACAGTCAGCGTGAAGGTCAGAAACAAAACAACTAAAGAAACAGGATGTAACGTGGTGACACTTTGATAGACACTCATCATTTCTTCTGCTTCCATTTAACAACAGAACATTCAGATTTCACTGCACACTCAGCATCAAAGCAGCTTCACGATGGCACCAGGTACCGACTGTGACGTCTGAAACACTTCAACAAATCAGTGTCACAGTGACGACGTCCGACCTCAACAAAAGATTCAAACCGAAGGTGGCCAAATAAATACAAACTTAGTGCAAACGGAGTCAGGACAGAGATTTGGCAAACGATGAGCCGGCTGAGAACTACGATTGGCCACGAGCTGATTGAGATGAGTCGGCAGTTTTCAGCTCCTTCATTGTTAGCGCTGCTAAAGCTACACTGAAGCTAATGAGTTATAAGGAAGATCTGTAGAAAACTTTTTCATGAACTCATCGTTTCTGTAAAGTGAAAAAGCTACAGGCTCATACTGAACGGTGCACACACACACACACACACACACCTCCTCAATACACTTTAGCTACGTCCAATCTCACCAACGAAGAAGAAACAAGGCATGAGTGGTTGACAACAGTCCGTGTAAAGACTCAGCAGCTCTTTGCTGATCTGAGCGCAGCTCATGTTGTCCCAGACCTGGTCTGTGACGAGCTGATGAAACGTTAAATAACATGAAGGACATAAAAACATGCGTCAGTGCTAAATGTTTAAAGAGTGTTTAGGTGGGATTAAAACAGTCAACTCAAACTTTATAATCTGTAAACAACTGATGGGAATCCAGCTGGTCTGTCTTCAGATACATCTACATATCTCTACGTCAGTTTAAGCTTCAGCCGTGGTGAAGACGTTTCAGTTTTTGCACTTGAGGACAAACCAGCATCTAAAATCTAAACTCATTAACGAATCATACAGCAGCCGACTACCTCGACCTAAAAGAATCTTATCGTGTAAATCATAAATACTGAGAAATGATCTATGAGCATCATCAGCAGCAGCCCACTATTCTAGATTCAAACTACAGTCCTCCACCTTCCATCGGACGTCTGCCGAGGCCATGATACGTTGGCGTTATTAAGACAATATTACTGGACAGTTTGACACTAAATTTAGATCTTTATGTTTCTCCTGAAGAACACACGTCTGCTTCGTCTCTGTACGATGGGGAAAAACAGAAAGACGGTGGAGTTTCTGGTTGGAGGTGACAGTCCTCGTCCACACATATTGCTTTAAAACACCACCCGCCTATCATGGCCGACACCTTTTTTCATTAGGACGGAGCGATCAGACGTCCTCCGTCCTCTCCTGGACTCTGAGACTACGACGGCTGAGGTTCTGTCTCACAGGCGGCGCTGTGACTCTGCTCCGTCTCCATCGCTTCCTCCTCCTCCTGAACCACTTCTTCTTCTCCCCCTCCTCCTTCTTCCCCCTCCTCCACCTGCTGCTGCTGCGGCTGCTCCTCTGATTGGCTCTCACCTTCTCCACCATTAGTGAGTCCTTCGTCTTCAGCCAACTCTTTCTCATCTGAGGAGAAGACGTGAAAGTGAGACGGTGGAAGCAGCGAAGCTCAGACACATCTTGTCTGAATGGAGGTTAAATGACGCTGAGTGTCACTCTGCTGTTTCTGTCTTAACCCTCTAGACCCCAGAAGATTTCTCAAATGTTGCCGTCACTCAACCTGCCGACGCTTCGGTGAACTCTCCCCCAGAAAACAGCGTCTGTGTGGGCAGGGAGAGCCGGCTGAGTCCCTCTGTTTACTGATGATGAACTCAACGTCTCCGCCAACAATCACAGATGAACGTAATGATTTCTGGTTACTGATGACAACTTAGATTCATTTGTGTTCTGATTCACTGGGACTGATTCTAAAACGAAGGCTGCTCTGGGGTCTAGAGGGTTAAAGGACCGGTGTGTAGATTTAGGGTTACCATGGAAACACGGTGGTTCAGGTGATTACACTTTATGAATATTATATTCTGTGAACAGCCTCTAAATCTGACACACTGGACCTTTAATGTTCAAGTTAAGACCATGTTAGGCTTTCTGAGAGCAACTTAAAGTGAAAAGGCTGGAGAACAAATCAAATCAATCCATTAGGAATTAATTAGGAAGCTCGTTTAAATATTTTGGACACTCCAGATCTGGGTGAACGAGTTTTTTTTAATGATTAATCCATGAAAACAGTTTTGGTGCTTTCTGAGTGATCAAAAGTTTCTGTATTGTTTGACCCAGGTCTGGTGTGATCCTCACTGAACCTTTAGTGTGATTAGAGGTATTGATTGGATGATTGGCGTTGGTCTGCCTTCTACCATGTTATGGATTCTACAGCGTGGAGGATTGAACAGATCAGATCAGTCAAATGAAGCCAGATCAGACAGTGCAGGGAAGAGGAGGGGGGGGACCTGGACTCTGCAGAGGCCGGTTCTGAGGGTTCTTTGGACTCTGCTGGATCTGGAAACTGTGGACCATATTCCACGGAGCCGGAGCCTTGGCTAGAGGCAAGATCACACTGTTAAACCCAAGTGGTCACAGTTAACGCCTGACGGTTAGTGTGCTCACAGAGGAACTTCATGAATGAACAATGAGATGGATGCTCGTTTTAAATCAGCCTGTCCTGTTGGAGGAATCTGTTCACTTGTTTAATTTGGGTGAGACATTCACCTCCACCCTCTGTTGCTTCCTGAAGCTCAGAGGATGGTGGTGGTGTCTCACCTCTGCTGGCTCAGTGCTCACAGACTCCAACAAACAGCATAAAAGTTCATTAACGTTGGTGAATCAAACAAACGAGGTCAACAGGAGCACTGGACTAAGAAGCATTTAACACGGCTGGTTAGGACACGGAGTGAGTTACATGAAGATGCACAGAATGCGTGTGTGTGTCTTAAATCTACGCCAGGTCTGTTCTACGTATGAATCAGGACTGAGTTTTAGCAGTGCGTCTGTCAGGACAAACCCCTTTCACCGGAGACCTGATGCTGGTCTGTATCTGTGTTTTTCAGTACCTCCAGAAGGGGGAGCACTCTCCTCTCTGTCTGACCCAGAGCGAGGTGCCGGTCCAGGGGAACGGGATTCTGCTCTCAGCCTCCTCTCGTAGCTGAACTCTGGAAGCCTGGGAGCCTGAGGGCGGGTCTTCCTGGCCGGATTCATGAAGTAGCAATAGGCACACCGGAACGCTGGAGACGTTAAAGGAGAATTAGATGATTTCATAAACAGTGGCTGTGCGTTGTAACGTCTTCCTGAGTTTATAATCTTACCGAGATATTCAAACTCTTCTTTCAGAGCCATGCCGTTATGAGAAAAACACTGTTGGCAGATCAGAGCGTATCTGAGGAAGGAGGCGCAGATAAGGTTAGGTTAAACTGTCCTATGGGTGGTGCAGGTTGGTTTGGATGGAGGTGAGAGGAAGTCACATCAGACAGTCACCTGTTCTGTGGTCCATCCCCGACCAGGTACTCAATCACTCGGTCCATAGCTCCTCTGTCTTTGGGTAGAATGGGTCTTTCTAATGGAGGACCTGGTGGGTGCATGCCTGCAAAGACAGTACACACACGATAATTAACACACACACACAGACACACACTCTCTCTCTCTTTAACTTTGTACTCAAAGGCTTCCTGACCTACCTACACCTGGAATAGGGGAGCAGGGGGTCCTGGGTACTGCCCCATGGAGCACAGAGGCAGACAGAGCAGATCTCTCCGGTGGTCCTCCTGGAGCTGAGAGGGAGACAGGTTCTGTTGGGAGAGCAACACGGGATGAAGACACAGACAGACGTCTAAAAAGTCAAAGACAACTGGACGAGCTGTTCGCTCCAGGTGACTTTGACTCTGCCCCCGTGACCAGGACACCTGAGAGTCTGCGTGGACAGACTGACGAGCTCTTGCTGTGCTGTGTGGACAAACGTATTGTTAAGTATCTCGGAGTACCCTCTTACCCACTGGTGTGCCCCCCGGTCCCATTGGAGTCCGTGCTCCGACAGGAGTCATTGGCATTGCAGACGGCGTGCCCATCGGCATCGGTTTCATCGGCACTCCTCTCTGTCGAATCTCTGCGTGGAGGAGACAAATCCACACGGAGCTCGTCACTTTTGAAACTCAACAACCGTTACATGTCACACTTTGTCTGTACGCTGTGTAATGACGCGTGTCGCACCTTGTCCTGGTCTGGGAGTCATCTGAGGACGCACCGGAGTCGATTCCAGCTCCTGCAGCAAGACGGCAAACCAACAAAAGTTAAAGAAAAGAATGATACAATGACAGATAAAACACACACACACACACTCACAGCTTTCTTCTTAGCTTCAGGATCGAAACGCTCCAGGATGAGTTTGGCGTTCTTGTACGTCTCGGTCTCCATCACTTCCTCCAGCTGCAAACACAAAAAAATGTTTCTCCGTGCTCGACTGACGCGAGAATTCAAAGTGAACTGTGAAGATTTGAGACACTTACAATCTTTTTTTTAGAAGCTTTTAAATCTTCAAGTTTATCATCTGAAAATTAAAAAAATAAAATGTCAAACATTTGGTTGATGGTGCAGGCAGAGTACTTTAACTATAAGAACATATGACAATAATAATAATAATAACAGTCGTAGCATGAAGACGTTTTGACAGCTGGATGGAAACTTACTGTTTCTTTCAGTGCGTTTGGAGAACAGGAAGACCAACAACTTCCTGATGAACCAAACTCTGAAGACAGGAAAGAGAAAGAGAAGCCAACCTGTCAACTTTTCTGTGTTTCATGTACAAGTATGAAAATAACATGTTTAAAATCACACTCACAGCACGGGGTATATGAAGAAAGGAAGAGCCATGGCTAATCTGTGCAGCCATTGCTCAGGCAGGTAGAGACAGTACACGATCAGAGACGTCAGCAGGTACAGGACCGACGAGTAGAGAAGCAAGCGGCCGACCCACAGCTGCAGAGAGACGCGCACGAAACACATCGATGAGGAAACAGAAAGCACAGCTCAACACTAAGACTGCATGTCACGGATGTTTGTCGACTTCACCTTCTGCAGACGTTGATTTTTGGCTCTGAACTCCTCCAGCTCTTTAATCTCCTGCAGGGGAAACGTGGAGGTCAAAGGTTATTTAAACAGACAAAGGTTCAGATTAGACTTCAACTTTAACTGATGCTCTTCTCTGAGAGACGTGTACGTCCTGCCTTTCTGTACCTTGTCAATTTTCTCCAGCTGCTCCACTGTGGTCGGCTTCGCCTGGGTGGAGGAGAAAGATCAGAAAATGATGAGAGCAGCTTCATCAGCCCGATCCCTGCGTCCTTACACCAGCTCATATTAAAAGGTCAGAAGGTGAAGAAGTCAAAAGAAACTATTCTATTCTTTCTCCAACAACGATGTGCAAACGTCTTTACGTTTGTAGACTGAGTCCTCAGGTGGAAGACAAACACAAATGTCCATATTCAGCTTCAATAAACAGCTTTATGCAAACATTATTGTTTTCATTTGGAGCTCAGAGCTTCAGGGGAGAAACTAATCAAACATCTCAGCTTTATGCAAATACAGATAAATACACCTGTACCTGCAGCATGTCTACAACATGAATGAATGAAACTCTTCACACTCTCTCTCTCTCTCTCGTTGACTTTCCTCGATCTAAAAATAGTGACGTCTAAAAACAGATTTCATCAGGCTGGGGGGCAGAGTTCAGCGTGCTGCAGGCAGACACTGTCATCACACAGTAAATGAAGAAGATACCGACAGAAAATCAGCTGTGAACGAGCTCAGAAAGAACTTTTTGTCTCACTGTGAAATAATGTTACAAACCACAGGAGCGCGTCACCTCGCCTCTTTTCAAAGCTCGTCAGTCTTATTGACTTCTGCCTGAAGATTGGACTCTTCTGCATGATTGGACCTCAGGCTCCATGTCAGCGCTGTGATGGGAGCCGACCTCTTACAGCGCTGATCCCAGCTCTCTCCAGTTTGATTCAGATCTTATGAAACCTGTCAGGTGATCATTTGTTATCCACTCACCTTCCAGCGCGATATCAGGGCCCCCATGTCTGAAACCTGCAGCAGGCGTGCTCCTGTTTGATTCGCTGTGGAACAGGAAGCGTGTGTTAAACATGTAAACAGAGCAGATAATCCTTCAGACGCTGGACCTCCATAAACTCACATCATCGCAGGATTTAGGGAGCTTACGAGAGAATGAACGGACACAATGGCTGCTGCTGTTGTTGTGGATTTACTGAGGAAATCTCTGCTTATATAAGAAGCTTGAAGACGAGGGCTGCACAGCTGCACTGTGACTCAGCACATATTGAACAGCAGCGTAGATGCCTTGCTGAAGGGCACCTGGGCAGTGTGCTGATGACTCGGTAGTTTTTACAGCATGTGACTGGCTGCTGCTGTCCTGACAGAGAAGGGGATCACACTCTGTGTGTGCCATGACAGGTCGCACAGGTGAAGACTGACTGTCTGTAGCTTAGCCTAACAGCTAACGTTAGCTTCTTATTTCACGTCGCTGCTACACGCGGGCAACGTTAACCTGACACGCGCACAGAGAGGCCGTCTGTCCCGCGGAGCTTTGACGTTACACATGTATAACATACGTACAATACGTAAAGATCCAACGTGAATTACAGTGAGGTGCGTTAACGGTCGGACCGAGCTAACTTTAGCCCCTGCAACAATAACAGTTAGCAGACTAGCAGCGACGTCACCGAGCAAACGGCCCGCTGCCGGTCGCCGTTATGACGTCGTTAATGAATGTAAGCAGTTACTTACGTCAGGCGGTGTTTAATTGTCTCCGTTAGCCGCTCATGTCGCTCAGATTAGCGCCAAAACTAGCCCAGCACGAGCAGCAGCATCTCCAACTGCCGCCGCGCGAGACAGCTGTGACGTAACCGACGTAAACTCCAACCAACTCGTGCAGATGACGTAATGCGGGACTAGAGGTTGATTCGCTTCCCAGAGTCCTTTGCGTTGTAGTCTTTTGTAGTTTCCCCACATTTTCACCATGTTGGGCGCCCAGGACTGCTTTCAAAACAACTTCATTAAAATAATAATAAATAAATACAAATAAATAAATGTATTTATTGTTTATTTTCACAATAAAATGCACTCAACTTAAACTTTTTACTGCAATTTAAAGATGTAGCTCACGTTTTCACCGCTAGATGTCGCACTTTTATTATTTCACGCAGGCCTTCGCGTTCAGAGTGAAGCTGTTATATTTTCACTCAGCTGTTATGATGTCACATCTTTAATTAAACAATTAACGGAGATCTTTCCGTCACGCGTGTCTTTTTATTACTTCAATTCCTCCTGCGGTGTAATGATTTCATTTCCAGCTGAGCAGCTGTATATTCCTGACTCTCCTCTCCTCCTCTCTGCGGGTAACAGCAGCTGCTGAGATCTGCAGATCTTTGCTGCCTGCAGGTAGAAGCTGAGATCAACATTTAAAATATGATTTCAGAGTTTGCATTTCAGTGAAAGTGAATTAATCACGAGGGCTCAATGCCACACACCAAAAACATGCCGCAGCTCAGCTCCTCACACACACACACACACACACAGTGTTTCACTGTTGTCACGCTGCAGAAAGTGTCGTGAAGCTGTGGAATCTGTCTGATAATCAGCAGCCTCCTCTAAGTCCCAGCTGAGCTGTTTCAGATTAGGCTGCAGTGTGCAGAGATTTGGCCTTCAGCTTTAATGCTTACAGCTTCCTCTGGAGTCTCAAGAGTTATGGGCCTAATAAAACGCTCTCTCTCTCATTTCCCCCTCTTTCTCTCTCTCTCACACACACACACACACGCACACCAGATATGCTGTTGATGTGTATTAAAGCTGATGAATAATCCTGATGCTGATGTTATTCCCGTTTCATTAACCCTTAATAAATTAAACAATAAAAACGAACACACACACACACGCTCAGCGGGTAGTGGGACAAATGGATGTTGCAAAGTCGACACCGTCTTGCGAAGTAACGACAGTAAATGAGCATTTCTGCTGTTTTTAGACTGTTTGTGAGTTTTATTAAGTCTTTATTAACTTCATTTAATATTTTTGCCTTCATCAGGTAACTTTTATTTTTATTTGTTCTTTTGCATTTTACACGTGCAAAAATACTTTGAGCTGATTTAGCAGATTTTGTGGTAAAAAGTAAAAAGCTGATCCATTAAAACTGAATAAAATCACTGAGCTCTGTGTGAAAATGCTGTTTTACTTTTCCTAACATGCATATTATTATATTATTATTATATTATATTCTCAGAGCCGCTGTGCCACGTTTGGTTGAGAGGCCCCCTCCGCGCCTCCATTTGCTGCCTGTGTCTCTTTTTATTGACTTGATCATTTCGGGTGGACGGCACACGGTTCAAAGACACTTTAGTTCGGGGGTTAGACCCGTTTATTGGACTTGGCAGTCAGTGTGTGTCTGTAAAACAGCGGACACCTGCTTTCAGCACGCACGGCCACGCCGACTCACGGCGCCCGGAGCCCGGAGCCCGGAGCCGGACCCGCTCGCAGTCTCTGCGGCCTTTTTATGCTCCTGACACGGTAAGCCTCCGCGACCCGCTCAGCCTTTTAAAAGAACTATTAATAACTAAATAACTAAATTATTTTTATGTCTCTCTTCCTGTCCTCGTTCGCTTTTTTTTGTTTGTTTTTCTTTCAGCGCCTCGTGTCGACGCACGTGAACTTTTAATTTAACTGATTCAAATGATTCAGTTTGACCTGAGAGTCACTGAATGTATACTTCTACTACTACTACTACTATTACTACCACTACTATTATTACTGCTGCTGCTGCTGTGTACTTCAGTATTTTAACGCACAAAATGTCTCACAACCCATAAATGTATTTACTTTAAACGAATCAATAAAAAATGTGGATTTAAAACTACAGAAATTATTTTAATTATTGTTAAATTACAAAGAAGATTAAAGGAAAGAAAATATATACATTATATTTTATATAATATAAAATATAAAATTTAACACGGAACAAACAGTTTCCATGTGAGGCCTGCACGAGTTTTAATTTTCGACCTGATCATATAAATCTAATTATTTATTTCAGTGTCGTTCATTATATGTACGCAATGTATTTATTAATTTATCTGCAAGGCAGCACGCGGTGACGGAGGTTAATGCGTGTTAATTAATAAATAATGTTTTTAATATTTGAAATGGAAACGATGAATTTCAGGACTTAAATAACATCAGTGCTCTCTGTAAAACAGCTGTTTATAACAACAACAACAACAACAATAATAATAATAATAATAATAATAATAATAACGTGTCATTTTGGCCTTTTTCTTTCTTTATAGTTTTATTTATTTCTTGTATTTCTGCGCTCAGGTCTTTTCCATATTAACTCCATAATAATTATTTTTCAAATGCTGTCAGCCTGAAGTTAAAACATTTAACACATCGTATCGATCTGGCTCCAACACTTGAAATCCAATGGCAGTGCAGCAAAGAGCTCACGTGATGTGGCTTCAAACTTGGCCCTTCGCAGCTGCCGTAAACCCTGAATATTAGTTCATTGTATTTTCATGCACGTTTACAGCGTCACGTGGCTCCGACATGTTGGAGTTAAAGGACAGTGACGTGCCGCCATCATGACGTGATGTATGAAATCAGGATACAGGGTTGGAGGATCCTGAGAGGTCTGAGAGGTCCTAATTTGACATAAATATTTATTATGCAATAAATGGTAAATCCCCGTACAGCACTGAGGTATTTATAGAGCTTCAGGCCTGAAGCTTTGTGCTGCAGCCTCCTTTAAAGACTTCCATCTGCCCATGATACGTGATGACCTGAATATAACCACACAGTGCAGTTTTGGCTCTACATCTGGTTTGTTCGTTTGGTTCACGCTGGCTGTTTCTCTGAGTTATAAGTCAGAGAATCGAACCCACGGAGGAGCTGCACGGATCTGCTGGAGCAGCTGAGGTGTCTCTGCTGTGAACATGTAGCAGTGAGAGAAACATGTTTCTAACAATGTCCAAAGATGTCTCGCCCACCAGGCACCTGCTGAGGCGCCAACAGACCAACAGACAGCAGCCTCCCCTGGCAGGAGGAGCACAGGTGTTCAGGTGTTAACGACGGCTCCGTTCTTAAGTGTCCCGGCGTCGCCCACACGAACACGAGCAGGATCCTGAAACTGAAGCAGCTGGGTGAAATCCAGCCACCATTTTATTATTTACACCTGCGACGTGTCAAAGTGTCTGTGTGGACAGCGGGCCTCATGGACGGCTCAGAACGCTGGTTACTTACACTGGACCGTGCAGAACTAACATACATGCTGACAGTATGCATTAAGTTTCATGATAAAGGACGTGTGCTGCGTCTGTTCCATTAAGAAGCCACTCGGGTCGTGATTTACATTTCCTTACAGGAGGCCTCTCCTGCTGAAAGGTAAGCCAGGCCTCGGGTGGCTCCCCCTGCCTGTCTCTGCTCTCACAGCTCGTGTCCACAGGACGGCCGCTCGCCTTCTGCTACGCTTCATCCACCTCTTTGATTTGAGCTGTTTGCAGGTTGTTGTAGCTCTTATTATAGCTTCGTATCTTGTTGGTTAATGAAATATGAAGCTGTACGCTCTTCACATGAGGGTGAGGACGCTCACTGTGTAATCACAGTAACTAACTGGCAGCTGTTGACAAGTAAATCTACAGTACCTCATTGGTTACTGTCATTTTCTACAGTAACTCACCAATTACTGTAGTTTCTGCCTGAACACACAGTTTACTGCTGTGATAAACAGTTAGCACTGCAGCTAGCACTGAGCTCCAGGGTTGGGGAACCTCTGGAAGGAGCGGCGGCGGCCTGGCAGCCTACCGAGGTGGTTTTCCTGCCAGGTTTGGCTCCCGGGCCAGAGTTCGGTTCTCTGCACAGCTGACTGAGCTAATGACAGCTTGAGGTTCACCACTTAGCAACTTTTCCATCATAAAGTCTGTAAATCTCAGAGGCTGCATGTGCTCGAACCCGGACCGGTCCTGTTTCCTGCTAACGACAATTAGCAGTTACAACCCTGAACACATGAGTGTGTGTGTGTGTGTGAGAGAGCTGGACAGACGCAGACACAGACACGTAAACATCAAGTTTAAGTGACAAACATCTTATTTCACCTCCATATTCAGAAACAAAGAACACGCGATGAAAAAGAGGCCGAGCCTCGGATCAGAACAATGCGTCGATGTGTTTCAGAGAGACGTCCTCATGAGGGACGAATGCATGAAAGAGGAAATGTCCTTTGATAAGACATGTGACTGTTTACTCAGCAGTGAATGGGGAAATCCCCTTTAAACCACAAGGTCCCCTCTTTATACTCCACACACATAAATATACTGTAAATACACGACTGAGCTGGAACCTGAGGACGCCTCAGACTAACACCATCATCTGCTGCTACTGCAAGAAGATTCACAAGAAGCTGAGAGTGGAGACTTTGAATATTTCTCACACACACTTCAGATAAAAAAAATCACAATAAATATCATTTTCTCTTCATATTTTACATAAATCTGACACTGCACGTGATCTGAGTTCTTGCAGAACACATGCCAGCATTCGTAAATGAAATCTGGGTCGTTTGCTGCCCTAAATCATAATATGAGTCAATATTTCAGTAAGAGAACAACCAGAAGAAGCAAAACAGACACCATGCTGCTTCCAGTCTCCATCTCAGCTGAACCGCTGAGACGTTCCTTCTTTAATTGGACTTAATTAGACACAATAGATTTAAAAAACCTTTGAAAAGACTCTTTCTGGGTTTTTAATCATTAAGCCATCCTCATAAAAACCAACCCGAACCCGGCTGCACGCCTCGGCTCTGCCCCTTCTCTTTCCCATGAAGACTTTAAGCTTTAAACATCTGCTGCTGTGGTTTTACAGTACAAGTACAACAAGTCTCATGAGCTGCACACACACACACAAACACACACACACATGCGTAGATAATCAATATGCACGCAAAAGGAATTTTTCTTTGTGCTTGGAAAACACATTTTATCAGGTACATCACGCTCGCTGTGAGGTTCAGGCTTCAGTTTCACCTCCTGGGAGTTTAATGTTTATAATGAATGCCATAAAGGCTGAACTACAGTACTGTTGGGAGTGTTTTGAGTGTGTGTGTGTGTGTGTGCTTAGGGCTGGCCAAGCTCGGATTTGACATGGCCTGACTGCAAAGAAAAGCGTGCAGCCCAGCCTGTGAGCTGCAGGTTAACTTAATTGTACTCAGCAGACAGTTTGTGCAGCTCAAGGTCAAAGACAGAGTTTCACTGTGCAGAGAGGGATGAAGACACACGGGCCTGCTTTAGGTTTAGGGGCTCGGGTCATGCAGATGTAGTTGACACTCAGCCTGTTTGAACTGTTGAATCATCCATGTATTATCCACCGAGCTGCACCTTTCCGGCACCGTCAGCCTCCATCTCTCCATCGGCTCTGCTGGACCACAGCGCGGCTTCAGCCAGGAGACTGTCGGAGTACAGCTGCTACGAGCCCCGGCAGCAGTACCCTCCTCCTCCGTGGAAATGGACCCTCTACCAGGCGAACCGAGCCGTGCCCTCTCCGCAGTCACCGGGGGAAGCTGCGTACCACGAGTACCGCGGCTCCCCGTCCGAGTCCATATTCGGCAGCACCGGTAAGGACTGCTTTCTGTACGGCGCCTCCGCTCCACGTCTGCACGGAGACCCGCGGAGCTTCCCCGACAGATACGCGCCGTTCAAGCCCGGCACGCGGCTCCTCTTCCCGGCAGGCCGGAGCAGAATCCTGCCGCCTGTTTTCGACCAGTTCATCGAGTATGCACAAGAAGAAGAAGGTGGAGGTGGCGGAGGAGAAGCGGTGGACCCGAGAGTGGAGACTGCACAGCGGGAGAGAGAGGCGAATCGAGCCGAGTGGACGAGCTGTCATAGCGGGGAGAGCAGCGAGGTGAGGGCGGGGTCAGACTCACCGCAGGCCGGGAAGGAGGACGAGGAGGATGCGCCGCTGTCCAGCAGCTGTGGAGGAGAGTGCAGCCACAGCCAGAGTAAGACAACGTGTTAATTCAATATGTCAATATGTAATTTATTATAATAACAATATATTATAATAATTAACAGGAAGATTATTATTCTTATTTCTAATCTGACCAGGCCAAAATAACACACACACACACTGACTGAACATTATTTCCAGGCCTCCACCTCTGTCCAAACTGATTCAAACAGTTTAATCTGTTTACGTGTTATATGTAATCTGATTACCTGAGTTTCAAAATAAAGCGTGTTAGCTCTCAGACTATTTAACAATATAGTTTTATTTTGAAACTTTCCACATGAATAATTCTCCTGTGGTTGGTTTATTTTTAAAACTGAGCTAACAGTGATTAATGTGAAGTGTGTGTGTGTGTGTGTGTGTGTGTGATTTAAGTTTCACATACAGACATTTCATCTCATTTATTCAATCAGAGCTTTAATTGGATGATTTTACACTCACCTTAAATTAAAAAAGAAATTTCCATCAGTCTGATTTGTGTCTGTTTAAATGACATCACTCATATTTCTGTATTATCTCACACACACACACACACACACACACACACACCCTGCAGCCTGTCAGAGGTCTTGGTGTCATCTCGTGTGTCTCTCCTGCAGAGCCCTGTGTGAGGAGGAAGAAGCGCTGTCCTTACTCCAAGCAGCAGATCAGAGAGCTGGAGAGAGAGTTTCTCTTCAACATTTACATCAACAAGGACCGACGCATGCAGCTGTCCCGCCTGCTGCGCCTCACAGACCGGTGTGTGTGCTCGCCACAGCAGCCTTTCTTTAAATATTCAAGTTAGACATAAAGAGTTGCTGCAGCTCGTCTCCGCTCGGCTGCAGTGATCTCACTTGGATTAAACACTTCATACACTGCTGTCACATCCACATGTGAGGATGAGGATGATCAGCATGGATACTTCAACATGTTCATGTGGGCTGATCAGATTCTTTATTTTGTTGATTTGCAGAAAATCTGAATAGTTTTGGTACAAAGCAAACACTAAGATCAAATATCAAGTATTAAAATATCCAAACTTCTTTTAAAGAGGGCCAGACCTGACAACGTGAAGACGGCCACAGGCCAAAAGTAACATTTTAAAAACTAAAGTTAAATATAAATGAATCTAAGAACAATCCTCTGGAGTCAGATCACAGGATGAACTGAATGAAGCTCGCGTTCATTTTAACATGACTCATTATGAGTGATGCAAACTCATATTTACAGATATGACAGCAGCCAGAAATAAGATTATAAAAATGAAGTCTGGGCTGTGATTGGCCCCCGAGCCAGACTTTGGACACACCTGATAGAAACAATATAAATACACTGTTGGCCATTAAATATTTGATGACAGATGAAGTGAATCGTCTCTGTAAACCACAGTTAACCTGACGTGAATATGAACAAAACAGTGAATTATATACAGAACGCTGCTGCAGGATATTTTAGTGTTTGTAGATGATATGGTTCATTAACCAGGCAGGTTAATTAATGAATTGACTGACTGTTGCTCTGACCTGAGCAGCTTCACAGATCTGATGATGGTCCTCGTCTCATTTATCTCAGACAGGTGAAGATCTGGTTCCAGAACCGACGGATGAAAGAGAAGAAGCTGAAAAAAGAGAGACTGCAGTACTACACCGGGTACCACCTGTTCTGATGCACACACACACACCAGTCAAACACTCTCAGGAAGCCACGGAGGAGCAAACAAACCTACAAACATCACATCATCACATCCACGTTCCTCAGCTGCGTGTGGCTGCAGGCCTGATGGAGAGCCCCAGGGCGCGTGTTCGGGCCCCGCTGTGATCTGCTCAGTACAAACACACGCAGCGACATCTCTGTTTAATATTCAGCCTGTCATCAGGAAAACATCCAGGAAAGCTGAAGTCATGTGGCCTGCTGTGAGGAAACACTCCGCCCGCGCTGCCTCGGGCCTCCACCTCCCGTAAATACAAAGAAATGAAGCCCGACTGCAACCGTTCATCTGAAGAACAAAACTAATAATTTACATGAAACGTTTGACAATCTAATGCTGTGTGTGAGTGTGTGTGTGAGTGTGTGTGTGACTTTTATAACTAACAGATCTGATTTGCTGAATTTGAAATCGTTCATGTGAATTTGTTTATAGTTGATGCATCTTAATAACTGATAATAATAATATATTTACGCCTCACGAGATCAAATGTAATCATCGTTTATCATTTAAATATCATTTAAAGACAATCACCGTGAATTATTCTGATATTTCTGACTTTTGATATCTGTGTTTTTTTTCTGACAAAAACTGCTTAATAAAAAAAAACATGAACTTTATTAATGTAATTAAATATTTGATGACAAACCTTTATTAATGAGTCTGTTATTTCACGACTGTCTTCTGCTTTTGTGTCCATTTATTGTAATAGAATTTGGATTTTAATATTTTCATGTACTTCAAATCACTTTGATATTAAAATATGTTTCAACATTAAACGATATCTCTGCCAGAGGAAGTGTCTGTGGTTTGTTCTGAGGGAATTTATTCCTTAATTTGATCTAAAAACAAAATTAATGATACAGTTTCATATTTAAATGTGTTTATATGTCACCTTTAAACCTTTAAGTTGAACCTGAATGTGAAGCTATGAACACAAACCAGTTCACACGCGTTAGAAATTTGATTTGTGACGTAAAAATTCAGAGAAAATCTAAAAAATATTGACACAAACTGCACAAATAAAACTTTGCTTTGTTGCAGCATCGTCTGAAGTGTTTTCATACAGTAATAAAATGAAATGACCGTCAGTGTGATCACAGAAATATACCCACAAGCAGATTTGAATAGGCTCACATTCAGCTGGATGAATTGCAAACAGCCTCTCTGACTAAAACTCAGTTTCACTAACGAAGGACATAAAATGTGACGTTTGGAAGAGAAGAGGAGACAAACCATGGAAGAAAATAAGCCAAAGCTCTCCTGAGTTCTGACCCAGACTTTGAACAACAACACCGGTGCAGACAGCAGAAACACAGAGTGAGTCCAAGGCTGCAGATGAACCTTGAACCGCAACACAGCTCACCGTCACAAACCAGCATTTCCTCAACCCAAAGGCTTTTATTGGGGCAATACAGACAGTCTGCTGTCTCTTTGTCTCACACTCAGTCTGTGTGTGTGTGTGTGTGTGTGTGTGTGTGTGAGACGTAAAAAGCAGGAGATGAAAGGAGAGATTGTGTTTCTGGTTGGAACTAAAGGCATTTAACCTGATGACCTACAATAAAGCTGACCACAAGACTGCTGAGACTTTTTTTAACCAACACAGAAACATTTTAAACTGATTTATTTATATGCTTTTATTTTGAAGGCTGAGCTGCTTTAATTTCACTGTAAAAAAACAAACAGAAGGAAGAAAAGCTTGTTTTAATAATATTTCCTAATATTACAGTAATAACATTCAGCACTGTTTCATGGCTGCTGTTTGTCTTTTATTCCACATCAAACACTGAAGAACCGTATGAAAGGTGTTGCTATCAAATGTTACAGTGTTTTCCTGTAAAATGAACAGTCACTCATATCAAATAATGCACTATATTAATTCCCTTAAAATGCACCATATTTAACTTATACAATAAAAACATTCATGACATATTTTACTGTGTTTTACTGTCATTGTGGAGCAAACAGCAGCAGAATGTTACTTGGCTTATGGTTCATGGTTCATGGCTGTGGTTGATGTTTTATTCCACATCCAATCCAATGAAAATACCATGTGAAGTATGCTAAGAAATATTACAGTGTTTTCCTGTAAAATTAGCAGTCTGTAATATAAAACTTATATAAAATACTGCACTCACTATTCCATATATATATATACACACACACAATAAAAACACATATTTACATGTATTTATTTTGTGATTATATTTCATGTTGTGGTTCCTGCAGTGCAGACAGTACTAGTAGGAGTAGTTCAAGTATTAGGGGTAACAGTAGTTGTAGTATTTCTTCACACTGACAGAGTCTCCATGAGTGACGGGTCTCTGCAGTGCTCGGTAAGAATCAGGAGAGTTCCAGTATTTAAGAGTTGCAGTAGAAGTACTGAGTATACTGCAGTACTCAGCAGTACTCGCAGTGAGCAGCAGCTGCAGTATTTGAAACAGAGGTAGGAAACTAACAAGTTATTCTTCCTGTGATCACAGTTTGAAGGTTATTTGATCAAAAATACTTCAAATATTCAAAATGTTTGGTATCCAGAAACACTTTCATAAGCCACAAATCAACTTTATAATTAAATATATCTTTAATTTAAGATCCACAAAAGTGCTTTTGAGAAAGGAACGTGACTCTGCTTATAATAATAATAATGATACATTTTACTGGCTGGCATTAAATATGTTTCTTTTCCTTTTATAACTTTCTGTAAGTTGTTGCTCTCCTCATCGTCTGACAGCAGTAACAGGATACTGCAGTATTTGTAGCTGTTGTATTAAGATTTGTAGCCGTGGTAACGTTAGTGACAGCAGCAGTAATTAGCAGCTGTTGTATTTGCAATAAACAGGAATAAGTCTTTGCTGGAGCAGCATGTAAATATTTAATAAAGCTCTGTAGAACATCAGAGTGTGGCTGAGGATGGAGCAGTCCTCCTGCGGGCAACAACCATAAAGGGAGGCCGCTGTCCAACACTTAATGAGTTCAGAGTTTAGAGCTGCAGATATGAAACATTAATAAACACTTAACGTGTTTATAGAGCCGCTCATAACGTCTTATAAACCTTTAATAAACGTTTGTGCAGCGCTCATAACAGTGATGCAGATTCATCTGTTCAGGGTGACACATCATGACTGATGCTGCCACTCTTTACAGTTACATGTCAGCTTGCAGACTCACTAACAGCAGGTTGAGCTTCACCACCCCACCCACCTCCAACCTCCACCACCCACCACCACACTGCCACCTAGAGGAGACTCCTGCAGCAGCACTCCATCTGTCCTGAACCCTCCAGTTAAATATAAGATGCTGATTCACGTGTTCAGAGGAACTTCAGTCTGCTAAATGAGAAAGACGCTGCTCAGCTGCCAGCTCCTTTAACCTCGACGTGTTTGCTACATGATGAAGTTTGTGGAAATCTCCCCCGGCCAGCAGGGGGCGCTGAGGGTGCACAAAGAAAAAGCAGCGATCAAGGTCTATGTTAGAAAATACACAGGACACGCCCCTCATGCTGACGTCAGCCTCTTCTCTGACCAATGAGATCTCACTTTCACAACATGGACACAATGACGCTGATGAGCAAAGACTTGAAATCAACAAATATTTGGAATATTCAGACAAACACATTCGCCTTTTTTCAGTTTATCCAACCAAAGTCAGGATTTTAAATGTTCATTTAGATCATTAATCCTTCAGTTCACACTCAGCAAAACTGGACATAGATGTTATGTTTTAATTGGATTTAAAAATGTAACATCCGTGCGTAATTACGCGTAATTACGCACGGATGTTACATTTTTAAATCGTCTTTGCATGGCTGCCAACAGAGTGTGTATCTAAATAAAAGACATGAAATGTGACCTGACACTGAACATTTGAGTCTCCTCACACAAACCCAGCTGAACGGAATATTTTTGTATTTTTTGTTTTGAAGTTACAGCGCGCTCACGAGTGGAGAGTTTTCATCCCCAGTTTTCTCAATAAAACACACAAGATGTTCACTGAATGCTCAAGATCACTTGTCCAGAGACAAAGAGCCAAAGCCATCTCTCCTCTGGTAACACACACACACACACACGCACACACACTTCACACAAGCTTGTAAAAAGACTCCCCGCTCCTCTTTATTCAGCTTGTAAAACCACGTTTCAAGTGCAGACTTTTAAAAAGCTATATGCTGCATTCAGGCCCGCCCGGCAGCAGGACAGCAGGCCTACTATCACATTTCTGAGCACAAAGAATTCTTTGATTTATTTCCCATTACTGGGTAAATACAGTCTAACCATGTGATCCTCGGTGTAACCAATGGGCAGCCGAGAAGAAGGTAAGGGCAGGAAAAAAAAATTACTACCATTTTAGGGGAGGATGTAAGCCACTATACCAGCCCATCTAACGTTTTACAGTCGCACTTAAGTGTCTTTTTATTGAAATAATAAAATAAACATGTCGCTAACGAATTATTATTCCATGATGGGGCTCCAGACCGAGGAGCCGTACGGTGCACATTTCATCCCGGGAGGCTTGCAGGGTTCGACGGCCGGCTGCGCAAAGCCAGCCCGTGGAGCGGAGGAAGAGGAGGGGACCCCCGGCTCACACATTCCGGATTTTTCACATTTTTCCAACAAACAAACGAGTTTAAACGGCTTCTCTCCTTGGACAAACACCTCCACGTCCTCTTCATCCTCCTCTCCGCAGCTACAGTCCACCCCAGGCGCCTCCATCCCCGGCCTTTTTCATCCACACCACCTCCTGAGCCACCACCACCCTTACTACGGCCCGCAGACGCAGACGCACACCGAGCACCTCGCGTCTTCGGCCGCCACCGAGAGTAGGTTTGTCCGCTGCTGGGAGGGGGCGACTCCCACCTCGGAGACCTCTCTGTCACATGCGTCCGCCGGCTTTCCCGCGGGGTGTCTCCCCGCTCAGGGTGACCTCTCCAATCCGAGCGCGAGGTTTGAGGCGGTTAAACCAGAGAATTCCCCCCCTCCGTCACACGACAGCCCCGTGGATTCCAGCTTCGCCAGCCCGACTGAGGTGGTCCTAGAGCGGCTTGGCACCGTGGAGGAGCTGGGGAGGAAACCGGAGCCCAAAAAAGAAGACGAGGAGAGGAAACCACAGCAACAGCAGCTCGACCCGGGTAAAGGAGACAAACCAAACTCAGGAATGTTTATTAGCTTGTGCATACACAGGTGTGTGTGTGTGTGTGTGTGTGTGTGAGAGAGAGAGACAGAGGGAGAAAAGGCCTATAAGTAAGTAAGTGTGTGTGACTTTTATAGCCCTATAAATGTCTTGTAAACGGTAAAATATAAAACTTTATTGTCCATTAAAATAATTAAGGTGCTATTGCTGTTATTTAACAATTTGTCAGGACAGAAGGAAACACGGGCAGGTGTGCTGCATCTCTGACCAGGAGGGAAACTAGTCAAACATTTCCTTCAGGATCATTTGGGCAAAAATAGTTTCTATGTCCAAAAAAACAACAGCTCCATGAATCATGAAGCATAAATGAAGTCAGTTTACTGTCCGTGCTCAAAGAGCCACAAACACTTTATAATGACAAAGTTCCACCTTTAGAGCTGCTTTTAAAAATGACAAAATAAAAGAAAACGAATCATGTTAATAATGACACAGATTATTGTTTATTTCAGAGTTTGACTTCAGAATTTTTGGTGATTTCTTGATTGTTAAGAAGCAGATCAGCTGTGATTCATGGACTTTAAATTTAAAATCTGTGTGTGTGTGTGTGTGAGCCACATACTTGTTGCTCTCTCTGAGCTGTCTGACTGTGATTTCACTCTCTGGCTACTTTCTTTTAAAGGAGCCAATAAAACATTTTTCATCTCAGTCAAAGGTTCACATCTCTCTCTCTCCAACTGCGCTTTAATATTTCTAAAAATGAGTCTGGCTCTTCGTCAACGCCGCCGCCACCTCGCACTCAGGCAGAGATTTAAGCTCTTTTATTGGGGAACGCTGGGCTGTATTTACGAGCTCGCTCTGTCCTCCCCAAAAAACAGTTTCATCTTTTTAAAAGGTCTACAGCTACATCGCAAACCACAGACATAACTCTGCACACTGTCACATTATGTTAAATTATTGAAATGAGGGAAGTGTAAAATGAGTGCATAAACAAGCCTAATGCCAATAAAACTCAGTCACTGTTTTGGCTTTTAGTAAAAGGAGAAAAATAGTTTGTAAGAAGAGAGCGAAGGAGTCGATGGGATCTTTTTATTTATGGATCTGTGTCTCCAACTTGTGCTGCTGTTTCTTTTTCTAATGAGCCAAAAGTTGCAGGCTCATAAAACGAGTTCCTGAGAATATTTTCTTTGATTTTTATGTCAGTCTTTGAACTCCCCGCAGCACACACACACACACACACACACAGGGGCACAGGAAGTGGTGTGAGTGTGTTCAGACTAAAAATCTCTGCCACCCTCTCTTTCCTCCTGCAGAAAACCCATCAGCCAGTTGGATCCACGCCAAGTCCACCAGGAAGAAAAGGTGCCCGTACACCAAACACCAAACCCTGGAGCTGGAGAAGGAGTTCCTCTACAACATGTACCTGACCAGAGACCGGCGCCTGGAGGTGGCGGGACTCTTAAATCTGACAGAGAGACAGGTCAAGATCTGGTTCCAGAACAGACGCATGAAGATGAAGAAGCTGATGACCCGGGAGCGGAGGAATGTGCACGAATGATGGATTTTACTTCTGGAGAGGAGGCTCGCGTTGGAGGGTGGGGGTGACGCTTTGGAGGAGGTGTGAGGTTGTAGTGCTCCTGATCAGCTGTTACTAAGCAACGGATTGTGGCGCTAACATGGCTGCTGCAGGAGGGAGAGCAGGAGGTGCTGCAGAAGCTCCTTCAACATCTTTTCCTGTTCGCTCTCCTGAGCTCTGCTGCAGAAACCTTCCAGCTGCATGTTACCAAACGAAGACGGTGGACCTGGAACCCGGGACGGTTGTAAATAAAGCTCAGAATAAAATGTGAACATTTCACGGGGAGATCCATAAATTGAATGAAACAAAAGAAAACAAAGCGCAGCAGATAGAATCAGACTCTGCTCATTTTCAAACACATCTGTTTTTGATAAGGTTGTATATCTCACATGTCCAAAACTGAAACTACTTGACACATACTTGACTTCACATAAATTGTCTGCGCTCTCGCCGCCAAAATGCAATTTGTGTTTTATGATTTAATGCTTGGAAAAACTGTTGTCCTCATAAAAATATGGAAAAAACAACAACCTGCTTTCGGTGTGATGAGCCGAGGCGAGCGCGGCGCGATCAACAGATAAATCTAAAAACACCTGAACGCTCCAACACTGTGTGCAGACAGGAGCCGAAACAAGCGCTGAGAGGCACCAAAGCGGAGAGATGTTTGTTTTGTACATGTATGTGAATCTTTAACATGTGAAATGTTGTTTTATTTGTGAAATATGTTCCATCACACAAACACGCAGATGTTACAGAGCTTCATTCAGATGACCTCAGAGGAGCTGCGACGTCTTTCCCTTCAGGGCTGGAAAATATTAGAAAGAATAATAATGTGGATCACGTTGCTGAAATATGATTATAGATTATCACAGGTTAGAACAGGAGCTACTCATTAAAGGTCCGGTGAGTGAACGTTAGAGGACAGAAATCTTCACTAATTGTTTGAATTTGCATTTAATCACCTGAAAATATGAATTTTTATATTTTTGTTACCTTAAGATGAAACTTTTACATCGACGTGAGCAGTTTTACGTACTAATAATTTGTTAGCTTGTTCAATGGTTTGAAATGCAGAAATCTACGTGAGGTTGGTGTTTATTTCCAGACACCGCGGGTCCTCTTCCACAGCGTCCGACATGTTTCTACAGGAGCCCAGAACGGACAAACTAAACCGGCTCCAGATAGTTTTTTTTTGTAGGTTTGCAGCTTCTCTCAGAGGGATGGGGTGAAATCAGGGGGGCTGAAGCCACTGAATCCTCCACAGCGCTCCGTTAACAGACACAAAGAGTTTGATCCTCGCCGTCACAGCCGGCCCGGTCCCCCTGACCCGGTGTGACGGCGTCCATAAAGGGACAGAAGCTGTTGGTTTTGGTTTTCTAAGCTGTGCATGTGGCCTGACGGGCTTTTGTTGTTTATCGTGGTCGTCGTTGTCATTGTTACTGTGTATAACTGTTACTGTGGGTCTAATATGCAGATACAGCCATGCCTGTTCCCTGTACACACACACACACACACACACACACACACACACACACACCAGTCATATAAGCTATGGTATGACAGCAGTCTGATGGTTCTCTATTTTCTGTTACCTCCAACAGTCTGTGAGACAAACACACAACACAACCTTCATGTCAGAGGAGAAAAGATACTTACAAGATACACACACACACACACACACACACACACACACCGTCATCATGATGGTGTGATGGAACGAGGCTTCGTCTGCTCGTTTAGCTGAAGCTGAAGATGCTGCTCGCTCGTTTGGGGATTTTTTAATTCATGAATAAAAGATGGATCACATGATTGTTAACGCCGAGCTGCCTGTTTTATTTCTTAAGAATCATTTCATTTATTCTTTAAGTCACAGCTGCAGGTTATTTAATATGAAACAGCTGATGACACAGAGCAGGTCTCCTCTGATGCAGAGAGTCTGTCTGTGGTTTAACAACACAGAGAAGAAGACACATCCAGACTGACGTGTGTGTGTGTGTGTGTGTGTGTGTGTGTGTGTGTGTGTGTGTGTGTGTGTGCAGATGATTGTTGTTTCTCTAATTATAAAGGAGAAGATTCTGAACAACAGAAACTTCTATAAGATGAGACAGACTGACAGAAAATTAACTAAGAAATTAGAATTTAAAATTATTTATTTAAATGAAATATTATAATATATAAATTCAGATTATTACATTTCTCACCTTAAATAAATAAATTTAGTTCTAAATAAGTTTAGTTTAATAAAATAAGTTTTGACATTAAACTCGCAGAACCGAAAAATAAAAGTTCACCGTGAAGAACCTCTTTTATTTTGAAAGGTTTAATGCGGCCTGTTCGGCGTCGTTTTATTTTTTAATCTTTACACTTGTTGTTTACTGGTCGCATAAATTTATATTATATTATATTATATATTTTATAATATAAAACGAACACAGATTCATCATTTGACATAATAAAAAATGTAATAATATTACTAATAAGGAAAATTTTCTGTGTTTTATAATGAAGTTGAATTATTTTTATTATTATTATTTTGTATGAAGTAAAGAAACACACACACACACACACACAGCTGCATTAAATGACCTCTAATAATAATAATAATAATAATAATAATAAAATTTGTTTTCGTTGTTTTTCAAAGAGAAAAAACTTTAAATTCCGGATTATTGACCAATGACAGCTCAGCATGTTCCACTCCAACGTCAAGGTGTTGGGCCGCGCTCAGGTGTGTCGGCCCCGGGCCCGCAGAGACTTTCCGGCCTCTTGTTTTGTCAAAGTCAGCGCGGCGCCTCGGAGCTTCCCGCGTTTATTGCGGCCATATAACCCGCTCATCCTACTGCAGGGTCATAAAGCAACAGCATGCATTTGGAGAATAAACGTGACTTTCCCTGCACTCACACACACACACACACACACACACACACACACTGAAAGACAGAGAGGGGCTATAAAGTCATTTAGCCCAGACAGTCATCGTGACTATATGGTTTTATTGGACACCCTTTCCTGCCTTGGAGCCTCAACTGTCCTTCTAAATGTTAAAGTCATTGTCTGAGATGAGACCAGGACAGACCACGAGGCCACAAAACACCGGAAATCTGCGCACACAAAAGCGTCTGTGCGTCAGTTTGAGTGTTTCAAATCCGGATTTTCTTCAATTTAAGAGCTTCAAAGCAGCAACACGAGGCCGGAGCGAGCCGCTGCCATGACTTTATTCTGTCTGTCTGCAGAGAAGAAGAAGAAAAACACGCGGTGCGTGTCGGATCCTGACTGCAGCCTCAGGAGTGAGAATACAATCAGCGAGGCGTCACTCCAACATTTCTAAATCAGAAAATACTTTTTTAAATCTGTAAAATAAACCAGAACACAGGGAGAGCTTCACAGACGTGTCCACGGGACGTGTCCTGAGGGGAACACTTACTGCGCTGCAGAAATTAAATTGGACGTCGAGTAATGTTCAAATTATCCGCTGCAGATTAAATGTTGATCCCCAAACAAACATAAGGCTCCGTGAAGCCACAGCGGGGCCGTGAGAGGCTCCGTGAACAGGAGACAGGCCTGTGGCTCTGCACCAGGAGGAGCCTCGTGTAAAGGGGAGACCACAAACAAATCATCTGTTGTATCAGCATCATTCTGACTCCTCAAAGATAATTTTACTGTTTTTAAAGACGCGCAAACACCGAGAACCAGCGCGCTGCCTGCAGCTGCAGTTACCGCCTCTGTCCGCTGGGCGGCAGCGTCGAGCTGCAGTGAAACTCAAGCCGAGCTGCGACACCCAAGAAGAAAAGGTGCAGCAGAAGGTAAACACCAACGAGGAAAACATTTATATATTCATACAGATTTTTATTATTATTTTTAAATTTATAAACTATCCAGAATGTTTAGAAACATTTCTGCATGTTTGTTCAACGTCAGAAATGTCAGCTTTGACATCAGTTATGTTAATTAGACACAGATTGTTGTCCTGCTGTTTTAGTGCAAAACACAAAGTAAAAATAAAATAATATAAGTAAGATCAATAAACAAATAAATATAAATATGTTTGAAAAAGAGCCGTACAGTCTGAGCAGATGTGTCAGTATTTGTCTCATAATGTGCAAAGAGTCACAGTAAATGTGCAGATATTCATCATTTAAATCGACGTATGAACACGGAAACAGTCGCAGAGTTTGTCATTGAAATGGAAAAAAATACTGAGAATAAGAAACCGAAACAAACAGACGCGACGCTCAAAGACACAAAATCAGGGAGATGAAGCAAAAGGTATTAATACTACACTGAGGTATTAATACTACACTGAGGTAATAATACTACACTGAGGTATTAATACTACACTATAAAAAATCACTGATGTAAAATGTAGGATTTATTTCAGGTTATTTAATCAGTTTTATTGGTCATGTATGTGAACAGATAAAATCATATATATAAACATGTCGATGTATTGAAGTAACACTTGCAGACAGAACAGTTCAGCGTTCATGTAGATGAGGTGGAACAGTCAGTCTGAACGGTTTGTGTCTTTGTCTGTATGTCTGTGTGTAAGGTGACAAATGTTGGACACAGATGCAGGAGGGACGTGTGGAGGTTTCTGGAAAGATGATGGTGTTTTATATTTCTCTTTTTCTGTGTTTCTGTCCGACTGCCTCAAACTGAAGTGGTAGAAATGCACAGACGGGATTCAAACAGCTGAAATAAGACGGCAGCCACTGTCATGAAAATGGAAATGAATACAAACTCGAGTGTTTTATGGAGCTCTACGTTCATTAGAAGAAGGAAGACTGAAAAAGACAGACACACATGTTTCTAGTATAATGAAGCTGCAAATGAAAGATTACTTTAACTGACTGAGCGTGCTCAGATGGACTCACAGGATCTGTACGACTAATTTAAAGTCTCTCAATTTAAATTTAGATTCATGAAAATTATTATTAAGACCTTGAGTTAAAAGGTGAGACGGACAACATTAGTAAATTCATATTTTAGGAAGATTGAACCTGTGTGGCCTGCAGACCAAAGGCTACAGGCAGTTTTATGTATCTGAATAACAAACCGCTTTTCTTATTGAAGCTCTGCGACATAAACTTCACACATGCAGCATTTTAATCAGATGCTCCAAAGAAAAACACGGAATCAGCCCAGTGCTGACAAACCTGCTCGGATTTATTGCTGCAAAGCACAGCTTGAAATCGAGCTCATAAAAATGGATATCTGGCTCATGTTTTGGAAAATATTTAGCTACATTTATGATGGATTATCAGGAGAAACCCACAGAAAAAAAAGCTTTAAAGAAAACAGTCAAATGACCGTAAAATTAAAGTATCAAAAATGTGAAAAACTATAATGTTTTTACAGAGAAACGCTGTTATTTTACTGTGAATTTAATAATAAGAAAAAACTGGAGTTTGTCATTATTGGCATGAAACTTAAAGTCTGGCTGTAAACGTACGGATGATATTTTTATTATTTTTACACTTTTGTATGTAAAACAGGAAACTACTGTAAAAAGTCATTTTACAGTTCCTGCTTCCACCCATCCTCAAACCAAAGCAGCCTCAGCTGGTTGTTCTGCTGGTTACAATGTTACAAAGTGAGCTGCTCAGTGAAAAGCTCCACAGCTGCACAGCTCAGTACCTGCTCAGCAGCAGCAGACAGACTCGCGAAGCATTCAGCAGCTAAAGTCACAGATTTTCCCCTCAGGGCCTGGTGGAGACCAAAATGGAGCTAAAAGAGACTAAAGGCGACTTGAATTGATCCGACGACTCAAACACGACTGTAAGGGAACAGTAATGTCGCTCGGTGTGAATAAGGAAGTGTTGCTAACACAAATAAAAGGTGGCTGATGTTTGCATCTGGAGTCTGCTGCCCTCAAGTGGTCAGCACGTTTGAAGAAACATCAGTGAGAATACTGTGTGTATATGATACTGTGGACTTTTTGTATTCATACAAGTTTATCTATTATAATATTTTCAAACAACTTTAATAATTTATTCTCTTCATTCATAATCTAAACAACACGTTCAGTTTGTTTGTATTTTAGTTACTGAAATTTACAACCCAGAAATCTGTTTGTATTATTGATGATTTAAAGTCACACGTGGTCGTTGAAACAGTCGAACTGCTGTAAAGTTTGAAAGTTCAGGTTGAAATGTTTTGATTTTCCTTTACACTATAAAAAATGAACCAGGGCCACAAACCTACAAACGTCTCAGTAACAAGAAGTTCAAGTGCTGCTCGAGTTTTGACCTCAAATACAAATCACTGATATTTACACTGTGCTGTTATATTTATATATTCACTGTGCTGTTATATTTATATATTTACTGTTATATTTATATATTTACACTGTCTGTTATATTTTATATATTCACACTGTCTGTTATATTTTATATATTCACACTGTCTGTTATATTTATATATTCACACTGTCTGTTATATTTTATATATTCACACTGTCTGTTATATTTATATATTCACACTGTCTCTTATATTTTATATATTTACACTGTCTGTTATATTTATATATTCACACTGTCTCTTATATTCTATATATTTACACTGTCTGTTATATTTATATATTTACACTGTCTGTTATATTTATATATTCACACTGTGCTGTTATATTTATATATTTACACTGTCTGTTATATTTATATATTCACACTGTCTCTTATATTTTATATATTTACACTGTCTGTTATATTTATATATTTACACTGTGCTGTTATATTTATATATTCACACCGTCTGTTATATTTATATATTTACACTGTGCCGTTATATTTATATATTTACACTGTCTGTTATATTTATATATTTACACTGTCTGTTATATTTTATATATTTACACTGTCTGTTATATTTTATATATTTACACTGTCTGTTATATTTATATATTTACACTGTGCTGTTATATTTATATATTTACACCGTCTGTTATATTTATATATTTACACTGTGCCGTTATATTTATATATTTACACTGTCTGTTATATTTTATATATTTACACTGTCTGTTATATTTATATATTTACACCGTCTGTTATATTTATATATTTACACTGTGCCGTTATATTTATATATTTACACTGTCTCTTATATTTTATATATTCACACTGTCTGTTATATTTATATATTTACACTGTCTGTTATATTTATATATTTACACTGTCTGTTATATTTATATATTTACACTGTCTGTTATATTTATATATTTACACTGTCTGTTATATTTATATATTCACACTGTGCTGTTATATTTATATATTTACACTGTCTGTTATATTTATATATTCACACTGTCTCTTATATTTATATATTTACACTGTGCTGTTATATTTATATATTCACACCGTCTGTTATATTTATATATTTACACTGTGCCGTTATATTTATATATTTACACTGTCTGTTATATTTATATATTTACACTGTGCTGTTATATTTATATATTTACACTGTGCCGTTATATTTATATATTTACACTGTCTGTTATATTTATATATTTACACTGTCTGTTATATTTTATATATTTACACTGTCTGTTATATTTATATATTTACACTGTGCCGTTATATTCATATATTCACACTGTCTGTTATATTTTATATATTTACACTGTCTGTTATATTTATATATTTACACTGTTATATTTTATATATTTACACTGTCTGTTATATTTATATATTTACACTGTCTGTTATATTTTATATATTTACACCGTCTGTTATATTTATATATTTACACTGTGCCGTTATATTCATATATTCACACTGTCTGTTATATTTATATATTTACACTGTCTGTTATATTTTATATATTTACACTGTCTGTTATATTTATATATTCACACCGTCTGTTATATTTATATATTTACACTGTGACGTTATATTTATATATTTACACTGTCTGTTATATTTATATATTTACACTGTCTGTTATATTCATATATTCACACTGTGCTGTATTATACTATAATAACATGTTGCTGCTGTGTTCCTCTTTTCGTGCCAGTATTTCCTTCATAAACATTTTAATGTTCTGTGAAATGATCGTCACGTTTATGTAACTTGTTTTCTTGTTTTGTTTTTTCTGCTGTAAAAGTGAATTTCCCTGATGTGGGTCAATAAAATATATTTCATCTTTCCTTCTTCATTTTTCAGACATTGTTTTTTATCTTGTGAGTCGATGCCGCTGAATAAAAATTATTATTATTATTCAAATATATGAAGTGACGCCATCTTTATTTTTGTAGGCCTCAAACACATTTCCAACAAAATGAAACAGAAACTGCAGAACGGCAAAAAAGGAAGAAATGTGTGAGTGTGTGTTTCAGTGTGTGTGTGTGTGTTTATTTGGAAATGCAGCTTTCTCTCGAGTGCAGCTGCCACAAATTCCCTTTTCTGTCTGCGTGATTTACACACACACTCACACACACACACTTAGGCCATAAAACCGGTTTTTACGACAGAAATCTGGCCTGTCATTGGTCAGCTCTACACGGTCATGTGTGCGCGCGCAGACCCCCCCCCACCCCCCACCGGCAGCCTCTCCTCGCGCGCTCTCGTAGAGACCCAGAGCAGCTCGTCGGTACCCGCGCGCCTCCATGGACGGTGTTTCCTCTCCGCGGGGTAATTTTTCTGAAATTTTCAAGAAAAAAAGAAAAAATCTCCAGGTTTGTTTGATTCGTTCGTTAAATGTTGTTTTAATGTTTGAACGTGCAGCACGTACATTACAGGTGTGTGTGTGAGTGTGTGTGTGAGTGTGTGTCTGACTTCATGTGTGTTTTCTGTCTGTTGATCTCAGGACGCTGCAGAGGAGGAAGTCCTGCAGACTGAAGCATCAGGTACAAACACAGCTCTACATCATTATGGTGTGTGTGTGTGTGTGTGTGTGTGTGTGTGTGTGTTGCATGTAGCAGTCACACTGAGCTCAGGTTGTGTGTGTGTGTGTGTGTGTGTGTGTGTGTGTGTGTGTGTGTTGCATGTAGCAGTCACACTGAGCTCAGGTTGTGTGTGTGTGTTGGTGCTGAGGCTGATCATCACCTCCGTGTCTCAGATGTTAGTCTGAAGACGTTTGTGTCTCCGTGTGAGAGGAGAAACAAAAAGAAAGATGAAAACACAGACGTGTTCTCTCTCTGACACACACACACACACACATCAGCTGATTGGACGTCCTCGTACATTTTGTCTCCGTCCTCTTTGTCTGGCGTCTTTCGGGGCCTCTGTCCATAAAACGCTCTCGGACATCTGGACAGATCGACAGAAGGAATCCTGTCCTCCGGCTTTTTGTTTTCATTGAGGTGTTTTTTACGAGGGCAGCCGGACAAAGACACACACACACACACACACACAGTATATCTCTCCCCTTCTGATTCTTCCATTTGTGTGCTGAGGACAGAAGGCGTGGTGTGAGAGGAGATAGAGAAAACAAAGACAGTATTTCACTGGAGGAGCTGCTCAGTCAAGCTCAGCTGGCACTCGATATTTACAACCTACTGCAATGCAGCAGATCTGTGTGTGTGTGTGTGTGTGAGACAGAGAGGGAAACAAAGAGACAAAAGGCGACAGGGAAGACAGTGACGCAGAGAGTGAGACAAACATTAAATTAAAGCCTGAGACAGTTGGACATGTCTGTCTGTCTCTGTCCCTGCAGGTTCGTCCTGTGTTTTTACTGGCCTGAACTCACCTGGCTCATATTTCATGGTTACAGTCAGATCAATGTAACGAAATCAGCAGATTTTAAGAATATTGAAGTGAATCAGGATGGATTCATCCTCACGTCAAACTAAAATGTTTTCATGTGTCTGTGTTTCAGAAGTCAGCGGCTCATCTGAAGGAGACTGTGACCGTCTGACAGGTAACACACAGAGACAGACTGACATCTTCACACTGACCAGAACAAACAGAACTGATCAGCTTCACGTCAGCATGTGACTTTGATCTGGTTAAAATATTCATGAATATTTAAATTTCCTTTTTAAATGCCAACAGTGCAGTTTCTGTACCGAACCACAGGGTGGTGCTAAAACTCTAACGCTGACGACAGAGCAGTCCTCAGACAGACACGTGTCCTCCGGGCTCTGACCCGTCCGCTCAGGACAGTCCAGACTTTTCTGTCTGTTGGTGGGACGTCCTGCCAGTTCCTACAGATCAGGGGCGTCACAGACCTCCTGAAGACCTCCAGCTCTGCAGAGAGGACCTCCTCTGTAACACTACCAACAGCTGGACATGACACGTCTGTCCTCTGCAGCTGGACATGACACGTCTGTCCTCTGCAGCTGGACACGTCTGTCCCTCCACACGTTAAATGACAGACTGGGTTTGAGTCTTGCTCAGAGAGCCTCTGAAGGACAGCAGAACTGAAACTGACGAATCAATCTGCTCCTCACAGTCACGTGGTGTAAACAGCCTCCATCAGCTCCACATCTGGCGCTGCTGCGGTGTGTTGAACACTAGATGGCGCTACAGACTCAGCATCAGTAAACAGACCTGAGCTCTGTGGGACACACACACACACACACACAGTTCAGATCATTCCACTTAGAGGTCGTGAGAATTCCCTCCTCTCCGCAGTTACCTTGAATGCACCACCGCGCGAACATGGCGGCTTCACGCGCTCAGTTTGTTGTTTGGTCTGGACGTGATCTGACGTCACAGCAGCTGAGAGGCGTCATCAGGCCGCGCGCCAACACCAGGCGCGATAAATCACGGAGTCAAGTGGGTCTAAAAACTCAAACCGGCGGCGACACCGAGAATTTAAAAGGGGGGGGGGGGGGGGGGGCGCACGGAGCTCCATCCGCTCCGCGCGCCACGCGGCGCGTCCTGCGCGTCAGCCACCGTCCATCAGCTGCGCGCGCGCACACAGAACAACAAATAAAAAAGAAAAAATGCTCAAAAACAGAAAATATATTTATTTATATTTAAAATGAGACAAATGAAAGAGACTCAGACTGATGACGTTTAGATTCATTGAAATGTTTCAGGTTTTGGTTTCACTGTTTTGACACTTGAATGTGCTCAGCAGCCGCAGAGACACACACACACACACACACACACTCAGCCACACACACTCTGTTTTCTCAGAGCCACTTTTATGGTTTTATGGCTCCCCCATTTACGGAAATCAAAGCAGGAAACAAATGTTCCAAACAGCATTCCAGAAACATCCGGAAAAATGCACACACACACACACACACACAGAAAGAGAGAGAGAGACACACACACTCCTCCACAACACGGCTTGTAGATTCTGTGTTTTTAGCAGGACACAAGTTTTACGCACTCGATAAATTGTTTTTACGCACACACACACATCCTTCAAGGAGCGTGTGTGTGTGTGTGTGTGTGTGTGTGTGTACTTCAGCTTTAAAGCGGATAAAACACAAATAATTCGATTAAAAGTCAAAGAAAAATATTATTTCTGATAAAAAAAATGTTTTTAATTTAAAAAAAAAAGAAAAACTAAAGAAAAGTCTGTTTAACCTGCAGCTCACACACACACACACACACACACACGCTAACGCTTTTCTTTCTTTGGCGCCATTATCGAATAAAGTGGCTGTGGGCTGCAGCAGGTCTAATAATTTATGAACCCGCGCGGGGAGCAGTGAGAAAAAAAGGAAGTGAGCACGTGACGGTAATAAAGTGTGTTTTATTGCGGCGGTTTGACAAGCCCCGAAATATAACTCAGAGAGGAGCCGACAGGCGGCCAGATGGGCTGGAGGCCGATATTTGTCCGAATCAACAGAATGCTCTTTGTGCGGCGGCTCGGCAGGATCACGCCGCAGAGCTGCGCGCGCTCCCTCACACCGATAATCAGCTTCGATCCGCGCGCACCGGATTTTACCGCGAGGCCACCGTCCGGTTTGAACGCGAGGTCAGAGAAGCGGGAGAAGTAAGTGCGCTTTCATATTTGGCACAGATATGAAGTTATGAGTGTGAAAGGGAGGCAGGTAGAGGGGCAGAGGTGTGTGTGCGTGCGTGCGTGCGTGCGTGTGTGTGTGTGTGTGTGGAGGGTGGGGTGCTAAAGCTGTGGTTCGGGGGGCCTTTCTGAAGCGGGTGAGGGAGTCCAGCAGATCCACCTGTGGTCCAAAATGTAATCTAATTAACGAGCTCAAATTCAATGACTTTCAAGGCCTTGAATGGGTTAAAATTCAAGGCGTGTTTCAGCGGTGAGCCGCGACGTTATTTTTGTTTTTAAATCAAACTCATCCGGATTATTTCCATATTTTGAAATTTAAAGATCCTAAAAAAATATCCAAACTTCCTCCTGTTTAAACAAAAATATTCAAGGACTTTCAAGGCCTTGATTTCCCCTCTAAGGAGTTCTGTTCAGGATCAGACTGAGCTCTGCTGCCACAGATCAAATATCAGTTCGACATGTTTCTGTTTGGATCTGAGAGCCTGTGTGTGTGTGTGTGTGTGTGTGTTTCCACATGTTGAGGATTATCAGTTTAAGGTTCTGACATCATCATAAGCTCTCTTTAAAATCGCGTCAATCATCGAACATTTGTTACATTATTATCTGAATTATCATTATTTTTAATTATAATTTTAAAATATTTTAGAAAGTTTCTCAATAAATAATAAATTTGTGAATCAGCAGCGAGTTCAGAGATATAACCTGTCTGTCAGCTGTCTGTCTGTCTGTCCGCCACAGACAGACAATCTGTTTAATAATTAAATATTCTTCATTAAATGTCGCAGTCGCAAGTGTGAGCTGGACACACACACTTTAAACACACACACACTTTAAACACACACACACACTTTAAATATCTTTGAAATGATGATTGTTGTTGTAAAGGTTAAATTAACTTCTTCTTTTTTACCCAATGTTGCATTTTAAATTCTCTCAGGGAAAAAAAACGTTCACACTGAGTTCAGACACACACACACACACACACACACTCCTCTGCAGGGCCATAAACAGTAGCGGTAGAGAAGTGTACCCAGCAGTTTATGACAGGGAGAACATTTTGATTAGAGGCTCAGCGGGTCCCCAAACCACGACAACAGCCGAACAGCAGCGACGTTAATCTGCGGCTGCAGCGGGACTACTTCATGTAAACGCTGCGCGGGCGGAGGGAGAGCTGAGGCTTTTAAACCTCAGGAAGATGTTTGGGTTTTATTCATTCTCATAATCTGCAAAGACAGAAATTCAGATTTAAACTCAATTCATGAAATATTTTGGAAAGTTGCTGAATAACTCACAGCCCGAATAATCCTGAACGTTTAGTGTTTTAGTTTGAATCTGTCTTTCTGTCGGTGACTTTGCGGGGTTTTGGCGGTGACTCCCGCAGACTGCAGTGCCGCAGATTTGCGCGATGACTCCTGTAAAATTCTGCAGTTTTATCAGTTTGTGCTAAATTTACATTTACAGTCTGATTTTACTTTTTGGTGCTGCTCGCGCGCTCACGGCGCGCTCACGGAGTTTCTCATGCATTCGGGGCTGGAGGTCGCAGTTCAGTTAATGTCTAAACCGGGTTAAAGCTGCTCAGCTCGGCTTTGACCCGGCAGAGGGCCGGGGGCGGAGGGGTGAGCCGGCGGTCAGCCTGTCTAAGATGAAAAAGTGAAACGACCTCCGAAAGAAAAGAAACATCTGAATGGCTTTTTATGACAGAGGCGACTCTGCGTGGGGACAGGCTGCGGGACCGAGGTGCTGAAAATGAAGATTCAGTGTGTGAGAGTGTGTGTGTGTGTGTGTGTGAGCACGCAGCTGATCAGGCCTGACGTTCATCGATACTTTACCAATAACTGAGCTCGGACATGGAGGGTGATAAACAGCTGCAGGAGCATGAAAATAAATCTATTTCTGCTGAACCAGTTTTAAAATCTGATCCATATTTGATCTGTGGAGCTTCTCACGTTAACTCTTTAATTCCCAGCAGCCTTTGCACAACAATAATCCATCTCCAGCCAAACAATGGCCCGCGACTCCCGCAGGCCGCGTGAACTCTGCATGCACGGTCACCCCCTCCACCCCGCATGCTCGGGCCCCTGCGTGGCCCTGTCCAGCGCTAAGGACTAATGAAACGGTGAACCAGCGGTCAACGATTCTGATTGACCCTCCTGCGACCTGACGGCAGCTAGGCTACATTCTTAAAAGAAGAATGCTCTTTCAAAAAGAGAAACATCAGCCCTGCTGCTGTTGTTGCTGCCTCTGGTTCAGATCTGGTTCAGGTCCTCTTTGAAAAGCTGCAGGCTAATGATTCCAGTTCTCCAGCCCCTTTGAGCTGCAGAGTTTAGGTGAAAAATGAAAGTTTTAGGTCAAAGTCTTTGGATTAATCGTCCTGAAGTGAATGGATCTGCAGAGAGGTGTTTCATTATTCAAAGTCTGAGTCTTTGTGTTCCCAAAAAAAACAAAACATGCAAGCTGCTTTTTTTTGTTGCCCTCATTCAAACAGCCATGGGAGCTTAGTGAAGGCAAACAGCAGCAAAGAGCCGCTGCCAGAGCCAGGCAGGAAAATGACCTGAGGCAACAAGTAAGACTCAAACACACACACACACACACCTCCTGTAGTATCTGTGCAGTAAATGTCAGCAGTGATCTCAGTAGTACTGTGGGGATGGACAGCGGGATGAGATGACTGAACACGGCTCTGATGCTCCTCCACCTCTCTAACTCTGCAGTCTCCGTCCGATCTGACGTTTGGGGCCAAGTTCAGAAGCGCGGGCCTCCCCTCGACCACGCCGCTCACGTTCGCACTGCGGCTGCTGGCCTGTAAACAGGCCGGCTGCTTGTTTACCGGCCGCTTTGGCAGGTGACCAGCCGTCATTATTCTGAGAGAGGTGGCTGCTGCAGAACAGGGAGTGCATTCAGCAGACTGCTGTAAACCAGATTGTAATTTGGTTGTTAGAATGTCAAATATACAAAAAGGTTTGCTCAGCCACACGAGGCCTTCGGGGAGCTGCAGGACCGTGCATGAGCTCCAGCATCAAGGTCACGTCATTAGAAATGCTCCTACTGTGCTCAGCATCACACTGGAGCGGACAAACGTCCATGCAGCGCTCATCACCTTCACCTGTTACCGGTTACACCGTGAGCCACCTTTAGCTGCAGAGGAAGAGCTGACTCCAAGCCTGATGCCTGCTGTTGCTTAAACACTCATTTATTAGAACTAATGCCGTGTTCCCTGATGAGTTACTGATGTCAAAGGGGCGTTAATAGTGTCAATAAATCTCAGACATGTTGAACAAAAGGAACATCTCTTTGAAAAAATGAGCCTTTTACTGTATTTTGAGACCCAGAGGAAGGAGAACGCGCGAGTGTAAATCACTGTCAACAGCAAAAAGGAGTCATCAGCAGCCGGCCATGAAGCTTCGCCTATATATACCCTGTAGAACCGAATGTGTGTGGAGCTGCCGCAGTCACAGATTGGGTTCTGGGGGAGTCTATGGGCGATGACTAACCATCTATCAACATCCAGGAGAGCCAATGAAAGTGATGATTTTATGTCTCACTCTCTCTGACACACTTTCCTCTGTGGGACGTTTGTGTTAGAACACAGAGCTGGACCTGATCAGTCATGTTGAAACAATAAATGTTGTCATACCGAGATGACGGATCATTTTCTCAGCGTAATTCATCATTAATTTGAGATCCTGAGGAGATAAAGGAGGAGCTGCAGATGAAGTGTCCTGCAGATCTTTAATGAATTGTGGCATCATCTCGATAAAGTTATCTCAGGATAACAACGTCTGTTATTTCAGCATGACTTCAATAACTCAAATTAAATGAACTCGTTATCATGAGCAAACAAACTGTATGAATGTGTGACGCTCGGGCTTCCATGAACTAATGCTACGGTCTGCATTTACAGTTAGCGTGTGGTTAAAACACTGAGCTTTCAGTCTTTAAAGTGACGTTTGAATTCACCTACAAACATGATGCTAACTCTAAGTTTGAAATAAAGTGGCTGTAAATCCTCCAATAAAAAGTTTATTTTTTAAAGAATATGTGTAAAATAACATTTTTCTGTCCAGTGTGTGGGAATACATGAAATATATATTTCATATAATATTCATCCCTCTGTTTTCAGTCATGTCATCTGAAATAAGAACATTTATGTTTCCGGTTCCTTAAATGAGTCCTGGCCCCCGCGGCTGAGTGAAGAGTTTCAGTCTGCAGCGAAACGTTTAAATCGACTCACTGATCCTTTGAGTGCTTTGCCTCGTTAATCTAACTCATCCAGCACGGCCTTAAAAGTAAAGCTGGCTATAGATGCCACAGGAGAACTTTTTTTTTCCAGTTCTGCAAGGAACCTTTTAGCTATTGGTTCTTCAAAGAACAAGGTGCTGCAAGGCGCCTTAACGAACCAGTCATCAGTGTAAGAGAGCATGTGAAAAGGAAAACAGATTGTTGAACATAAAAAGGTTCTTCAACGCACCGACTTAAAGAACTGACTTAAAGAACTGACTTAAAGAACTCCCAAACAGCAAAAACAGAGTTTTAAAGATAGAAAGGTTCTTCAGAGAACTCCAGAGTTATAAGGAACCACACAAAAGAAGAGTCTGCAGCTAAAGCGGTTCTTCAAGGTGCAATAAAAATAACTCGAATTAATTGATTTATGTATTTCATCTTCTGGGTAAAGAACTCCTTTTTTTTGCACTCAGTTCTCCAAAGAACCCATAACAGCAAAAATGGTTCTTAAGAATAAAAAGGTTCTGTAAGGAACCTTTTGTGGTTTGGTTCTTTAAAGAACCATTTATTCAAGTCCTTCAATAATATTTGTCGCAGAGCTGACTGATGAATTCATACATTTATGTATTTAATTTTCAATGCAACACTGGATAAAGAACTCTATTTTACATCCAGTTCTCCAGAGAACCATAAACAGAAAAAAACGTTCCTTAACAGAGAGTTTGGAGGGTTCTTTTTCCCGTTTTTAAAACAGAGAACTGAGTGTAAACATTGTTTTTCACTGAAGCTACAATATATAATTTGCATTAATTGATTTATGTATTTAATTTAAAGAACTATTTTCGTGCTTTCAGCAGCAGCAAAAAAAAGTTTTTTATTTTGTGTGAAACAGAGAAAATCATTAATGGAGTAAATCAGTGAGATTTGCCACTTGATTCCAGAGCTGGTCGCTTATCGCCGCGTTCAGTCATTTATTATGGACAAATGACTCATTAGATCAGATGGATTCAGCTCGGAGTTCACTTGCTCTCTGTCAGCCATGCCACAATCTTCACACTCATTACAGCCTCCACGAGCAGGAGCCGCTTTAATGCCTCAGCCAAGCCCAAACTCTTCCCCCTCTGCCCTGTTGTTCCAGGCTGGTCTCCGGCTGCAGCAGCAGTGAATCAGCTCGTGTTAGAGAGGCTGCAGCATCCAGAGACGAACCTTCATCCGCGCGCTCATTATGCGACTTTATCTTCGTGTGGGGGCGTCCCGAGAACATATTCTCCCATGATTCGCCTTCATTTCTCAGCCCTGTCGCATTTATCTCTCGTGCAGTTGCTTTAGCATCATTTTTTAGGACAGGCGCGCACCCCCCTCCACCCCCACCCCACCCTCTCCTCCTCCTTTAAAAAGCCGAGTCGGTGGTGGTGGTGAACGGGACACCTCGGGCTGACCCCGGCCCCTAACAAAGCCAACTACTAGTCACTGTCTGGGAGCCTTTTATCTTCTTTCTTTTTTATTGGGGAGGCCTTTCTGACCGAGCCATGTTTTGTTGTCCGTCCTTTGACTCGGCCACAAGGCCAAATATGGCCCGAGAACGAGCCTCAATATGGGCCAGATTAATTTTTCAGCTCCGGCCATCTGTGTGGGGGTTCAAGTCATTCAGCTAAAAGTCATAAATCTACAGTTTTCTATAGGAGCTGTGCGCGGGAGGGGGTGGGGAGAGGGTGGATGAAGGCATTAGATAGATAGATAGATAGATAGATAGATAGATAGATAGATAGATAGATAGATAGATAGATAGATAGACAGATAGATAGACAGATAGATAGATAGACAGATAGATAGATAGATAGACAGATAGACAGACAGATAGATAGATAGACAGATAGACAGATAGACAGACAGATAGATAGATAGACAGATAGACAGATAGACAGACAGATAGATAGATAGACAGATAGACAGATAGACAGATAGACAGACAGATAGATAGATAGACAGATAGACAGACAGATAGATAGATAGACAGATAAATAATTAACATTATTTATGATCATTTAAAAGGTTTTCTCAGCCTCCATTCGAACCATTTCTCCTCTCCACTAAAGCTTCATTAGCTCTATAATGAACATTTTTTTCCAACCAAATTATCCCATTACGTCTGACATAAACAACCCCAGAAGTGAGGCCTCCCATTGGCTGGCCGCAGGGTCACGTGGCCCGCGCGGCCGTCCGTCTATTTGACAGCCGCAGGATGGCTTGATGCCAGAGGGGGAAAAAGAGACAGAGAGAGGGGAGAGAAAGAAAAATTAGTATTCTCCTACCAGCCTCGCTATAAATCAATCATGGAGTCCTACGTGGTGAGCTGTAAATATGCTGAGCCGCAGTTCCCGCCTTGTGAAGAAGATTACAGTAATTTTAGTGACCAAGGGGGGTATTACAACAACCCCCAGGACAGTGGTAGTTATGGAGGAGGCTATCAGCCCATGCAGCCCCCTCCGCCTCCATACACACCACAACAAACCGGCTATCAACACTCTTTGCAGGGGCACCACCGGGAGGATGGAGAGGAGCACCGCGCAGTGCAGCAGCAGCAGCCCCACCAAGGTGCGCCTTTCCCCGGCTACAGGGAGGCCGATGTGCCCGGCAAGGAGAGGTTCAGCGTGGGTGACCTGCAGTGCCAGGCCTGGATGACCTGTGCAAAGCCCGCTCAGGTGCAGAGGAAGACGGCCTGCCAGGGGAAGGACAAGCCGCCCATTGTTGTCTACCCGTGGATGAAGAAGGTGCACATCGCGCATGGTGAGATGGATTTTCATCTTCTGTGTCTGCTTCACATTTCCATCTTTATGTTTCTGCTTTGTGCTCTCTCTCTCTCTCTCTCTCTCTCTCTCTCTGGTGTTTTTGTCCATTTGTGAGCACCGTTATGTGTGAGTGTGTGAGTGTGTGTGTGTGTGTGTGTGTGTTGTCGAGTTATTTATGGTCTTAGTGAGAGTCAGGGAGAATTACAACCCCTATAAAGTTTTATGGCCCTGCTACAGCGCGTCTGTTTGTGTGAGTGTGTGCGTGTGTGTGTAAGTGCGTGCATGTGCGCAAATTGTGTGTCTCTGGTGTGCAATGCTGCGGCTGAACAAAAACCTGCAAGTTAAAAAAAAAAAAAAAAGATTTGGACTTCTGCGACCACAAATACTAAAAATCTAAATTTAAAACTAATTGAATCTGATTTTATTAGAATTATTTAAATGTTTAAATTTAATTTAATGAAATTGAAAATAAACATTTTATTTTATTATTATTGAACTCTCCGTCCTTTCTTTGTGTGTCACAGTTAATCCGAACCACGTGGGTCCGGAACCAAAGCGTCTACGGACGGCCTACACGCGCCAGCAGGTTCTGGAGCTCGAGAAGGAGTTCCACTTCAGCCGTTACCTCACGCGCCGCCGACGCGTCGAGGTGGCCCACGCGCTCTGTCTCACCGAGCGGCAGGTGAAGGTGTGGTTCCAGAACCGGCGCATGCGCTGGAAGAAAGACAACAAGCTGCCGAACACCAAAGGAAGGAGCAAAAACAAGAAGGCGACGGACAGCAACAACAACAGCAACAACAGCAGCAACAGCAGCAACAACAGCAGCAACAGCGGCGACAGCAACGTGAAGACGGCGATCACCGTGTGAACCGAGCCGCCGTGTCAGCACCTTCACTCGGATCCAGGCTCATGCAGACCCGGAACAATCCTCACCTGCTTTAAAACTACAAACCCACGAGGCTTATTTCAGCTTTTATTTTGAAGCCTGGTTGTTGTTGTTTTTTTTAGTGATATTTAATGAATTGATGAATGTTCTGAGTCCTCACACTTCGTGAACTCATATTTGGGAATTTAGATTCAGATTTTTAGGCCTCGTCAAACTTTTACGCATCATGCACGAGGAGAGTGTGTCTTTGTTTGTGTGGAGAAAACAGGGTTTGATTTCTACAGGGTAAAAACAAGAAGAAATAATACAGGGTTCTTTTTTAAATAGCTACCTAAATAAAAAAAAAGATTAAATAACTTATGAATATGCACATTACCAAAATGTTGTTTCCACAAACTGGCGCTTAAAGACGCAAAAACAGAAGAAGCAGCGCAGCGCGGCTCAGCTGCACAGTGGTTTTTATTATTATTTTGTACATAGACCCCCCCCCCCCCCAAAAAAAATGAAAATAAAAACACGCAGATTAGGAGGATGAGTAGCCATATCGTGCAGATGATTTTTTAATCTCCAAAGTTTCCAGTAAAGAGGTTTGTGACGCACGACGCGGACAGATTTTCTCAGGGTTACAGGGTGTGTTTGTCTCCTTCAGCACAGGAAAGATTCTCAGCTTTTGCATTCTCGAAGTTCTCTCTTTGATTCCAGATTAATATGCTATTGTTCTCTTATTATTATTATTGTTGTTATTATAGCCAGTACTTATTTTTATTTGTATTATCTAGAAGCATATTTTATTCTTTGTAGCGACTTTTTGTTTTGTATGTGGAAAAAAGAGAAAAACTCTTTTATATGTTGAAATGTTTTGATAAAATAAAAAACTAAAAAAAAAAAAAAAGAAATCTCCCATCTCTGTCCAACACACACACACACACACACACACACACACACGGAGGATAGATGTCTTTTTGTTGTTGGTGCTGACGGAAGTGACGTGAAATGCCTCTGAACATGCTTCATGGATGAACGATGAATTCATAATTATCATATTTGGCTCAAACAAAGAATCACCTCGCCACAGTCAATAAATCAAACGTTAAAACAACGTTTTCCCAACGTATTATCTAATAACAGAGCGGGTCTTTGTCCAGTTTAACGGAGCTTCAAAGCTCTCGGGCCGAGCCAAGACAAATCTCCCTCCGTGATGTCTCAGCCGAGCAGCTTCTTTAAAATGTTCTCCCCGTGGGAGGATTTAAAATGATTCCGCCGCATGAACGATCGTCCCGGACGTTTAATCACGGGCGCTGACAGTTTGCTGCCGTACGCCAAGACAAAGAGCCCCAAAGACTCGGCGTTTGAGGCAGAGCTCAAATGAGACAATTAGTTTAATATTTCCTGCGCTGACTGTGAGCTGATACACGGCGGACAGAGGCAGCAGTTTGTTACACATCGGGAATATGACTAAAAAACAGAGAGCCGTGTGGAGTCGCTTTTTACGCATTGTTTACGCACAGCGCATGCACCTCAGGTCTGTGTGTGTGTGTGTGTGTGTGTGTGTGTGTCTTTCTGTGTGTATTTGTGTGTTTGTGGTGGGGACGTAAGGGAAATGAGAGGCATTAATTGGCGTCTTCCGGTCGAGACGGGGTTAAATGCGCAGGAAAGAGGCTGACAGAGAGAAAACATGTTGGAGATCCACCAAAACCCAAATACACACACACACTGACTGTCCATGCTGCGCACGTGTTAGATGTTTTATGGCAGAAACAGTAAAAATCTTCGATAAAATTTTGATTGAAAATATGAAATTCATTCATCTCTAAACGGACACACACACAGTGTGTGTATGAAGATTCCCCGCATGCTAAAATTGTTTATTTATTTTTATTCGTTATATTTAATTATTCATACTCTCTGCATGATTTTATTTTTTAATACCAGAGGGGTGTGTGTGTGTGTGTGTGTGTGTCCTGTCACACCGACCTGCCTCTGCAGTGACTGTGGTGCAGCAGGGGCGCCCCCGGCTGGTTCAGCAGAGTACTGCAGCCTGGAACAGACAAACATTAGACAACGTTAGATCAGCTCCTGTCAGGAGGAAACACCTGTAAGGTGATATTAGTGAACAGACATCAAGTCTTATTGATTAGGACAACGCGTGACTCATCAAATATAATTAGTAGTAATAGTTACAATGTCTTGACTGTGTGAAAGCTACAAAATCACGATAATTTTAAAGCGACATTATATTATTACATAGGTTAAAATCAGCTGTTCACTCTGTCACAGGCTGCTTCTGTTGTATTATTATTCTGTCCACCGCTTCAGGTTTAGGACGTGAAGCGGAACTAAAGTCAGATACACTTTTGTTCCCGGGGACGTCAATCGCAGGCGGACCAGCCGTTGTCTGTGCAGAGCAAACAGTTGCCCTTAAACTTTCACGCGAGCAGCATTGACGTCATTTATCGATATAATTATCACCATTAATCGATCAAGGATATCGCAGCGTCACCATGTCTCTCGCGGCAGAGGCGTTCGTGTCGCAGATGGCGGGTAAGCTGAACGACGGCTGTCCTTGTCCTCCGGCTGTCTGCTTCTTTAGCAACGGCTAGGCTAGGCTAGCTCTGACACAGGACTGTCACAGTGACGCTAGGCTAGGCTAGGCTAGGCTAGCTCTGACACAGGACTGTCACAGTGACGCTAGGCTAGGCTAGGCTAGCTCTGACACAGGACTGTCACAGTGACGCTAGGCTAGGCTAGGCTAGCTCTGACAGTGGCTGTGTGTGTAGCAGCCGTTGTAGGGATAAAACGCTAATAAAGTCGTGTATCTGATGATTGTTTTAAAAACTACAAACGGAAACAGTTCGAGCTGACTCAGCTTTGTGTGGAGTTACTTAAAAACAAACACTTACTGCAGTGACGCGCGGCTAATTTATAAAATATGAACTGCAACCAAACACTGTTGGAGCCAAAATGGTGGAATCGTTTCTTCCCCTCTTTTAACTCTTTGACTGCCGCTGAAGCGCAGCGCCCTGCTGCCCCCTGCGGCCGGAGGCTGTACTGCAGCAGTAATGTAGAACCATTAAGGCCGCTGTAATAAAACTTCTGACCACCGGCGGAAGGTCGTTAAGTTAAGCTGCACACAGAGGTTATAAATTATAGAAACATATTTATTTATTTATTCTTTATTTATTAATAATATGAATAATTTATTCTGATTGTGTGTCTGTGTGTGTGTCTGTCGGTTGACAGCTGCTGAGCCGTGGCCTGAAACTGCAACCTTGTACCAGCCGCTGAAGGGTGAGTCAGGTGGAAGAACTACAAATAGAGGCATGACTGTCAGTGTAGTTCTTTATGTCACGTCTGTGTTGTTGTTTCTTTCAGAGGATCAGATCCTGCTGTCAGACTGCGCCTCGTCTCTCGCCGTGCAGGTGAAGTTCTGTTTGTAACTCTGTGTGTGTGTGTGTGTGTGTGAGTGTGAGACAGCTTCACTGACTCTCTCTCTCTCTGTGCAGGCCTACCTGAGGATGTGCGGTCTACCTGTGCAGGTGGTTTGCAGAGCAAACGCTGAGTACATGTCACCTTCTGGTTAGTACACACACACGTCGTGTCGTGCTGTGAATACACTGTTTGAATCCAGCATGTGGTGTTACACACACTAAGATATCAGCGTCTTCTCACTGGGTCAAAGGCCTTCTGGGTTTTGTAGTCCTGGCTGCTGCAGCTGTTCCTTCCTGTGGCCGTGATGATCTTCAACATGCTCTTCTCTCTGCAGGTAAGATTCCATTCATCCACGTCGGGAACCAGGTGGTGTCAGAGCTGGGCCCCATCGTGCAGTTCACCAAAGCTAAGGTGAGTCAGTTTGTTTCTGTTCGTAAGTTTTAAAAAACGATTCAAGATGAAAAGTGAAATCATTTTCTGTGTGTGTGTTCAGGGTCATTCTCTGAGCGATGGTTTGGATGATGTTCAGAGAGCTGAGATGAAGGCGTACATGGAGCTGGTCAACAACATGCTGCTGACTGCTGAGGTACACACACACACACACACACACACACACCCTCTTGGCTCGTTAATTAGGGAATTTCAATGAAATGAATTTAAGAAGCTGCTGACAGCTCGCCTCCTCCTTCATCACTTTGTGTGATTTCCAGTTTCATATTGTTTGCGTTCACACAGTTTGTCCTCTCTTCCTCTCCACAGCTGTACATCCAGTGGTGTGATGACGCTACAGCTGCCGAGGTGTGTGTGTAGTCTTTATATGTTTAGACTGTGATCATCGGGCTTGTTATTAATAATCAGCTGTGTGTGTTTTCGTAGATTTCTCGGCCCAGATACAGCAGTCCTTACTCGTGGCCTCTCAGTAACATCCTGGCCTATCAGAAGCAGTGGGAGGTTCGCAGGAAGATGAACGCCGTCGGCTGGGGAGGGAAAACCCTGGAACAGGTCGACAAACACACCAGCCAGCCGGTGAACGTCTGAACACACACTCTTCATGTTGTTGGAGCGTCATGTGTCTTCTCTGTGTTTCAGGTTTATGAGGACGTGAGTCAGTGCTGCCAGGCTCTGTCCCAGAGGCTGGGAACACAGCCGTACTTCTTCAATAAACAGTACGTGTGTGTGTGTGTGTGTGTGTGTGTGTGTGTGTGTGTGTGTGTGTTACTGACCTGTTAGGAAGCATTTTAGCACCACCTTGTGGTCTAACACCGCAGTGACTCCTTTATCATGCCTCATCTCCTCGTTGTAGGCCCACAGAGCTGGACGCGCTGGTGTTCGGCCACCTCTTCACCATCCTGACCACCAGACTGACGAGCACCGAGCTGGCAGAGAAGATCAAGAGCTACAGCAACCTGCTGTCCTTCTGCAGGCGCATCGAACAGACCTACTTTGAAGACAAGAGCTCTTCATGAAGGACAGCCTCTGTTTTATCTCTTCTTGTACATTCTGTCTTTCCCGCTCTCATTCCCTCGACGTAAGAAGCTAAACACACACACACACACACACACACACACACACACACACGTCCCTTCGTGTTCCTGCTTTTCTTTCTCGCTTCGTGCTTGTACATTGTTGCATGCTGCTGATAGTCCAGAGGAGCCACTACACATCAATAGCAGTACCCTCCAGTAAAGATCATTGTTAATACCACACACACACACACACACACACACACATCATCATCTAATAAGGCAGGCACTTATTTCTGTGCACACACAGCTGCTGTCCGCTCTGACGTGTGTCATGATGTGCTCATGAATATCTGCAGAGTGTGACAGTCGGTTGCCTTTCAGAAGGCAGGACTCCACGTGTGCTGGTGACGGCGTCGACACGCTCGCTGTTCTCCTGTGCAGACAAACACGTGAACACGATGATGATGATGATGATGATGATGATGATGATGATGATGATGAGAGTGATTTATTGAATAGTTTTTCCATCGTTGTTAATTTAAAGTGCCTACAAAATAAAAGTCCAGATATAAAACTTTTGATTTGAAGTTCATTCATAACACTGATGTGCAGAGTATAGTGCCAATTAAATGCATTTTCCGCTCTGGTTGTGTATTTATAGATTTTTTTTTTATTGATAAATGGCGTAATGATCCACGGTGAAGAGGTGAAGGGTGAAGAGCTGCTCTGGTCTGCGGTCCACATTGTTCCTCCTGAATCTGGGGTTCAACACTTGGTCTGACCTCCTTTCCAGCACCCTCAAATAAACTTTCCTGGGGAGGCTGAGCAGTGTGAAGACCCGATAATTCAATCCACCCCCACCTGCCACTGCACAGGTACTGTACCTGTCCTCACCTAAAGGGGGCCACATGGAGATCCCTTCAAATCTATATTTAGGTCTGCTGTCTGGTTCACACACTCGCTGCCCTGCGGTCTGTCTGATCACCTCTGATTGCCCTCCAGTCAAGCAGCGTCTGTCTTCCAGATTTCCTGTGAGGTCAGAGTTTGACCTTTGAACTTCCAGGCTGTGACATCATGAGTGATGACCTGCAATGGCCGAACGCTGCACAGTTAAAGGTCGTCATGCAGACAGACGTGAGACAGTCTGTGAGCCTCAGGCCAGAGCTGCACGACCCCGTGATCTATTTATAGATTAATTATACGACATAAAATACATCCTCAGTGTGAGAACAGACGTTCACCTGATCACAGGTCAGTGTGGATGATGATGGAAAAGTTACATAATGACCTCATGTAGCAGCCAATCATAACACAGAGTGAGCAGATTTTTCCCTGGTTACCGTCCTGCAGGCAGAGACCGCAGGAAGCCTGAGAGCCGGATGATAACACACATTGTTGCTGCTATCAGCAGAGACAGCTGTCACAGCTGTCAGCTTCTTTCCAAACTCTTGTTTTCATAGACGTCCTGCGTTTATCAGGGCTGGATTACCGAAGCACGCTGCTGCTCTGCCTCGCCTCACACCAGCACATCACTGAGGTCACTGTTTAATGTATTTTTAATAATATATCCACAATTAAAGGACGATTAACTCATTCTTGATGCAAAAGCCAGCGTTACCATCTCAGCCTGAGGCCCCACCGATTGTTTCGGTATGTAATGTGCTTATATGATGCATTTTATGAAAACTAATGAGTGAATAATACAAATAGAAAGTGTGAGAATATAAAGAGAAGCTCATTTTTCTTATTTTTCCAACATTCGACATGTTGTAATGACACAGTGTTGTCAGGAGGGGGCAGCATGAGGACAGAAGAGGAGGCTGAGCCTCAGTGTTTCAGACTGTATCAGGATACTCGAAGGGGAAAAAGCAAATAAACAAACTGTGCATTCATGAAATGAGTTTCATCATGGAGGACGTGGCTGCAGCGACAGACTGAGGGCGAACAGTCTGCTGAGGATTGGCTCCTGTTCTGTTTTCATTGCAGCACACTGACCGCTCTGCAGCACAGCTGGTTGCACTGGTTTATCTTCTGTTTCTTGATGCATGCTGGGACATGATGCAACAAAACGCAAAAAAAAAAAAATGGATTTGAGCTGTCGAGCAGGAACGCACTCAGAATAATTATTTCACTTCTTTTGCTGCGAGTTTTACGTTCACGTGCGAGAGATGCTGAATGAAAGAGCGAGTGAACTCTCAGTCATACGTCTGCTCTCACACTGTCCGCTTTAAGTCACACACCAACTACTGTGTCACCTGAAGAGGGCGTTGGCACGTGTTGCTTTGAATTCTGTGGTGGTTTAATGTTCGCGTATGCATACGTGTATGTTTCACACTGAGACATCTGCTGCTGTGACCTCGTGTATCTCCATTCATGTGAACGGGATCAGCACGATGACTCCATCAAGTTTTAGCAGCTGACTTTGCGAAACATGACATGACACAATCACCTCCACCCTGCGAGGATGAGCACAATGACAGCACAGCAGGAAGCCCCGCCCTTCTCCACCTCCTGTCGCACATTACCGGCAAAGAAGGAGTGACAGACGGTCAGCAGGAGACGGAAGTGCAGATTAAAACGAGCTAATGTTCTGACTGTTCGTTCAAACCTGTCTTTGTCATTTCTTTGCAAACCGCTCTGAAGTTCAGACTTTAGAGAAACTCTGACATCAAGCTGCATCATGGGAAATGTGAGCTCCACGGCTCCACCTAAAGCCACGTCACCTGGCGGCAACCTCACCCTGAAACCCGCACGTCTCCGTCATCCATCACTTTGTTTACCGCGCATCACTGCGGCCACCACGGCACGTCCGGTGGAATTTGGGGGTCAGTGGCTACTAAAAACTGTAATTCCTCAAACGTCCACTTGAGGCTGGCTGCCAGGAGGCAGGAGAGGCCGTACATCCAACATGACGGCGGCTAGCGCCACGTATTTTAGACTTCAGAACGGCACTTTGGAAACCTGTGGGCGACGTCACCCATGCTCTGCCCACTCTTCACACTGTCATCGGTTTTCAAATATTAATGGCTGACGGCTAATCACGATTAAGCATGTGAAGTTTTTTGCATTGTGGACAAAATAAGACGTTTGAGGCCGTCACATCAGACACGAGAGAGAGACATAATGTCATTTTACACCTTTTTAGACCACACACACTTTAACGTTGTACAACCTCCCTCCTGTTTACAGGAGTTTACACAGATGACCCTGCTGCCATATTTCTTACAGTCATTCACAGTTTGAATCCAGATCTAAATAAATTCTCACCTCCTCCACACGTGGCTGTCAGCGAGTTCTGTTCTTATACGATTGACCTCAGAGCGTCCAGCTCGTCAGGACTGTGTACTCTCAGACTAACGAGATCTTAAGACACGTGAGCTCCCACTTACGGAATATGAATGTCTGATAAAGACATGTTGGACGGAGTCCAGAGTCTGTGTTGGAAATGAACGTCTTCGTTCCAAAAACACTCCATGTAGTAAGAAAGCTGTTATCTGATGACTGTGTGCCAGACTACAGCGTTACCGTGTCCAGTAACTGCACTGATGATTTATGACGTGTTTCATGGTGGAGAAGACGGAAATTATTTTGCTCGTTTTGAAGAAAAATCTCGGTGTCATTTCAACTCAGTACGGCCAATTTATATCCGTCTGCGTCTCGTTTACGGTACAATCAGTGCCCGGGCCGCGTGTAAACTGAGATCAAAGTCGTGTATTCAGCCAAATTCTGGAAATATGACTGTTTATGTACTGCACTGAGTATGGAGGAGTGGGTACTGCTGAGTGGTTCTGATACTTGAAACATAATGGGATCCATAAAAACACAGCCATATTTCATGGTCAAACCTTTATTTATACAGCATTTACACAGATGATTATACAGAATACAGCCAGACGGTTAATTCTACAGTAAAACACAAATATCCTGGGAAAACCTTGATTTTATATTTTCATGTTAGTGTTTCATGTTACATGGCAAAACAGTGTTTCTCTATCCAATCTGAAAAAAAAATCAGCACTTCTACAGTTTTATTACACTATCACTCTAAAAACATTTCACAGTAAATTTCAATTTAATCTGAATGAATTTGTCTTTTATATTAGAGATTGTTAAGTCTACAGTAAAACATATAAATGTTATATGAAAGGTCAAAACCCTCATTTTACACAGTATTTTCATGTTACGTATACAGCAAAACAGTAAATCAGCATTTCTACTGTTATTACAGTAATATTTGTTTTTTATCATAAAATCAGATAAAAATGGTGACCGTGTTTAAGCCTTAATATAATGTGAACAGGTGAGTTGTATATAAATTCACCCTCAGTACAGTTGTCATGAACGGGGAAATTAGCTACAGAGACCAAAACTGTTTTTGTACCAGGCTGTAAACATGTTTATTTCTGCTGTGAAGTTGGACATTTGAACATGGGGACTTATTTAAGTGGACATTTGGGGAACTGCAGTTTTTTGACACTTCCATATTGGCTTCATTTTCCAGCAGGGAGGTTGCCATGGAAACACTAGAGATCAAATCAAATCACCTTTGAAATTGTTTGTCTCTGATATGCCCATAAATGGTAAAAAGGGTTGAGTTAAGTAAAAATATTAGACTGGAAATTGTCAGACTTATGAAACCTTTAGTCTCTCCATAACCTGTAACCAAGTTTACAGGTTTGGAATTTTACCGTGATAAATAAACGGTGTATATCATCATAAAAGGACATTAGTACTGTTGATTTTACATTTAAGGACAGTGTGTTATTCCATATTTTAAAATGTCTGTAGATTTTAGGCTGAAGAACTGCCAAACCACGATCTTTTCAAAAATGTCTCATCGACTTAACTTTAACGGAGCTGCAGTTTTTGGCCTTTCACTTCACAGCCAGCTGGTTTTAGGTCTTAGTTTTGTTTTAGTCCTCCACAAATCATTTTACATCAGAGTCAGATGTTTTAATATCACACTTACACACTAAGAAGTCTAACATAACTGCAATCATAAACAGTAAAAACACATTTTCATCTCTCAGACGGACCTCTGCGTAGATGCCACAATAAAAACACATCACGCACGAACTTTAAAGTTTAAAATGAGTGACAGCAAGCAGAGAAACTCGATGCTCGTGTGTTTACGACGGCGGTTTACTTAACTCTGAAACTTGATTTTAATATTAAAACAGCAGCAGATGGCTCGTCCTCCGTGTGCGTTGTTATGCCGAGTGTGTGCACACACACCGACAGGAAGGAGAAACTACATGATCGGCACAAATAATCAGAAAGAAGAGAGAGGCTGAACCTCCTGCGTGTTCTCTGAGTGACATTTTCACACTCTGCTGTTTGTGTTTAAAGCGAGGCGGCGGGAGAAGGAACGGTTTCAATCAAGGGGCGCACGGCTGTGATGCAGACAGCGAGTCAAGCCACACCACATGTTTTAAATGTTAGTTAATGTTGTTTAACTGTAATCCGAGGTGTGTTTCATTTCCTGGAGCTGTCACTCTCCCTCCAATGACCTCACTCCACGTGTGTGTGTGTGTGTGTGTGGAGGCCCTCCATGACCACAGGGCTTAAATGGCCTCAGAGACCCCAGCACACATGTAATCACACACACACACACACACACATGCCTTGAAATTTAATGATCATGTGAAACATAAAGAATCTGTGTGTGTGTCACACTACACGCATGTGTGTGCAGACTAAACACTGACCTACATTGCTATTTTTACTGATTAGAGGTTCTTCATAATGAGACCTATTAACATAAGACCTTAAACACACACACACACACACCTCCATAGTCCATGAATACTTCAGAGTCAGTCTGCACAAAGCAGAACAAACTCCGGTCAAAGGCTGCGAGTGAAACACAGAGGTAAGTTTCTTTTTATTAACTCTTACTGGTTCACCTGAGACACACCTGTGATCAGCTGACCTGTGATCAGGTGACCTGTGATCAGGTGAACGGTGTCTCTGTCAGTCGTACGTCTGTTCTCACACTATGTAACTTTGGGCTCCGGGTCGGGAGAAGTACGTAACGCTTTACGGCACTAAGTCACACACACCAACTATTTCACTGATTCTGGTGAAACTGGATCAGATTTTATGGAGAAAATGTTTCCTGGTTTTCCCTCTGATGTCCTCCGGCTGCTCCGCCTCAACTCTCTGTGATTTACAGAGTTTATGATGGACAGTGAAGTAAACTGCTGACAGCTGCAGCTGCTGTTAGCTCATGTTAGCTCAGTCTGTTAGCTGCTGTTAGCTCATGTTAGCTCAGTCTGTTAGCTGCTGTTAGCTCAGTCTGCAGGACGTTGACGGAGGAAGCTAAGAAGAGAAAAGCAGAGACCTTGTTGGTGTTTGGCTGTTAGCAAAGTTGTCGACTCGCTAGTTTGTAATCAGAAGTAATGTAATCAGAGTAAATACTCTTACTGACATCTGCACAATGTTGCTTTTAACATCTTGATACCATCAGACACTCGATCTGGTTGTGTCTAATTTCAGGTTTCTGGCTTTCATACACGCAAATATTGAAGTTAATGTCCTACAGTACTCTGTGTTTTAGAGGAAACGGTGGTTTCTTTGTGCTTCAGTGTGTGTGTGTGTGTGTGTGTGTGATGTTTACTGGAAACATGAGAGCAGAAAGTGAAAGTGTGTGTGCTTGGGTGTGGAAGAATGTGTTTCTCATGTACTTGTCATGTCCATACACTGTACAGTACGCTGACGTCTGTGTTTAAGTGCTCCTCTGTTACACTCTTTCATGTCCATCCGCTAAAACACATTACATGAACAATACAGGCTCCATGTTTACAGCCAGCCAGCAGTCAATGTTACATTGAGACTGTCTAAAACCTGGACTTAGTCTCTGTGACGTCTCCACAGACAGTCTAAAACCTGGACTTAGTCTCTGTGACGTCTCCACAGACAGTCTAAAACCTGGACGTAGTCTCTGTGACGTCCCGCAGACTGTCTAAAACCTGGACGTAGTCTCTGTGATGTCCCCCCACAGTCAGTAGCAAACACTGGACAACTCGTTAACAATACCTCGTTCAATCAAACGATGCTTGTATCATTTTTCATGTGCTGGTTGTTCGAAATGATCCATGAAACATCGTTAAGACTGAACTGAACTTCGCTCAGTTTGATGTCACAATAAGAGCTGACATTTTGAACACTGTGAATAATTTGGTTGACATTTAGAAAATTAACGTCTAACCAGTCACTCGCCTCTCAACCAGTGAAACAAACTGAGTTCACAGACGTTCTTGCCAATGCTTTGTGTGTGTGTGTGTGTGTGAGATAGAAGTTTCTCAGCCACACACACACACACACACAAAGTGGGCAGTGGTCTAGAAAAAGCCAAATGATGCTAACTATCCAGATCCTCTTAATGATGCTAATGTCATTATTTCTATGGAAGATTAATGAGAGCTATTTATATCTCATTAATCCATATTGAGTAAGACTGCAGATTAATTTGTTAATCACACATCAAATATGGCCGCTTCCCCCGACCACTGACTAAAGTCCTTTCCCTGTGTGTGTGTGTGTGTGTTTCCTCTGTCTCATCACGCCTGACTGATCGTCTCCTGTGTCCGATTAGCCTTTAGTCCAGAGACTCGGGGCCTCAGCGCTGAAATCCAATCCTTCTGCCTGCGCTGGCGTGCCAGAAATAGCAGCTAGGTGAGCTCGCCGTCGCCGTGGTCGGGCTTTTTGGGGGCTGAGTGAACGCGCTCGCTCGAGTAGTTCTGCTTTATTCGTCGCTAACCTTTATTTATTTGGCCGAACAGCAAAGCTGGCTCTTTTCCAGCATCAAAAACACTGCAAAAAAAGTAACTTTCCCCACTCGAGCCTGAGAAATGACTTTAATAAAGGAGCGCCGTCTGTTAAAGACTGAGCTACTGCTGACTCCACCCGGTTAAAATGTCCTACAGAGGACGTGTGGGGATTTTACACATACAAACTTCTCTGTTGTCGTCTCTGTTAAATGTGTTTTCCGCTATAATGACCGACATTTGAACAATTCGTTACGTGTCCGTAAAACACACAGTTTCAAAGCAGCTGGCCTGTGCTAACGTTAGCTCTGGTTAGCTCCCCTTAGGTACGTTAGCTATGTTAACTAGCCTCCATCCTTCTGTTAGCCTTTAGCCTATAGGCTAACACTGAACACGAGATCTGCTGCTTATCGTTACGTTAACAGTATCGTTAGCTCCCGTTAGCTCATGTTAGCTCCCGTTAGCTCCTGTTAGCGCACGTTAGCTCCTGTCAGCTCCCGTTAGCTCACGTTAGCTCCCGTTAGATCCCGTCTTCTGGTTAATTCAGCATCAATTTAATCCATAAAGATAAAGATGTGTCTGTACAAACTTTACATTTTGGATTTATGAACTCTCCTCCAGCGTTATTTTAGTGGGAGACGAGGAAAGGAATGAAGGCTTAAATAAAACTAAAATCCGGACTTGTCCTTTAACCCTGAAATCTCTTCAGTCTTGTAGTTCTTTGTCTGCAGATGATGGAAAACAGACAGCAGGTCTTACAGCTCGCGCACCATCTTATTATAATCCTGTGGATGCAGAGGGGTTTTTAACGTGGACACTGGCACTGGCTTAACCCTATCACAATAAATTTTCTGTTGCTTTCCGGGAAATGCTGCTTTTGCTACAACAGTAGGAGGGTGTAGGAAGATAGATGGAGCGAGCTCAGACTCCAAATCCAAAGAGAGAGCGAGACAAACAGGCAGAGGAGGATTTCTCATCTCTGTTCCTAATAACTGGCTTAAAGCCACCCCCTCCTGTCCCGATCATCCCACTGCGCTTTAAACACACACTCTGCTCAGATTAACACACACACTCCAGATGCTGTTGTCGCCCGGGGTAAAGCCGATGTCCGACCCCCGCCGTCCTCCGTCTCCTCTGTTTGTGACTGGACGTCATCGTCTTCTACCTGCAGGCTTTCTCTGACCTTTTCATGGTGAGCTGACACTGCACAGGCCTCGAGAACGTTTTAAAGGAAGCGTGACGCTACAGAGAAACGAAACGGGTTCATGACGCAGCTAAAAAACTGAAAAATGGTCAACATGAAACCAAAACAGTTGTTGAGATGTTCTTAGTCTTGAGAAATGAGCAGGCACAATGTTTAGTCTCCATGACATCCCCACAGACTGTCTAAAACCTGGACATAGTCTCTGTGACGTCCCACAGACTGTCTAAAACCTGGACGTAGTCTCCGTGACGTCCCACAGACTGTCTAAAACCTGGACGTAGTCTCTGTGACGTCCCCACAGACTGTCTAAAACCTGGACGTAGTCTCTGTGACGTCCCGCAGACTGTCTAAAACCTGGACGTGGTCTCTGTGACGTCCCGCAGACTGTCTAAAACCTGGACATGGTCTCCGTGACGTCCCGCAGACTGTCTAAAACCTGGACGTAGTCTCTGTGACGTCCCACAGACTGTCTAAAACCTGGACGTAGTCTCTGTGACGTCCCACAGACTGTCTAAAACCTGGACGTAGTCTCCGTGACGCCCCCGCAGACTGTCTAAAACCTGGACGTAGTTTCCGTGACGTCCCACAGACTGTCTAAAACCTGGACGTAGTCTCCGTGACGCCCCTGCAGACTGTCTAAAACCTGGACGTAGTCTCCGTGATGTCCCCACAGACTGTCTAAAACCTGGACGTGGTCTCTGTGACGTCCCACAGACTGTCTAAAACCTGGACGTAGTCTCCGTGACGCCCCCGCAGACTGTCTAAAACCTGGACATGGTCTCTGTGACGTCCCCGCAGACTGTCTTATGATACTGTTTCCTGTAAATTTGGCCCATAAACAACAAGCTTGATGACTTCAAACTATTTATTTTGATGTTAACAGGATCGATTCTCATGAAGACAGAATAAAACGGTCAGTGTTCGTCCACAGATTTTTATTTGAACTTCTGATCTCCGTTTTCTGGAATCCAGTAAATCCCGGCGAGCGCACACGAACACAAGGCGACCTTTGACCTCTCACACCTCCGTCTGTTCGTACCCTCCGGACACAAACTGAACCGTTGCCTGCTCAGGCGGAGTTGTGGTCTGAGCATGGAGCTGTCATGATGTTGGTGATTGGACTCTCGGGTTGTCATGCTGGGATTCTTTTACTCACGCACAGACAGATGTGAGGAGGAGGAGGAGGAGGAGGAGGAGGAGGAGGAAGGATTGCTCACTTTTACTCAAACACTGTGGACTTATTTTTAACTGTGAACAACAGGGGCATTTCGTAAGACCGGATGATATCGTCCCTGTTGTGCAACAGATAAAGCATCAGGTTTCAGGGCGCCGAGCGGAGGCCCGCTTCTGGGACGGTTCTGAACACAATCAGCTGGTAACCAGTGTAGATGAACATGTGACCGACAACGTGTCAGCAAGTCTAGCAGCAACGTTTTGGACCAACTGGAGCCGAGGCACAGAGAAATTATAATAATCAAGATGGGAGGAAACAAAAACATTTATGACTTCATCCTTCAAACTCTGGAGTTAAAGTCTATTTCAAGGTTTTATTAAAGGTTTTATTGTGGTTTGCTGCTCTCAGGGTTTGTCAGAGTCAAAGGAAACTGGAAGATTTGACTGAGGTTAAAGCTGACTGAACTGACTCTGACCTTTAATAACCTACATGTATTCACTGCAGATCGCTGAGGATCTGTTTTGAAAAGTTCAGTTCTGCTTCCAGAGAAAGTTTTGCAACAGAAATCCCACGTAACAGAGTCTCAGTGCTGAACATCAGGAGAGGAATGAGAGCGGAGGAGTCCGACACTCCCAGACACATGTGGGGTGTGTCTGTTATTAATATACTAATCTGAATGAATTATAACGCTTACATACTTTAGAGCTGAGCTGGACTAACAGAGAAAAAGGGAAAGCAGAAGGACTGAAGTAAACATTCAAATGTTCATTAGCATGAACAGATTTAAATCATGTTGATGCTACATTGTATGTTAGCTGCTGTTAGCTCATTTTATCCCAGTTTAATTAGCGTTAGCTCAGTTTGTTAGCTGCTGTTAGCTCAGATCGATTAGCACAGTGTCATGCCAGAACTGGAGCTGGGCTAGCGTGCAATATAACCATGCTCAGCAGCCTCTAGCAGAGTGAAGTGAAGAGAACGTTGGAGGAAACTAAGAAGGAAAAAAATAGTAAATGTGTGTAATCCTGTTGGTCCACGTGTTCGTCGTGCATGGCTGGATTCTCTTTACAGGATAACCTGAAGAGAAAACCGCCATCCACTTAATAGATTGTGGGTTCATCCGTTAGCCCCTCTTTGTGCAGTCTTCTGCTGAATTCAAGTCTTTTGGTGTGTTCATCAGGTGATTTGTCGGAGTGAGAGACTGCTGTGACTCAAAGGGAAAACTCAGCATTTCTGGTTACATTCATCAAGTTTGCAGGAAGAAAGAAGAGAAACTGCAAGCAGCGGGAAAGACGGAGTAAGAAGAGACTAATGCACGACACAAGGGCACTGAAGGACGCCGCGAGATAAGAAACGAGACAGTCTGAGCTCACTTCGTGTTTCAGGGGCATTTTTTTATCACTTTCATGGTAATTTTATTTAATCATAAAGTAATTATATTACTGGATCACATCCTCGTAATTCAATTCTAAAGTTAAACGTAATAATATTTAATTTGAATTATAATATGCACTTGACGCTGATGCATCCTGTTTTGTGTAGTCTCCGTGCTCAGTGTAAGTTTCGGTCTCATTTCGTATTTTTCCCGTGCTTCAGGCTTCAGGATGTTTTGTGATGGAAAGGCAGCGACGTCCTTCTCACCTGCAATCCGCTGGGATGACTCATGAATCACAGAAAGGGGCCGACGGCAGCAGGACAGCGAGCGCGAGGACGTGTGGACGAAGTGACGTCAGCACAATGAAATGCAAAGAATGGGCTTCGGTGACGATGGTGGACTTTGCAGCTGTGAGCCGAGGAATTCTGTCTCTGTGTGGGGTCGCACTGACTTCCTCCTATTCAAACAGTAGCAGCACATAACACACACACACACACACTCATGCACAGTAGCCGCTGTGACCTTTAACCTCTGCCTTCCTGTTGAGCCCATGGAAACTTCTGACCAGTCCACAGCTGGGCGACACAAACTTAGTTTTACAGTCATCTGTGATTCCAGAGAAAGAAACTCAGCTGCGGATATTTGTGATTCACACAGTTGAAGCAATTTATTGCCTCGAAAGTTGCTGTGGTGGCTTTGCTGAACGTCACAGTGTCACCGTTGCCTCTCCCTCTGCTGTCTGTACTGTGTGAATACTGTGTCAGTACGTGTCCGCCATGATAAGAGCTGTTTGAATCCTCTAACTGTAAGGAAAGGAGCTTCAATGCTTCCTTTATTATCTCCTTTAGTGAAGGATACACCGGGCCATCCTTTAGGAAAGGAAAGGAGGTGATGCCGTCATGTTCAAACTGTTCATTATTTGAACTCTGACATTTTCACCAGGTTGTCCACGTTTATATTTCCTGCATGAAACAACATGGTCAGAGCGCGGGGGGAGGATCTAGGAAGAATCTCAGATGAGCGTTTTGAATCAAGGTCAAGGAGAAGTGGTTAGGAAAGGACTTAGGAGGTCAACAATCCTCGGGATTGTTGCAGTTTGTGGCGCTCCAACAGGGAGAACTACAAAATAAAACGATCCAAAGAGACACTCAGGAGACACAAAGAGTGTCTCCTGAGTGTCTCTTTGGATCATAACTCCTCGCAGGAGCGTGAAGGAGTTCCTGTGGGTGGAGGAGTTGGGTTTTATACTGTGCAGGGTGGAGCTGATGAGGCGATGAGCTGCAGGTGTGACAGTTGATTGGCACGAGAGAGCAATCAGGAGACCACGCCCACCAACAGGAAGACGGGGAAGAGGAAGAGGAAGAGGCAGTCCTAACAAGTTTAATGTTTTGAGGGATCGTACACATTCACGCTCACTCTGAGAATTTCAAAATAAAAGTCTCCTGTAACTCAATAAGAAAAGGTTCAAATCACAACACTGCAGGAAAACAGACAGAACATGGCTGCACACACACACACACACACACACACACACAGATTAGGGGATACTTGGAGGAAGTGAAGGGTTGTTGCTAAGGAAACCAGAGGAAGGACTGCAGAGACCTGATTAAGGATTGGCTGGATGAGATTAAATCTTTTTCTCCTCTCACTTCACACACACACACACACGTTGTGAGCAGGGAGGAAATCCTTTTATGGCAGCGACGTACGATGTCCCCTCAATGGTGAATCTAACGTTGTGTGTTAAAGATAGCAGGCGGCCGGTGTGTGTGTGTGTGTGCGTGTGACATGAAATGTGAGTTCACACAGTGTTCAGGTCTGAGTCAGCGCTGTGGCACAATGAAGTGACCTCACCTGTAACGTCACTTTCAAGACGCCTCGTCGCCGTGAGCGACGGGAGGCAGAACCCGGGTCATGGTGGAGGTGGCCACGACCCATGAGAAGCTCTGACACCAGCCTGATTTCACTGAGCTCGCTAACCTGACGTCCTCCAACGAGCTGCTTCAGTCTGACACTGTTCATAGCAAAGGCCCGGTCACCCGTGGTTACGGATCTAGGCCAGAGGAGGCGCTCTGACAGAGGACGTCAGGTGACGACCTGGTGTGTGACGGGTATGATGTGTTCAGTGAGATGATTCAGTGAACCGTGGCTGACACAGACGTCTAAACCGGATGAAGTAAATGCATTAACAACTCCATTAAGATCATTTAAAATGTGTCTGAGCTGACAGGGAGCCCAGAACGTCGCATATACTTTTATAGCTGCCTCATGTCGAGAACGTTTTTCATCCACTGACAGTTTAAAGAATGAACAGCGTGTGTGTGACGTCCTGCAGGTCAAAATCTGTGACTAATCGAAATAGTCAATCAAAGCGTCCACGCTCTGAATCCTGCATAACTTTAAGCCTTAATATAATGTGAACAGGTGAGTTGTATATAAATTCACCCTCAGTACAGTTGTCATGAACGGGGAAATTAGCTACAGAGACCAAAACTGTTTTTGTACCAGGCTGTAAACATGTTTATTTCTGCTGTCTAACATGGGGACTTATGGAGACTGACTCACTTCTGGAAGCACTTTGGCTTCACTTCCCAGTAACAGAGGTCACCGTTTGATTTCATCCACTGAGTTATCAAGAAGTTCACGCAGGAAGGTCACATGGATCCATGTGATCTGTACCAGACTCTGACTGTGACTCAGCAGATATTACTGCTGATGGCATCTTTAATAACTCACTTTAAGAGGAAGAACACTCATCACTTCCTGTCTCCAGGTTTCACAATAAAGGCCTGGAAGGTTTGGAAACTTCCGTCAGGCTGGTGAAACGATAAAACTATATTTAATGTTTGTAACCGCATGAAAATTTGCTGCATGTTTGTGTGAAAAATGGTTAGTTTGAGCCGGAGGGCGAGCACTGTGCTCCACACACACACACACACACACACACTCCCTGCCCTGCTCTGTGTGCATCAGAGCTTCAACAAAGATTTTCCCTAAATTCTCTTTGCAAACACGACAAACCTCCAGTGTTCCTTCTAATTGTCTTTGACACGGAGGTGTCGATGGTTGCTCTTAATAATGGGTTCTGGTGGCACGGTACATGAGCTTGTGTGTGTGTGTGTGTGTGTGTGTGTGCTTGCATATCTGTGTGGTGTGTTTGGCAGGAGGCAACAAGGGCAGTAGTAGGAGCGGAGCGGGGGTTTATGATGAAATTCAGTGGCAATTTGAAGTCTCCAATCATCGAACCAGAGCGAGACTGGGAGAGAGGTGGAAGGAGAGAGAGAGATAGGTGGGTTAGAGAAAGAGAAGGAGGAGAGGAAACAAGAGAAGGAGGAGGTGAGGAAAGATAAAGAGAGAGAAAGACAACAAACGGCTTCATCACAGCGAATTAAGTGACAACATGAAAGCATCGCCTCAGTGTGTTTACCCTGAAAAAACACTGTGTGTGTGTGTGTTTGCTGCAGCTCCTGCATGTTTTTGGTGTGTGTGTGTGTGTGTGTGTTCACGTCTGTCAGTGTGTGTAATTACTCTCATTGCTCTCCTCACGGCGGCTCTTTTAGCTGCAGGTTTTATTTTTGCCAAGTTGACATTCAGGCGCCGGCGATAAACAAGTCTTTGAGATTTTGGTTTGTTTGGCCCTGCTGCAGCTCTGCATGCTTCCAGGGAGGGCAGAGGAAGAAGAACACAAGAGCAGGCACGCAGGAGATGGTCCTCGAGTCCGGACTAGTTAGCACCATTTGGCAAGGAGTGAGGAGAGGTTGCATCATCAGAGAGAGAGGGGAGCGAGGGGAGCGAGGGGCGAGGAGATCACCTACTGAAAACATCAAAACAGTTTAACCTTGATGCTCTCGATCAGCTGCATGACTCGGGAGTCGGATGGTGACCTTGAAAATGAAATCATTTACATGTTTTGCACCTGGTAACGTTCTGCAGGTTAGTTCCTCGACAGCTGAAGCTGTGATGCTCCTGCACCTGCACACAGAGAGCTTTATTTCTCAAAGATCGTGTTGATTTGAAATAACAAAATGCTGCATTTAAAGGATAAAAACAGCCCGTACACGCACGCTGTGTTCCCTATGAATGTCACACAGATGTCGGAGTTCCTCTAAAGATGCTCCATTTTCCAACCAAAGAAGAAAAAGGCAGGAATAACAAAAGGAAGCGTGCAGAGCATGTTTATTTCTCTCCCCCTTTTTTCTGCCTCGGGCACTTTAAACTGAACCAACACATTTTCTGTTGCACTGCGAGTTCATTTGAATTCAGTCATTTGAAAAGATAAAGTCTTTCTCTGTCAGAAAATTTAAAAATCGGGAGAGCAGCTCATTCTTTTTCACCTTGTTTGCTGAGCGCTGCCCAAAATTCAAACAGGAGTGAGAGAGAGAATAAAAAGACGAATGCCAGTTTCACGGTTCTGCATCTTAATGCTCGGCGCCGCAGTGAGCCGCTTTTCTGTTGCCTCATTTCAGAAGCTGAGCGCCGTCGCTCCCCGCGCCTGTAAACAAATGTAGAGCCGCTGCGCTGCTGTAAGACGCTGCAAGTGCCACGTAAAGGATTTTGAAGCGGCTCCACATGAAAACAGTTCACTGATACTTAGCGAACCTATGACCACGCTCTCTGTAAGCGCCGCGTGGGAGCCGATACCGAGAAGGCAAACGTTGATTCCAATGAAAGTTACTCATCCAGCACGTGAGCCAAGAAGACTTTTTCCTCTTTGGTATGCAGCTTTTTACATCTGCATCATGAAAACACACACACACACACAAAAATAGCTGTGTGTGAAGGCTCAACCTCCAGCATCCCAACATAACCTTTGGTGGGCCGTCTGCAGTCTGACAGACGTCTTCACCTGGTCCTGATATCCTGATTTACACCACATGCACTGGGGTGTGTGTGTGTATCATGCTGTCTTATTCACAGTTTGTTTCAGCTCTTTTAACACATCCATTCATTCTGTTTTGGAGTCGTTCATCGAGCTGTTCGAGGGTCAGTCAGATCTCAGTCCGACGTTCGGCCTCCGTGGTGTTGGACCGGTGACAGAGTGTGTGCCAGAGGAAGCACACGCTGTCGACTTCCTCCTCCCAACAGCAGTGGAGCGTACGCCGCTCAGGGATGACCCGCTTGGACGGCCTGTTTTATTTTAATATAACATTTATCTTCTTGTTTGAGACAGCCGGGCAGTGCAGTGCTGCTGACGCGTTAGCATGTACGTGTCTGTGTCTCTCTGAGTGTCTTTGCGTGTCTTTGTCTCGTCGTGTTTGTGCTGTCTGTCTGCTTGTGCCTCTGTCCATGTTTGTGTCGGCTGCATGTGCGAGCTGCTGCTATTTTCTGCAGTTTGATGTGAACGAGGAGTGACTGTGTTAAGAGCATTAACATTTTCAAACCCCGAATCACTAATGGGGATGTTGTCGGGGAGGAGAGGCATTCGGCAGAACGCTGCATTATTTAGCATCCACTAGTTAGCATCCTCGAGGAAACACACACACACACACACACACACTTGTAAATGTGTTTTTTTTTACATTTTCTAAAACATGACACACTCAGATGAGAGAGAAGCAGAGCGCATTAAACCACGAATCATAAAATCTCTTCATAATGAGGAAGAAACAGATTTCTTTGCACAATGTGCAAAGACACACACTCACACACACAGATATCTTCAGACGTCTCGTCATTGATTCAACCTCCGATAGGTTTTTTCGGCCACAGAGCTGAGGGAGTGATGAAAGACAGGAGCAATAAGAGAGAGACAGACAGGTGGGAGAGACAGGCAGAGATGGGGGAGCGAAACATTACGAGGCAGCAGGGTGGAGAGTCCGTTTGGGAGGAATTTGTAGGTCGTTATCTCCAGATTTTTAATGGGGGAGTTGCATATAAATTTTCTGTGTGTGTGTGTGTGTGTGGAGCAGTCTGTCCTGCAGCTCCTCCTCTCACCTCCCTCCTCACTTTTTCACCTCCGTATTTATCTTCAGTGTTCCTCACAGCTCCGCTCTGATCAAATGTTAAAGCTGCATTTTAAACTCCGCAGCCTGGTGAGTGTCACACACTGTCATGATCCCCAGATGATGAACCCTTTGGTCCACTGACAACTCCTCTACTGACTCCAGTGTTTTCCTATTGGATAGACTGTCAGGCCCAGAACAAAGCGGCAGACTCAGATGCGGGTTAGGCAGGTTTGGGAAGATACTTTTGTTTCCAAGCTGCTGATACAGCCTACAAAAGGTACAACAAAAATGGCTACACTTCCTGGCCCTCTAATGCTAAACTCAAACTTCACTACTCTTCGCTGAAAATCAAAAACACTAATCTAGAAAGAAAAACGCTTCACCAAAATGGGAAGGAATAACCTGACAAAATTTACCAAAACAAAACACTCACTCAAAATGAGGAGGAAACAGTACTGAATCTGAATCTTGGACCTAATCTTCCTAAACTGACTCAGAAACAAAAATCAATCCCGAAGGATGACAAAACTTTATCCAAAGGAAAGAGACTAACAAACAAAAAACAAGGATGAATACAAGCTACAAAAAACTCTCTAATCTTAAACTAAGGCTATGAAACTTACAAAACAATGATACTTGGAACAGGCTTGGAACAGGCTTGGAACAGGCTTGGAACAGGCTTGGAACAGGCTTGGAACAGGCTTGGAACAGGCTTGGAACAGGCTTGGAACAGGCTTGGAACAGGCTTGGAACAGGCTTGGAACAGGCTTGGAACAGGCTTGGAACAGGCTTGGAACAGGCTTGGAACAGGCTTGGGTGCGACGACAGGACGTACGAAGACACTTTGGCACAGGACAAGGGAGACGCAGACAATATATACACCAGGTAATGGGGAACAGGTGGAAACAATCAGGGCGGGGACGACAATCAGACCGGTGACACATGAGGAAGGGCAACTGACCTGAAACGAGAGGAGAGTTAACTTTCAAAATAAAACAGGAAATGACAAGACACAACAAAAACCCAGCTTGACCTCACCACGGTGTGACATAGACACAAACACATTCATCTCACTGTCCCGATAGCAACATTGAATCAACATTGAATCAACATTGAATCAACATTGAATCATCGTGCCTTCGTCTCCACACAGCTGATCTCTGTGTGAAACTGGTCGGTGACGCTGTTTCATTTTAAGAACTGACATTTACAGGAACACTTACTGTGGTGATACAAATATCATTTACCTGGAAATGGACCCAGAAATAAACTGTGATAAAATTCTCAGATTCAGTCTCAGACAGGCAGAAACTCTCCAACGACCTCGCTTAAAAAAAAAGAAACGTCATTTCAGTTTTTACCAGCTTCAATTGTTACGACACAAAGATCCAGAGAGATGGAACATTAACCCCTGCTGTGTGCATGTGTGTGTGTGTGTGTGTGTGTGTGTGTAAATAGACAAAGATCCCTGAGGACAAATGATGAGGAGATGATATCTTGTGAAGTGTGCCCTTTAAAAATAGCAGGGTCGCTGTCAACTTTACTCGGCTCTGGATGAGCTCTGTTTGTGTGTGTGTGTGTGTGTGTGTGTGTGTGTGTGTGTGTTGTAGCTATTAGGATGTGTCATCATGCATGAACAAGCTCTACATGACCTGTCTGAGTGTGTGTGTGTTAATAAACGTGTGTGTAGAGGTGTGTTTAACCAGAGCTTCAGTGACTGATGTACTCTGTGAAATACGACCTCAGGGTGACACAGACAGAGATCGAGAGCCGAGGGGGGGGGTCACTTTCATTTACAGAGTATCACATGTAACTTTAAGTTACAATGTGTAACTTAAAGTTAAAGGCCCGAGTCTGTCTTCAGACTTTTCCTCGTGTGGATGCATCCTGGGTCGTACCATCTCCAGCGTATGTTGTTGATCTTACATGAAGAACTTCAGTTCAAGTGAATCTACAGACTGATGTTCTTATCTGCTGCAGTGATACATCTGTAATTAGTCACCTGACTCCTTATTTTAAACACAAAGTTCTGGCTGATCATTTTCCATCCCCATGACTGGACCCAGGGAGGAGAGACAGGCGGGAGGCTCAGAGAGTGAACAGTGTGATGGATCCTGGATGGATGTTTCCATAAATCGCTCAGATGTACAGTAGCCACAAACAGCTGGCCAACAGTACATGAAGAAAACGCTGGAAATGAACGAATGCTTCTGATGCAACCACGCAGTGAAGAGGTCTGACAGCTCTTTTATGTGACAGCGAGGCGATTAACAAATGTGCTACAGCGCGACTAATGAATCATGACTGAAAACACATGCTGAATATATTTAATGACTGGCTGGTGCTGTAGTAAGCGTGGACTCATTGTTCTTGTGCCGATGAGGTGGGCGAAGAAGCTGCGGACGTACCTGACACTGCCAGCCTGTCAGATTTCTGATTTAATTAACTGACTTAGTGCAGAGAGTTCAGGAGGTTTGTCAACCCGTCAACACGTCAGGGATCGGATCGTTTCTCTTTTCTTACCTGAGACTCTTCAGTTGAGAAGGAACACCAGCATCGATGACATTCATACTGTCACTGCTTCCTCCGTCAGCGTCCTCTTCGCTCTCTTCTCCTCTGCCATAGAAGCTGCTGACTGCTGGGCCTGGAAACTGGACGTCCCAGCATCGGCAGGTCGGCTCGGTTTCTGTTTTCCTGAAGCTTTGAGGTTTGGTTCTAACTCCACCCTCCGTTTGTTGCATCAGTTACGGTTCAACATGTTGTTATCTACAAGCAGCAGGCGGCAAAAAAGCAACATACTGTCCTCAGTGGACTGGAAGTGATGCATCAATTTCCCACAGACTAATCAAAGATTATTCATCAGCACATTCAGAGGCCACTGTAACGCATATAAGACGAGGGAGAGCGAGAAAGGCTGCTTTAAAAATCGAACTTTAAGTCCCGTTTTTGAAAATCTCCCAGTCTTATCTGGTAAAGAGAACGATTACAGGACTTGGGACTGAAATGAGTCTTTCTTGCTGCCGTTTGGCTGCTGCTTGCATCATCAGGTAAAGGATTTTGGGTGGTGAACAGAGCCTGCCTACGAGATTACAGAGCGTATTGACAAGTGCACTGGAGTATAAAGGCATGTCATGATATGACAAAAGCAGAGTGTGAAAAACTGAAGTGGTTCTGTGAATGACGAGAAGAGGCGGCGCAGTCAGAGTCTGTTTGGCGAGGTAAACCCGAATCATCAGAATATTTTAATTACACAAATCAAAAGAAAGGGAGAAAATATTTTTGAAGCATGAATCGAATCGCATTATCGAGTCAGCCGCTCCCAGTTTGAGCAGAACAGGTGCTTCCATTCTGTGAAATCATTTTTACAGTGGGGCCGTTCGAGGGTGGATTCAAAGTTCAAGTTTGCTCCAGAAGAGCACAGACACACAGAGCATCATACGTCTGAACTTCAACTTCAACTGAACTTTATCGCTCATGACTCGTTCCAGTGAATCTGATCATCTGACAGGCTTTTATTGTGAAACCTGGAGACAGGAAGTGAAAAGTGTTCTTCCTCTTAAAGTGAATTATTAAAGATGCCATCAGCAGTAATATCTGCTGAGTCACAGTCAGAGTCTGGTACAGATCACATGGATCCATGTGACCTTCCTGCGTGAACTTCTTGATAACTCAGTGGATGAATTCAAACGGTGACCTCTGTTACTGGGAAGTGAAGCCAAAGTGGTTCCAGAAGTGAGTCAGTCTCCATAAGTCCCCATGTTAGACAGCAGAAATAAACATGTTTACAGCCTGGTACAAAAACAGTTTTGGTCTCTGTAGCTAATTTCCCCGTTCATGACAACTGTACTGAGGGTGAGTTTATATACAACTCACCTGTTCACATTATATTAAGGCTTAAAGTTATGCAGGATTAAACTCACGGCGCTTCATCCCAGAATGACCCACCTTTGCAGCAGCATTGGGGACTCTGTGTTGAATATGCTCATGGCAAAGCATTGTAGGTGTTAATGATGAAAGCGGCCCGCTTTAGGCAGATGTAGCCGTGTTAAAAAAGATCTGTCATGTCAGACGTTTGCCTCTCGCTCTCGTTCTTCCTCTCGCTCAGTCCTCCAGTCCTTGATGTTCGGCTCCCGGTGGTATTCTTCCAGTCAAACCACCAGTGGGGGGATATCACCCGTTTCCTTACATGTCATGAGCGGAGCGAGGATGCAATTTTTAGCGCCAAAGTGTTTTTTTCTAGGAAAGTAGGCCAAGAGCATGAGGATTTATGAAAAGACAGAATGACAGAGACACAGAGGAGGGAAAAGGGAAATGAGACGTGTAAACAAGAGAGTTTCCATCATATTTGAGACGTTTTGTTTGGTCGGGACAGCCATCACTCCTCTACACGTCTGCTTGTTTCACCGACAGCAGACAGAGGACAAATCCTTCCTCTCTGTTCTTTCCTTCTCTCCACATTCAGACATACATCGCTGCCTGTCCGAGCCAACTCAGCCAAACTCAACTCATCACGAACAACACTGTAACTTTTAAATCCTCCTGATGCTCCTCAACTCTCTGTGATTTACAGAGTTTATGATGGACAGTGACACACACACACACACACACTTTCAGACAGAGAAAGAGTGAAAGATTTTCCCTGAAGTCAGATGTTAGGTCTCTGTCACACGTTAGATGACATTTAGAGAAGTGTAGTTCATCGGCGAGGAAAAAAGACGACAGTGGGTGAATAAAAAATATCCAAGAAAGAGAAAAACAAAGAAGAGAGGAGTGACAGAGGCGGAGCAGCCGGAGGACATCAGAGGGAAAACCAGGAAACATTTTCTCCATAAAATCTGATCCAGTTTCACCAGAATCAGTGAAATAGTTGGTGTGTGTGACTTAGTGCCGTAAAGCGTTACGTACTTCTCCCGACCCGGAGCCCAAAGTTACATAGTGTGAGAACAGACGTACGACTGACAGAGACACCGTTCACCTGATCACAGGTCACCTGATCACAGGTCAGTGTGGGTCAGCAGCAGGTCACAGACGTTACAGCTGGACTCGATATGTCCAAAACGCTTCAGTACACTCACGTTTATTTCTTCATCCATTAAGTGAGGCAGTGCAAACGTAGCGAGCGTGCACGTGCAGCGAGGGAAGAGGACTCAGTGTAAATGTAGATTTTTGTCGTGTTGACGTTGAGGCAGCGCCGCTCTCAGCTGTCTGTCATAAAAATACTGGACGTGAGAGTGGAAGTGAAAACAACAAGAGAGCGAGGGGAGACAGATCTGCTGTTTGCATGGAAGAACACACTCTGCTGCACCATTCACCAAATTACTGGTGACCGACTCCCCCCTGAAGAGACGAGGGGGGAGGTAGATGCAGTGTGTGTGTGGCGAGGGCGTCCGACTCATCTAATTTACCAGCTTAAACAAGATCTCTCTGTCAGATACACTCACACACACACACTCTCCTGCCAAAGTCTGAAATATTTACTAGCCTCATGTGGGGAAATCTCTGAGGATTATCCCCAATAACCTGTTTAACTTAATCCTTATCTCACACACATGAATAATAAATCTCTCCCCCACTCACTCCCTCGCTCTCTGAGAAGGACGGAGAAGTAACGCCTCTCTCACCTCACCCTCCATCACCCTCCCTCCCTTCTCCTTCCCTCTCACACACTCACTCCATCTGCTTCATGAACATGAGCCGGCTGCTCTCGCTGCCTCTCCGAGCGTCTTCGAGCCGTGTTGACATCTCCGCCTCTCTCCGTACCTCTCTCTCTGTTTTCCCCCCTCCAGGACAGGAAAAGGAGGGGTAGCAGGGAGCACCAGCACCGGAGAAGAAGACTGACCACAATAACAGGAAGAGGAAGTGGGCAGTGACCTGCCCACAGCTGTGCTTCAACACTTTTTGACCAGTGGATGAGGAAACCACATCAGAGGCGACGGTATTTAAAGAGTAAGAGAGGATCTGAACTCTTGAGGAACAACCTGAGGAGTCAGGACAGCTGGTTTTTATCTACCTGAAGGTTTATCTTCACTCTCACTGCATCATCTGCTCCACACAAGGATTTTTATAAAAACCTGCATCACCTGCTGTGGAAGAGACAGGCGAATCAGGAGGTGGTCTCCTACCAGACGCCGATTTCTGTCACCTCCATAAAGAATAAGTGAGCTCGGACTTTCTGTTTGTGTGGTAAGTTTTCTTTCATTTTTCTTTGTTACGGTTGGAGAACTGGCTGCACAGGTGTGTGACGTGTGGGAGTGTGTGTGATTGAGGCAGCATGTAACCCAGATCCTCCTGGAAACGCTCCAGGCTACTTTCCCAGTCACTCCAGGGTGAAACGCTCATGAATACCGGTCACCAACTGTCCAGAAGAAGAGACCAAAATAACTTGAAATGATGGTTAGAAGATCTTCAAGGACAGACGGTCCAGCCGTCACTGTTCACATCTGTTATGCAGACAGTCTCGGACAGCTCGGTGTAGATTTGAATGCTGTAATTGAGCGCGGCACCCCCGCCAACACCTCCCAGAGGCTGGACTGTCATTCCTGAAGACAGACGGCTGTGACCATTAAGTCGATACGGGATGATACGTGAAATGTTTCAAAGCGAGCTCGATCCACCAGGAGATCTTTCTGCTGTTCACACGTTTTGTTACAGCTGTCAGCTTCAAGCTGGTCCGGCTCCAAACTATTGAAGACGGCGTCTAATATTTCCAAAGCAGGCAGCGAGCGTGTCATTTTGTCAGACGCCTCCGAGACGCTTCGATCTTTTCTGATGCCGTAGTTTGAGGTGTTCCTGTTATTTTGTCTACCCCGTGCTCGTGTGAGTGGCTCTCTGTAGTTGTGTGTTTTGTTGAGTTGTGTCGGTCCCCGAGTGAGGTGATTTGATTTGGTTGTTACATCGAAAGCCGTTGATGCAACTAAACCCAGCGGTCTAATTCCTGGAGAGGGAAAATCCTTTGGGTGCCATCTGGGAGACTTCACCCTCCCACACACACACACATACACACACACACACACACACACACACAAGATTCATGATTAGAGCCATTCATTCATTCATTCAGATATATGTCAGAGTGCCTGACAAGCTGTCCAGCTGTGGCGATGTTAGCTCAGCTGAAGTCACTGATTACAACTGAAAGACCCAGTCAGAGTTTTAGTTTCAGTGTTTACAGGATGTAACAGGTTTTTATTTAGTTTGTTAATATTTTGAAATTTTACAGCCCATAGGTCCAGAGCTCCACCTCACTTAAATATCCATCTATCCATTTTTCATCCACCTTATCCTTATCAGCCAATCCCAGCTGAGAGGCGGGGTACACCCTGACAAATCTGCAGCTGACCTCCGGCTACATGGAGAATTTTAAATGATGCAAACAGGCAACAACAACAAAAACTGCCAAACAATGACAGTAAGATACCGTAAAACACAGCATGAAATATTACAGTGTTTTACTGTTTTAGTAAAAGTCTGTTAAATTACCCTTAATATTCTGTAAACATAAAGATTTAGAAATTTGCAGGAAGTACACAGTGATGTTTGATGACATATTTTACGGTAATATGTTGGTTTATCATCATCTGCTTTAACAGTGTGTGCATGATCCAGATGATCGTGCAGTGTGTTTTCTAAGGATGGGAAAATGTCTGAGCTCAGCGCGGATAACACGCTCGGCTTTAAATGACTTTCAGATGGCGGCTGGTCGTTACTGTCACTTTTAAAGCTGGCCGACATCATTCATAAGCAGCTCACTTTAATAAAACCTGATTCATCTGATTGTGAAAGAAAATAGAATTAACCAGAGAATGCACGAACATCCATCGTGTGTGTGTGTGTGTGTGTGTTAGAAACTCCTCTGTGATTAAACCTGTTTTAATCTCAGCAGCAGACACACTGCAGCGGTTCATCAGTCTGACATCACAGAGTGAGGCTGTGAAATCACTTCCTGTTCCACACACACACACACACACACACACACACACACACAAATAAACAAAAGTGATTTTAAGGGCAGACAAAATGAGACGTTTGTCATCCTGAGACGTGTGACAGGGGTGAAGCTCGCTCGGCGCTCGTGGAGGCTGAACGAGATGAACGAGATGATTCTGTTGTTCTGAGTTCGTTTGGTCGACACCTCGAGTCACTTTAAGTCACTCGACGACTTCAGCTGATGTTTGTTGCCATTTCTGGCTCCAACATTTGAAGACGACGTCCACGATATTCATCGATAGAGGTGGTCTGAGGTCTGGAGCCAGGCTAGATTCTTCTCATTCTCTTCTCATTATTTTGCCTTTGGACGGAGCCGCTGGTGGCTTCGGTTTCAGGGACGATGTGAAATAATTAAATAAATCTGGCACGACACTTCCTGTGAATGATGCAAAGCTGTATTAAACCAGGAAAGAGAAAACACGAGGTGCCATTCACGAGTGTCCAAGAAATGATGAATGCATGCAGATGATTACAGCTGAACAAAGGACAGACCTCATCATGGAGGACTGGCCTGAGCTGTACGTGAATGAACTTCAGCGACCCTTCAGCAAACGGCAGGATTACGGAGTCTGGTCGACTCGTTTCTGTGCCTCAGCCTTTGGTTGAGTGAAACTAGGTCAGACCTGACTGCCAGTCACAAAACACGGCAGAGAATGACAACTGTATCTCTGCTCCGCCGCCGCGCTCGCACACTCCCTCGCCTGCAGACAATGTACAGATGTAATTACAGATATTCCTGGATGTTATTTATTCTTCACACCTCTGCAAGATGCCTTTGATAGATTCACACCACAAATAACTTTGTATCATCCTGAAGTCAGAGTCACACGCAGCATGAGGGAAAATAAAACTGTAATAAATACAGTGTAACCTTTTCTATTATTACAGACACATGATATTAGTGCTGTATGTTAAAATATATATCGATTTTATGGTGGAAAAGCTGCCAAACAAAAGACTGTAAAATATATTATACAGTTAAAATATTACAGTGTTTTACTGTATAACTATTTTTTTTATTATAAAATTCAACTTTATTCTGTGTGAATTCCCTGAACAGTCTGTGTAAATAAAGGTTTTGCAGGAAGAACACATATTACATATTTTACAGTCTTTTACTGTCGTGGTTTGACAGTGTTTTACCGTAAAATGTTCACCATCCTCCTGTTACTTTCCCTCCATCAGTTTGTATATATATTGAATCTGCACCATCTTATATGGAGCTAAAGAGGCAGAGGGAGCGACGGGGATGAAAAAGAAGAAGAAAGGCGAGAAAAGGAGAAAAGGAGGGGTGACGGACGGGAGACGGAAATAGACTGTGAAAAAGAGAGAGATGGAGTTTTCACCTTGAAAGAGTCGAACGTAAAGAAAGAGGCAGACGTGAGCTCAGCGGCTGAATGCCAGGAAGGGTGTGTCCACTTACTAATGATGAGCCTTCATTAACACACTGACGGCGTTTCCCAGAGGCATTGTGTTTACACTTCCTGTTGCTGATAAAAGACGAAGGAGGAAATGCTCTTTTAAAAATGCCCTTTTAGGGAAAACACCCGCCATCAACTGGATTAACCGTTTGTGTCTGACTCAGTCTTCACGTCGTGTTGATGAGTCAGACAGAGCACCTTTGATTGATGCAGTAAGACTAACACTGCCAAAAGTTTCTGTTAACATAGTTTAGATACAGTCTTTTGAATCGGCATCGCTATAATTCCTAAAGACAAACTGTGTTTCAAACCTTTCCCTGCTCATCAAACACAGACCCTGTTCATTCATGTGTGTGACAGATTTTTTCGTTGGTTTCCTGCTTCCTGTTTGGTGCTGAAGCTGCCTCGTGGTTAAAACAGGTTCTGTAAATTCATGGATCATTAATTAAAACGTTCTGTCTGTTCTCTGCTTGGAGAACTTCAGGTCTCAGATCTGAAAATGAACAAAGATGAAAAACATCTGTGTCAGATCTGATCCAGAGTCAGGGGAAATAAAAACTGAGGGAGACTTCGTTCCCATGGACCAAAGTCTAATCCATCAGCAGTCTGAATACCATTTAAATACACCTCTGTCTGTTTGCCAGCTTCATACGACAGAATCAACATTTTTATATTTAATCACGCTCAGCCGCAGGTGTGTGTCAGTAACTCAGGTTAACGTTCATGATGTTTAATTTACAGCAAAATTACTGGAAACAGACTCTGCTCATCTGAAAGTCATCGTTCTGCATGCAGGCCTGTGTTTCTGAACACTGTCTCTGTGCAGCACAGTGTGCGATGGCTTTGTTTGTCCAGAACACGTCGAGAGGAAGGATACGGGCTGACGCACAGTCAAAGACAGAAGCAGGGTGAAGAGAAGGACAATGAACAGGAGCTCACATTCAGTTTGTATCAGCTTCTGTAATGAGAGGCCACGGGAAGACTTTTCAAGAACATGATCAGGTGAAATGAAATATTTTAATTAAAAAGTTTAATTAAAAGGAGGAGTCCGCTGTTTGTAGTTTCTCAATTATATATTCTTATGTCTCCGTTATTTTGGTGAAAATCGTCAGTTATTATGACAAACATTGGTGGAAGCCCTGCAGCATCTCCGCGGACAGGTGGTGGACCGCAGGTTAAACACCTGACACTGTCTTACCCTGTGTGTAGACGTGCACCAACATATAAGGTTTACTCAGTGTCAGAGTCGGACAGAAACAAGTCAGATGAAGTTAGAAGAAGGCAAAGCGCTGCTGTCCACAATCAAAAAGAGTCACAGTAAATTTCAATAAAAGACTTCAGTTTAATTAATTTAGTCCTGAAAAGAAACCAAACAAAGAAAAACACAAGAGGAAAAATCAAGCCACACAAAGGGACGTGAACTAAAGGTCTTTGTTTGAGCTGATTTGTGGGGAGCCGTGTGAAAAGGTCAGGGGAGGTCAGCAGTTTACGAGATTAGGCCATTAGAGGGAGAAGACTTTGTGCCAATATAATCCCCTCATCCTAATCTGTCTTTCTCCCTCCCTGCTGCTAATGGCTGGAAGACAATAAAATGCACTAATCTGTCTACTGGGATGGCACAGGGCTGCGCTGAGATATCTGCTGCGCTGCAGAGCTCATATAGACCGAAATGTTTTGAAGATTATTTCTCTGGCATTTCTGCTTTATTAGATAGAGCCCAGTGGAGACGGAAACTGTGAGGACAGAGGGACAGACGGAGAGGGTGAGACGGACAGAGAGAGGAGCGAGGAGGACGATTACAGACAAACGTTAACGCCAACAAACTCAGCTAACAGCAGCTAACAGCAGCTAACAGCAGCTAACAGTTTAAAAAATACTTTCTGCATAAAACAGGATCCATTCTTGTCAAGACGTGTCAAACAGTGGACAAAGTTAGATACAGTACAAGACGGGCGAGGTCCAAGAAGCCCAAAACAAACCAAACACGAAGAATGAAACAGAACTTTCATGGTTCTGTTGTTGAACAGACATTCATGCTCCCCGGAGGATGATCCCTCGTGACGGGTTACTGCTAAATTTAGTTGTGGACAGTCGAGGTTCTTTGAGAACATGGAGCGCTGTCGTCGTGCGGCTGTAAACTTGACCAAAAATAGCACTGTGTGTGTGTGTGTGTGTGTGTGTGTGTGTGTGGGCATGTTGCTATAGGTAAAGGTGAGAAGACGAATTACACCTGAACAGATTCACAGTTTTATAATTAATATTCAAACAACTGACAACTAATTAAATTGTATCTTAAGACAAACAGAAGTAATAACTGGCAGAACGTGAGCTGAGGGTGAACTCACCTGTTAGAATGAAGAGCGTTCACACTTTGACTGACAGGTTGGTGAATACTGAGCCAACAAAGCTTCACTGTGTTATAACTATTTATATTATTAATTAAAGAGCAATCAAAACTTCAAATGTCAAACAGTCCCTCTCTGTGGCTGATAAAGACAGACGTCCTAAGTGGTTTTAATGTCAGCTCCTCTCTCGTCTCTCTCTCTGCTACACCGCTGGGTCAGGACCTTAAATGGGTCACAGGCCTATGTTTAATAGATCCCCGTACAACCACAGCAGTGATATGCCTCAGCTCAGGTCCCATGATGAGAGGCTAAATGTTTCATTTGGGTCCCAGGCTGAAAAGCTTTAAGAGCCCTGGTCCTCAATGATAGCTAGACCTCGAGCTCAGAGGCGGACTGTAACGGGACGGCGAGTCCTTGGCCTTCACTCTGAGTCTCACCCTGGCACAGCGAAGCAGTCTGTCCACAGCTGATAAGTGGTTTTAATGTGATCTCCTCTCTCTCTCTTTCTCCTCTCCCTCCATATTTATCTCTGCTTCCTCACATCACTTATTCCGCTCCTGCCTCCCTCCTTTCTGTCCTAGATGATGGCTCGGCTCCAGCTGTGGACTGCGGGGCTTATGGTCACTATAGCCGTGTCCATCTCACTTGCTGTTGCTGAAGGTTTTGGCCTTTCCGTGGTGGGAGCAGAGACTCAACAGCCCGTTGAGATCGTGAAGAAGGAGTCTCATCCGATCCTGTTCAGGAGGAAGAGAGCATGGCTCTGGAACTCCCTCTTTGTGGAGGAGGAGAGACCCGAAACCACCCGCGTCAAGATAGGACAGGTGGGTAGTGACGGAAAGAAGGAGATCGTGGATACGAGCAGCCGAGATGAGCTTCCTCCTCCAGGAGGGCTCGGAGCTCGGAGCTCAGCCACTGCTCCTTCACGTTGAAGGTTCAGGCATCTGAGGACGCCTCCCTCTGGAGGTGTTATGTTATAATCAGCTGAAAGGAAGTCAACCATGTCCCTTTATCCGTTTCCTTTCACAGCTGAGGTCGGACAAGCAAGTGACAGTGAAGAGCTTTGAGTTAGAAGGTGAAGGAGCCAACAGCATCTTCACTGTGGATAAGAATGGAGACCTGTATGTGACCAGATCTCTGGACAGAGAGGAGAAGAGCGAGTACCATCTGACCGCCAAGATGTACGACGGGAACCACAAGCTGATAGAAGACGCTGGAAACTTTGTTGTCCTCGTCACCGATATCAACGACAACGCCCCCGTTTTCCCAGAAACATACAACGGATCCATTAATGAGAGGTCCCCAATAGGTGAGGCGGGGTACTTTATTTGACAAAGATCATCTGTAGTACGATGGAACAGTAACGTGTTGCCAAGACGCTTCTGGACAAAGTTTTTCTCTCTGCAAGTATTTGACATTTACTGCCCAGTGATAATTCAGTTTAAAAATAGACTGTACTATGGAAATAAAACATAATGTCAACACCTGTCACAATCATTAGCACATCCTCCTGTGAAAAAAGGCACGTTGCCGACTTAAATAACACAATCTTAGCACATAATCACGATGCATTAATCAGTTAAAGCGCCGTGTCTCGATCATGATGTATTTGTTTTGTCGTTTATGTTCATCCAGGAAGTAAAGTAGCTCAGGTGAAGGCGACAGACGCCGATGACCCCACCACTGCTAACGGAGACCTGAGGTACTCTCTGATCCAGGACTACTCTGCCTTCCAGATCAACGACGTCACAGGTTGTCTTTCTTTCAAGTCCGTCTAGAGGAGACGCACATGTGTGAGAGTGAGTCAGAGATAACACCCTCTCTGTCTGCAGGTGAGATTACCTGTATGGTGAACACTCTGGACCGGGAACAGAAGAGTCAGTATGTGGTGGTGGTTAAAGCTCAGGACTTGAGAGGAATTAAAAATGGCGCCACAGCCACTACCTCCGTCATCATCAACATCGAGGACATCAACGACAACATCGCTTCTTTCACGAGAAGTAAGAAGCATCATCATCATCAGGTTTCAGATGAATATCTGGTGTTTGTTGTGGTCTCCAGTTTCAGAGTGTAATCCCACAACAAACATCAGCCAGGTCACCAGCAGCAGCTAACGAGTCCAGCAGCAGTTATTCAGCTATTCAGCCTCTGTTTTCTGTCTGCAGGGACGTACGAACTGGAGGTTCCAGAGAACCACAGGGTGAATGAGAAGATAGGCACCCTGGAGTTGGAGGACAAAGACGAGATTCAGAACAAACAGCCCAGATTCACCATCCCCAGCGACACGTTCTCTATGGAACTCAGCCGGACCCACGACGGCGACGTCATGCTGAAGAAGGTAGGAGGCCGCGGCCGCCGAATGAATCCACGAGATCCCATTTTTATTCACTGTTCATTGTTTGGTCTCATAGCCGAGCCGATAGTTTGTCATGGTTGATCATTGTCCGATGTGAATGATGATAACTTGCTCTAGCTCCAGTTAAAACCAATGGGAACCTCATGTCCACAGCTTTTACACATGTGAGATGTTTTTCTGGGCAGTGATGTATAATGTGATTCAAACCTCACAGTCGGAGCTTCCCTCTGGTTGGGAGAGTTATTTATACTTTCCAGCAGGTTTACTTCTCTGGATTTTTGCTCTTCAGATAAAGTATTTAAACCTCAAAGAGCTGAAAATGTATTCTAATGAAATGAGCTCGGTAATGTTCGTACCGACGCTGGCCTAGCATCAAATCGCACCACAATCTTCTCTCCGCTCCACGCGCCCCTCAGCTGTGTTCACACGTACAGAGGAGTAAGCCAGCTATCAGCCACACCGCGGCCGCGGTTAAGGTCTTATTCTTGTTAAGCTGTTTACACAGGCCTTTGATAGCCTGCGACGGAGTATCCCTGTTACCATGAATAATCCAGTTAACGGAATATGTGTACCTGTGGTGTCCCATCCACAGATAAAACAGTCTGCAATGTGGAAATGTGACAGTAAGCAGTGCATGCTGCCTTATATACATATATATGTGTGTGTGTGTGTGTGTGTAACACGATGCAAGTCTTGGTTTGTGCAGATGTTTGAAGAGTGAAAAGGAATGAGGTATTTCCATGCACGGTGACATGCAGGAACATTTCTTAAATCCAGCTTAACCAGGTTGTTCCGGCTTGTTGAGTTGTGACATTCAGAGCCTTTTTACACCTGGCAGGTGTAAATGCACCGAGGATGAAGATAGGACGTGTTTTTGAGCACAAGGTGCAAATGTGATGTGTCCCCGGCCTGAAAACGGGAGCTCCTCTGAGTATGAATCAAAATTCGGGATGAATTCATCGACATAGTTAGAAAATAAAGTTGAAAGAAGCCGAGCTCGGCGTCTGTCTTTCAGCCTTTTATTTCACTAAGCTCAACTAAAAGTCAGTCCCAGCTTGCCCAGCTCCGGTTCTGGCACAACACTGGCTCTTCCCGGTGTCTTTCCAGCAGCGAGCAGCTTGCTCCAGTTACACTGCCCGCTTAATAATCCAGGAAAGTGACGTTGAGCGAGTTCACTGAATTTTTGGTTGTGAGAACAGAAATGAAGGATTTCCAGCTGCTTTGGATCTGAATATGAGGTGCATGTTTCAGAGGTAGAAACAAGCCTTTAGGTTGGATATTTAATCAGCTTTTGAAGCTTTTGGGAACAAAATAATTAGAAATCCGACTGAACACACTGATCTGTTGCCAGCATTCATGTAATAATAAAACAATGCTCGGTGTGCATAATTAGGAGGAGTCCTGTAATCTTCTGTCTTAGTGGTTCTCAGCCCTTTTGGCCCATTATGAATCATATTTGACAGCACAGGGACTGAGTTATTCTGGCATAAAAACAGCAAATGGGTCAATGCTGCTCAATATTTAATCCTGATCTAATAAGTTGTTTATTTCTGACTGGTTATCCCACTTCTCTTCTGGGATCCCAAGGAACTGGACTACGAGACAAAAGACAAGTACAGTTTCACCGTCCAGGTGCGAGAGAACCTCGGGAACCTGCGATTTCCTGCCGACAACGTGGACAGTGCTGTCACCGTGGCGCAGGTAAATATCAGAGAGGTAGAGTCCACAGATCTCAGTGACGTCCATCTAAATCTTCAATGTTGACCAAATCTGAATTGGACAGGTAAACATCAGGGTGCTGGACGTAGACGAGCCGCCGCTGTTCACTCAGTCCGTCTATCACTTCACTGTGCTGGAGGAGAGGATGGTGGCCAACATCGGAGCGGTCACAGCCACAGATCCTGACAAACCCAAGAATCCCATACGGTATACCATGACGCTTTGCAGACTTCAGTTAGTTTGGTTAGAGAAGTGACTGCACTCATCTCCTGCTCTCTCTCTGTCTTCAGGTACTCCATTTTAGACAGAGACTGTCCGATCAGCATCAACCCAAGGACGGGTCAGCTGTCCACCCGGGACAAGCTGGACAGAGAGCTGGAGGCCACACACGTGTTTCAAGTTAAAGCTCAGGAGGAGCCAAACGGTGCGTCACACACATTCATGTATTAATCCTTCAAACAATAGAAGCTCAGATGAAAAATGAAAACCATGTGTCTCCACTAACAAAGCTAATGTGCATACAGGGAGGGGGAAACAGACAGTGTGTTCTCTCCTGGATTTACTGAGGGATGGGAGTGTAACACATTAACAGGGATTTTTATAGATTTAACACACTGCCACATAACACCTGGTCGTGAGCAGGAAAATCACATTAGTGACTCTTTGTTCACTCGCAGCTTCCAAACCAAACTATATATTTTTAGACCGGCAGTGAATGAAATCCAGAGATCTATTTTAGTGGCTTGTCACGATGTTCGACGAAACACAATGGTCCCCTGAGCTTGACAAGGTCCTCCATATACACTGCATGTACTGTACTAAAGATAGTTTCAAGACAAGAGTCGAGCAAAAGATCCACATTCAACATGAGTGACGTGAGAAGAAATGAAACAGCTGCTGCCAAACAAAAAGCTCACAAATAGAAATGCTTTGCAGTCGCTTGACCTCAATCAGCTCCGTCAAAGACACGCGGCTGATGAGCAGAAGAAGAGAATATAAAAAATAAGTAACAGAAGTACTCCGAAAAGCCAAACGCCAGAGTTAATTTAATTATGAGCAGATTATAATACCTCTGAACACAGCTGGAGACACCCAGTGTGGATATTATTGTCTTCTAGCTGTGAAGCTGCAGAGCAGCCAACTGAATTTGTAAAAAATTCAATATATTTTATCACGAATGTGACAGTTTGATTATTTATTGCATGAGTGTTCACATCCTATAACGTCTGTTTTTTGTCGGGTACGACATCGTATCGTAAGAGTTGATTCCCAGCGTGGACTTGCTCTGAAGAATCACCAACACGTCTCTCCTCTGCAGGTCTGGAGTCATTCGTGAAAGTCAACATCACAGTGAAGGACGTCAACGACAACAAACCTGAACTGAGCGTGGATGACATCTTCATATGTGAGAATGACCGCACTGGCACGGTAAGAACAGAACCTTCATCCCAACACTGAAAACTGTCCAGATATCACATCTAAAATATTTGACGTCACAGATTCAGTCGCAAACAATAATACTCATCCAACCTTGACTCTTTGCCTTCATCCAAACTAATATACTCAAACTGAACCAACCTAACGTATTGACTTTGAACTACATTAACATCAATCATTCATTTACTTATAACCAAACTATAATTTTCACGTTTCATTGCATTTCCCGTCATGTGAAACAGTATAACAATAATGTGGCCTGCACGGTCATCTGGGAAGTTTGAAGTTTGCAAACAGTTGCTCTTAAGTTGCCTGGATTCATCGATGAAATGCACCGTGAAGGAGAGGTACGGCTCATACGTCCCGCTGGACCATAAATACAGCTGCTGTTGTTGCAAAGTGTGGCACCTTCATTCATTCATCAGAGTTTGGCCACATGAATCATACAGGTTCTGACCAGGCATTGTCTTCTGGGTAACATCAGTCTTTCCAAAGTACTTCTATGCAGCTGAAGAAGATCCACGTCTTGGAATTGAACCTTCTGAAGCTGGAGCGTCTGCGGGCGCTGTGTCCGCGTTGTCTTTATGTTTAGAGGCACGCTAACCTGCCGGGAACGTGTCAGTGAGAGTCATGTGACCATGTCATGTGACCTGCTGCGGCTCTGTGACTCTTCAGTGAACGTGTGCGGTTTGAGCCTGGATTCAACATCAGTTTTCAGTTGATAACGTAAATATGCACATCGTTAAAACAATGACGATATTATCGTGATGGATGTTTATCATCCAACATCTTCAACATTAAAACAAATGAAGGCCGACCGCCTAATCTAAAAGAGATTAACTGGACTATGAGATGCTGACTGAAATGATACACTGCATATCGTCCCTACAGGCACAGCAAGGGGGAGGAGGAGAGGAGGTGGAGAGAAAAGAAGAAGAGAGGGCAGGAGTGGATGGAGGAGTGGATGGAGGAGTGGATGGAGGAGAGGGGGGAGAAGTGAAGGGAAAGGGTGCAGAGGGAGGAAAAGAAGATGATGGGGTGGAAAACACAGGTGGACAGGAGAGAAGATAGGGTGACTAACCAGAATCAGGAGGCCCTGGAGCTGCAGCATCTAATCCTGGATCCACCTGAGCACATTTTAACACTTTGATCACAAAGTTTCATTCTGTACCAGAAACTTCATCTTCTAATCACTTCTCTCATCTTTGACTTCTTGATTAATGTTGCTAAACTCATGCTAATAAACGAGTCTTTCACATCGCAGTAACACCACAGCGTGGGCATTCTCACTCATGCATCCATCTCAACAGAAACATTTTATCAGTTTCCAGTGGGAGTCGAGTGTTTCCTCAGTGTGTCATGGCAGATAATGATGCTTTGTGTTTGTCTGGTCCAACATACATGCAGATGAGCTCACAGTATCTGACTTCCAGTTTTAAAATCATTTTCTTTGCAATCACCATCCAAACCCCCTGACTAAAATGTTCAAGTAGAGAAGAAGAAACCTCAAACAATGTGATCACTGGGTCAGGTTCACACACGCACACACACACTCAGCTGTACATGTCAGAAAACCACTTAAATATGTTACACCAAAAACTACATTATTTCGGATGTGTCCAAAAGAGGTGACATAGTGATGGCTGAAATGCTGGGAAAGATTCTGTGCAGTTTGGTTTCTGACCTTAAACTGGATCAGCTGGTGCCGGCTGTTTGTCCAGAGAATACATTTACAGAGCCTGGACAGTGATTGTCAGAAGTCAACACGCCGGTACAGTCCTTATCAAAATCTTCTTTATCAAAATGGCTTCTGAACTCAGAACCTGCTGCAATGTTTTCGGACGGATATAAACTGTGGCGAGGCTCAGCAGGCTCGTTACTCTGCTGTTGGCTACAGTACGGTACAAGTCACTTTATTGGCTCAGCCTGAGACGACTGAAGAACAGAGGACATTTACTTTACCGGAGACATCCCCACACTGACGAGACCTGAAGGTGTGTGTGCACGACGGTCGTTTGCTTCATGGACAAATACAATGAACACAGAACAACACAGGACACAACGAGACCTCACACGACAGAGGAGGAGGATGGAAATGTAAGTGTGCTTTGTGTTTCTGTTGTCCAACTACAGCAGCTAGCTAGCATGTCTGTTCAATGAGCAGAACGAAGCCCCCCTCAGTATTTCACAGCAGTCTGAAGATAGATCCAGTCTGAGGGAGCTGGACGTATGAAGTAAACAAAGCTACAGCATCAGCTCAGTCCGTGAGCTCCACCTGGATACTGACCAGTCTTAGTGACATGTCAGGTTCATGCAGGCTGAAGTACAACAAGAACAAGAAGTAACTTTCAGCATCACTTTATTGGCCACACAAGGAATATGACTCGTGTGTGTGTGTGTACACACACACCTGGCAAATAAAGGTGATTATGATACTTAGTGAATGAGTAGAATGTATATTTATATTTAATCGTGTCTTATGCTGGGTGTCCCAACACCAGCTGAACCAACCATCGTTTTACAACGTTTAATTAAAAAGGCCAATAAGTCAAAGAATGTGCAAACATCTGTTCCTCCTATATTGTCTTGTAGGTTATGTTGGACCTCATGTTCTAGAAGGTTTTCCTAGATTCTGGACCATACGTGGACGAGGTGCTGAAGATCCCCATCCCTGAGGGTCTCACAGTCCAGTTTGCAAGACCTGGGAAGCAAAAGGTCGAGGTTCAATCAAGGACCGGTCTGACCCCGCGTAGCTTCCTTGGCTGTCTGGGGACTCCATCACACCACACAGCTGAGCAGAACCAGCCCGATTCTCCGGCCAAGAACCCCCAACACCAGCTAACAGAGCTCCTGTAGGCCTCAGATCTGTAGCAGCTAAAACAAAGTTACATAGTGTTAGTCTAAACTACACAGTGACAAGCTTTTACAACATGTGTCCATCTTTTCTTCTGTGAAACTTAAATGCTGACCAAAACTTTTCAGACTGCTGCTCTCGGTGCTGTATTGAATACGTCGTGTGATGTTTGAAGGAATCATGAATAAATCTGTGCAAACTGTTTTGTGTGTTTTCAGTGTTTGATATGTAACATGATCACAAACATGACAGATAACAGAGAGCAATGTAAGAGAGGGCACGGTATTTTATTGTACTCATTTACATTACAATAGTAACTATTGACTACTTCTATAGGCTACCTTAACACACATAGACACAAACACAGGTGAGGTGAACAGGTGATACACTGATCAGTGCTGGTTCAATCAACCGAACTTAAAAAATAAAATACTCGATCTGCTGCTATGAAAATATGTAAATGAGGGAGGGTCTAATATTCAAGGGTGATTTGTGAAATGGTTAAAAAAAAACAGACAGACTGTCTAAAACCTGGACGTAGTCTCTGAGATGTCCCGCAGACTGTTCTAAATCTAATCTAAAAGTTGGACATTTTAACTTCTGGTGGTTATATATTCTATTTATTTATTCCTGCATTTGTTTTTGTCGTTTCTCAGGTGATCGGAACCTTGAGAGCCACAGATAAAGACGACCAACCAGCTTCGTTCACCTTCAGCCTGGACAGCGAGAGCTCCAACTTCTCCATCAGAGACTATGGCAGTAAGTCTTTGTGCCCTGAGCATGTATTTACCTTTTTATTTGAACGCTTGTTGCTCTAAACGTCGCTGAGAGGAAAGCGCCGGCCTCGGCACTTGTTGCTATGCAACAACAGAAACTTGATTTGAGGCACGGTGTTTTGTTGCTGGAAGTTGAAATTATTTTAACTTCTCAAAGCGTGCTTCGGTTCTCTCAGCCAGACGGGGGATTTAGAGAGGCTGTCTGGGACCATAAGTGCTGTCTGGAATGCACAACAGCAAATATTGAAAATAATGAGAGCGAGTGGCTCGGTGGACTTGCAGATGACTCTCTATGTATTCTAAGTTCATCCCAGATAAGGATGGTAAAGGAACATGCAGTGTTGGTTTTTACAATAAAATACAGGAAGGAAAGTGCACGGAGAGGTCAGCTGTTTGTAATCCTTCTAACTATTTTAGGGCTTGCTGATGACACGAGAGGAGCTTTATCGATGCAGGAATCTGTATTTTGTGGTTTATTATGATGAACAGATGATTCTAAAGTCAAAGCAGCGTCTGCAGCTCAGGTGCCGTGTGAAGTAAAATAATGTCGATACAAATGTGCAAGTTAAAAGAATGTCAGCCGGAATAAACAGACGCTGACACGTGACGGAGTGAGACGTTTGCTTTCATCTAGACATTGATATTTAGGAGGAGGTTGGTGCTGCGTTACATCAGATTTCCAAAGCCTGTTTTGGGTTTTTCAACCTAAAACACAAAATGGCACGAGTAAAACAGTTTTCATCACTTTTGATCATCACGTACTCTTATAATACATGAAAGCCTGAGGAAAAGAGCTACCAACTGTTCTAGTCAAATATTAAAAGTCTGAATAGATGAAAGCCCGAGGTAGTCAGATGAAAGATTTAGGTGAAGTGTTACTATTTAATTTAAGTGAAACCTGAAACATACTGAAAGGAAGATAAACAGATGGAAAAAAGGCATGAACTCGCCTCATCCGTTTCCTCTCTGCTCGTGTCTGGAGGGGCTGATATGTCGAACCAGCGGAGGAAAGGAAGAGGACGATGGAGGAGAGACGAGGCAAAGGTGGAAGGAAAGATGAAAGGAGGTAGAGATGGAGGTTAAATAAGAAGGCGTTAAAATATAAAGGAGAGAAAAGAGTGGAGCACAACGAAGAATATTTAGCAAGGTGAAGAGAGAGACACAGGGAATGAAGAGAGATAGGAGGGTGGAGGAAGGGAAGGAAAGGAGGAGAGAAGGAAACAGGATGGATGCAAAAACAGTAAAATTAAAATAGACAAACTGTTTCTTAACGAGCTACATAATTAATTACAGAATTGTCCTTTTACATACATTTCTGTGTAATTTAAGAAAGCAGAAAAATTCTGTATAAATCATAATGTGTGTTTTTTTTCTGTACAAAAATGGAAGATGGAGAGAGGCTGAGGTCAAGAGTTGTTTGTTAAGTGCTGCTGTCAGTTTGAACCTGTGTACTCTCTCGTGTTCGAGACCCCCAAAAAAACATCTGACAGCACCTCACACCACTTAACACACACACACACACACACGCAACAAGAGCTGCAAAGTAAGAGCTTTTAAAATATTTAGCGACTACCAGCTCTTTAAAACCTGCAAAAAATGTTTCAGGGCTCCAGCAGTCGGTGTAGCCGCGCAGTGAAGTGACAGGACTCGGTGTTCAGACCAGGCGGCTACACGGAGCTCATTGCATTAATACGAGACAGACGAGAGGAGGAGGAGGAAGGAAAACAAAGAGATGAAGAGAGAAAGAGGAGTAATGAGATGCAGGAAAAGAGAGATGGAGAGAACAAAAAGAAATTCATAGAGGACGGTGGGAAATCTAAAGAAATCCAGAGAGACGAGGAGGAGGTGGATTCAAACAGAGACGGAGAGGAGGGACGAGCTGTTTTCATCTTTTATTCAGTCACTTAAGGCTTCGTCTGCACCCATGTCCTCCACACACACACCATCAGTGTCTCCATAACACTGAGGTGGATGTATAAACCTGATGTTCAACTTTCACAACATCCTTTCTCACTTATTCATCTCGCCGTGTAATTAGTTTGAGAGATATCCTGTTAGCTGGAAGGTTTTAGCCAACCCCAACGTGAAAACAAGAGCCAAAGATCAGTTGAAATGCTTCATTGGTAACAGATGTGAAAGTGCAGCGGCAGGTGGAGGTCTTTCAGAGAGCGGGTGCAGGGCTGGCGTGGCAGAAGTCCAAAAAACACGAGGAGACAGGGCGAGACGTGGCCCGATGGGAGGGAGTCAGCCATCGGGTTTGTTATCCCGAGGGAGGCCTGAATAATCTGGTGCAGTCTGGAAGGTTTTAGACTGCAGGGGTTGATTGGATGATGAGAAACAGGTGGAAAGGTGGAGGCCACGCCCAGTCCTCCTTTAGGGACCAGCAGCCCGTCCTGAGGCTTGGCGTTGACGTCTGTCTTCTCTAAATCGATGAAATCTCCAGAGTGACTCCGCAGAACACATTTGGTGATCAGATTTCATTAGCTCACGTGCAGAGTTTGTCATCTCGTATAAACTGCTGCGTCAGTCTTGTAATCTTGATGGTGTGAGACCTTTAAAGGGTGCAGCAGGTGGGGTTCATTTTAAAAACAGCTCTCAGGAGAGATGAAATCGTCGAGTCTGGAGATTTACTCTGCCTCCCTCTCGCAGGGCCGATACATAACTCGTATTCAAAGTGCAAATGTCAGCAACACCCACACTGTTTTCATTTAAACTTGGCCTTAAAGCTACGCGGCCTGTTTCTTTGTCTGAGACCTGAACACAGAGTCTCGAGGTATGTTTGAGCGTTCATGACGATTCTTTCCTGCCATTGTGTTTCTGAAATTCCTCCAGCGGTGGGACATTGTGGAAAAAGGCTCTCCCCAACGTCTCAGCAGGAAACCTCTGCCTGCCGGGGATTTGACTAATGACTGCATTGTTGGTCCGGCCTGCAGAAGAGACATTGTTCTGTTCTGCTCGACATGTTTCGATTCTCTCTCGCTCTGTTCCCTGACTCGACTTTCAGCTCTTAAACTTTCAGAGCCTGCATGCAGGAGGACACGATTCCAGTTTTTTGAGGTGTTGCCATTATCTCTAATCCTCAATGACTCAAATCCTGACGGATAATCACAAATCATCCGTCTGTCTCTCTGTAACGACTCACTCCTTCTCGTGTCTCGTTTCTTCTGCGGAACAGACGCTGGCTGTATAAATAGACTTTAAAGAGTGTATAGAGCGAGCAGGTGAACGCTGAGATCCGCTTCAGAGAGACGAAATGACAGCTCAGACAAATCAAACACGCGTTTTGCAACATTTTGTTTGTGTGTTTTCCAGACAACACGGCAGACCTCGTGGTGAAGATGGGCCCGTTCAGCATGGACGATCCGCAGGATTACAGCGTGGACGTGCGCATCAGTGACGGAGGACGACCCGTCCTGACCAGCGTCACCAAACTGGCAATCAAGGTGTGTGTGTGTGTAATCCCATGCAGTGTGTAGGTTACCTGCTGGGCTGACTGACTGATGTTGCCTGTTGTTGCAGTCCTGTCGGTGTGACGCCAACCGGGTCATCACGCAGTGCAAAGCCAGCAAGAGGATGGGAGTGAGCGTTCATGCCCTGATAGCCATCCTGCTCTGCATCCTGACCATACTGGGTGAGTTTCAGATCCGTGCGAACACACACACACACACACACACACACACACACACACACACAGAAACGCCTCGTGTGATGTCACTTGAGTCAGACTAGAAGCTGAAAGGCCACAAAATGCAGCGTGTGGAGCTCCTCACGAGGCTCGAGGCTCAAACTGTAACACACCCAAACACTGACTGAACTGTCACAGATGAAGTTGCATTGTGGGTAACGTGGTTTTGACAAGGAACAATGCTGCGTTCAAGAACTCAGAGCCTAAAAATGTCTGTGCCATACAGAAACACGTGAAATGTGTTTGTTAGCTCACGTGTCGTCTTTGCTGCTCAGTTTGTCTGGGCTAGCCACATTTTTAGTTTGTGTTTGGAGGTCGGACTTGAACTAAAGGCAGCGTCCATCATGAACCGCAGCAGCAGCAGCAGCAGCGACTCGTTTAATCATTTACTGCATCCGAAACCGCCCGAGCAGTCGGCCTCTGTGAGTCTTTTTATACTCTGCTGCTGAGCCGGTTTATATTTAGAAGTGAGAAGGTGGAACAGGTGATTCACACGCAGCATCTGTGCATTTATGTTACCTGTGATGAAGTTTGAAGACTTTTAAAAAGAGCAAAACTTTTAATTAGCTGACGTCGTTAATGCAGTCTGACACTGTCACATCCAGGACACCTGCAGTGCTAATGAAGGACGTTGATGCTGGATGTGGTTCACTTCAGTTTAAAACATTATTTCCTGTTCATTAGAAGAAGGAAGTCTGTTGGAAGTAAACCAATCAGAATCAAAGTGATTCAAACGAGCAGGAAATAGCAGAACGCATCACTTCCTGTGTGCCTCTGGGTTCGTTTGAGGTTCTTTAAAGACTTTAAAATACAGAGCGGCAACCTCCAATGCTGTGAAGACACAAACTGCAGTTCCTCTAACGTCCACTTGAGGCCGGCTGCAGAAGTGAGTCAGTCTCCATAAGTCCCCATGTTAGACAGCAGAAATAAACATGTTTACAGCCTGGTAAAGTTTGTATGTAAGACCAGTCGATGATTTCAGTTCTTATCTGTTCATTCTCTTCTTCTTTTTCTCCTCTCACTTCTCCATCGGTGTTTATTCCTCCGTCATGTGCCGGCTCTGACTTTCCTTCCCGTTCTTTCTCGTGTTGTTTTCTCACACTTCCTTCCCAGTACAAAAACAGTTTTGGTCTCTGTAGCTAATTTCCCCGTTCATTACAACTGTACTGAGGGTGAATTTATATACAACTCACCTGTTCACATTATATTAAGGCTTAAAGTTATGCAGGGGTTGATGGACAGGTGGGTGTGGTCACAGGTGGCTTGTTTGAGCAGCAGCACCGCCGACATGGCCCGGTCCAGAGACGTATTCTGAGCGTCAAATCTGCGCTTTGGCGTGACGTCGCTGTAACATCCAAGCTTTGGTGCACAGACTTCATGAGGACGATGGCGCGTGCACAGCTTTGTGCTTTGTGATAAATAAGGTTTGTGTTTTTGTGGGGAAACATTTCCCCTCCCTTTGTTGTTGGTTTTATGAATAATGCAGCGGCGGATGTGGAAATAATGCCTGCAGTTGTGCGAGCTCAATATTCTCTTTGATACCTTCGCCGCCTCCCCCTGCTCGTTTTTCTGGGGTAAAAAAAAAAGAAGACACTTGTCATGTTGGATGAGAGACACGCTGGAGATAGTTGGCCAAACAAGAGGAATGTGGGAAGGCAAAGAAGAACTTAAAGAGGGACGGAGGCACCGTGACAGATCCAGCCTCTGAGAGGTGGAGAGGGTGGAGAGGCCGTCAGGGAGAGGAGGACTGTGGGAAACGCAGCAGAAGAATAGGAGTGGTAATGAGGAGAGTTTATCAGCTCTTTAGGTGCCGTCTGCTTATCAAACACTCAACCTATTAACTATTAATACACTCCTTCACTATCGCCTCTTTCCTTCATCTCCCTCTTCCTCCCTCTCGCTCCCCTCTGGGTCTCTGTCTCTCTCTGCCGCCCTCTCTTTATCAAACACCCCCCAACCAACCAACCAGGCCAGATTAACTATTTAATGCACTTGTCATTATCTGCCGGGGCCCAAAGCAATTTACCGCGCTCCCCATTCACCGACGCGTTTTTCTCACAAGAAGTCGGGTCTGACACTGTTTTTTACAAAGAAAGGGGCTTTTTTTTTCTTCTTCTAAGTCTGATATCTCCGGAGCTTATTAAACTGCAGAGCATGTGTTGTAAAAGATTAATCTGTTGGTTTCCCAGGCAAACTTAAATTAGTCCCGCTCGCCCTCGACTAAAAGGCATGGCTAATGCTGCCCGTCCGCTGAGAGAGAGCGGTTCATATCGGGACCGAGGCTCAGGGCCTGATCTAATGTCAAATGTGTCCTTCTTCTCCTCGTCTGTCCTCTCTCAGCACATTCCTTCTCCTTCTTCTTCGTCCTTCAGTCGGTCTTCCTTTTTATTCTCTCAGCATCTCTGTGGCGTGAGAAGGAAAATCTTCATCTCACCTGTGGAAGAGGACTCCTCCTTGGACTCCTTTGACCTCGTCTTTCCGTCTGCTAACCACACACGCTTGAATTTTTATGACGTTGACTGTTGTGGAAGAAGGTTTAAAGTTTTCAGCCGGATACATCTCTTTGAATCAGCAAAGCACGCGCTGAAATCTTTGTCCTCGTGGGATTGTCAGCGATGAGTCACATATGAACTAAATCATTCGATTTCTGCTCGTTTCTGATTGTTAAAGTAAAAAAAACCTGCGTCTATTCCACTTCCACATCAGAACATCAAAGTATGAACATTTCCTCCAGGCTGTCAGACCTCGTTAAGCTCAATTAAACCCCAAATATTGGAGAGATACAAGACAAGCGTGCATCGTTCATCCTCCGACATGGGATCGATTGTGAACTCCAGCAAACAAGCGGTTCAGATTTGAATCCTCTTGGAGAGAGATGACCTGGATGACCTCCACAGGTGTCAGTCCGATCTAATCAACTGAACCCAAACACAAGAGACTTCATAGGTCTCATATATATGGAAGTTTGTATGTAAGACCAGTCGATGATTTCAGTTCTTCTTATCTGTTCATTCTCTTCTCGTCTTTTCTTTTTCTCCTCTCACTTCTCCATCGGTGTTTATTCCTCCGTCATGTGCCGGCTCTGACTTTCCTTCCCGTTCTTTCTCGTGTTTTCTCACACTTCCTTCCCAGTATTTACTGAGTCTGTCTTCCTGTTTCGTGCACGCTCCCCCTCTCGCGTCTCTCTTTGTTCTGTCTGTTTGTCTCTGCTGAGTAGATTCATTTGACTGTTCACGCTGGAGGCGATCGGCTCAGGCACCTTTAAACCATCTTTATTTTCTCCCCTCGTCCCCGCTCCGTCTCATTAGTGTTCCATTTCTCCTCACTTGTTTCTCGCCCCAGTTCTTCTCCTGTTGTGGTTTTCCGGCCTAATTTTTCTCTCGTGTTTTGAAATTCATAAAAGTGTTTGTCCGGCAGGAGAGGAGGCAGAGCAGTCCGTCTCTGTGCACGTCTTCAGTTCTCACCAATAAAACGAGACATTCAGCAGAACACACATTTCTGTCCTCATCCACTCGTTCCTCAGACTGAGATTTTATAGAATGCTTTTTGACAGCTTTAATCTGAAGGTCAGACTTCACACATTTTTAATTGGCTGTCAATCTTCGTCAATCTTGTCCTCCATTTTGTATTTTTGCAATTTAGTACTCTCTGCTCCTCTGCCATCATGTCCATAGAAGCTGCTGACTGCTGGGCCTGAACACCTCCTCTTGGTGGTGGCACAAACACTAACGCTCTTGTTTGATCTGATCTGTTTGTGAGTTTATTAGCTCGGTTTGTGCTAAAACAAAGTTCCTCTGCTTGTGCCTTTCAGTCATAGTGATCCTGTTCGTGATGAGGAAGCGCTACCAGAAGGACGCTCTGGTCAGCATGAAGAACAGCGGCGAGATTCACGAGCAGCTGGTCACGTACGACGAAGAGGGCGGAGGAGAGATGGACACCAACGGGTATGTACGAAGAACTCCTTTCTTTGTTTGGCTGCAGAGACTATTAAAAAGTATTTTATACTTTTCTTACTCGTGTTTCTTTGTGTCGATCTTCTTCGCATTTTCTTTGCTGTATGTATGTGTTAATTTGCTGACCCAGTTTACCCGAAAGAAATCATCAAAGTTTAATCTGATCTGAATCTAATCTTATCTATATTTAAACAGTATTAAACCCATACATAATCCTCTATACTATCCACACTGACTGCACCGCGCTGTATTCATGTCATAAGACCTGATGGCTTTAGACGGAGTGAGACGATTATTTCTGTCCTCTTACAGTTGAACATAAGCTCGATTTCTTCCTGGTGCTGAAATAGGATTAAATATTATATTTTCCAATCATAGGACCGTCTCACTGCTTATTTTTATTATTTCCAACAAACATTTAAAGACCGTCTTCCTCTCTGTCTTTTAGCTATGATGTCTCAATCCTGTCTTCCGCTTGCCACGATGGCTCCCTCCTCCGTCGCCCGGACCACCACCCGCACCCCTCTCTCTACGCCATGGTCCAGAAAAACCCTCAACCCACGGCGTGTAAGGGCGACATGGCCGTGATGATCGAGGTGAAGAAGGGCGAGGCGGATCACGACAGAGACGGCTTCCCGTACGACACTCTGCACATCTACGGCTACGAGGGGCCCGAGTCTTTAGCCGGCAGCCTCAGCTCTCTGGACAGCTCGTCCACCGGGTCCAACTTGGATTACGACTTCCTTAACGACTGGGGGCCGCGGTTCAGGAGCCTGGCCGAGCTGTACGGCGTGGACGGACCGGAGTACTACCATCAGTACTGATGGATGGTGTCTGCTAATTAACATATATGCCAAAATACGCACGTCGAAAACAGCCATAAAATACACTCAGCGTGGCGTAAAGACACACACACACCCAGAATCAGGCTCATTTTCAAGTGTAATCCACTGAGTCCGTTAGCTTGTCGGGCCTTCCCGTCTGCTCACTAGTCAGTAAATCCGAGCTCCATCAAATGAGGCCAGTCAAGGAGCCGTTTGCGTCCTCCAGTGACATGGAAGGATTTTTAACATCAGGACACGACGCGATCGAGGACAGAACTTCACAGATGTGCAAGAGGATTGATTGTTGGCGACAGCGTGCAGGTAGAGGGATGCATTTTATTTCTACCTGAGACGATCTCGACATCTACCAATCAGATGACACGCCGCTTCAGTCTGTAGCCAATCATCAGTTCACTGCTGGCCAGCAATGTGACTCAGTTATTCACATTATTTTATGTAATCAGTTCATTTCTCAGCTTCTTAATGCAGCACCATTTTGCATCCCCTTTTTAAATATCGGTAAACGTTACATCCTGTCTGTCATTGGACTGCAACTACACAAAAACATCTGAAATTTAATCTGAAGTGAGGTTTGATTTCCGTCCTGTGGGGATGCAAAATGGTGCATGTCAGGCAGCTCACAGCTGATCGACAGCCTGTAATCTCGTCTAACTTTGATGTTTTGAAAAGAAGACGGTGATTATCATTTCTGATCCGTAGATTTGATTTGATAATCGTTTTAACTCAAAGAGGTCTGATCACAGCGCGATGCCAGCTGTGTTTGCTCCATCTGAAACACTAAAAAAGGGAAGTTAAAGTGGGAAACTCAGTCCGTTCATCAGCCAGTTTATTTTACACTTTGCATCGTAAGACAGAATTAACGAGAAGTCCATTTTCACAGTCATCCTCTGTCCTGAGAGACACAGACGGAGAGAAAGGAAATGACACTGCTGCAGCTCAGGCGGCATCACAGCGAGTTCCCGGCTTTATTTGACAGAACATTTCATCGCAGTTATTGTTGCGATGAAAGCTCAATTCTCTGAGGCTCACGAGAACAAAAAGTCATCCCGACTACTCAGGAAACGCCGAGTGGCAGAAGCAGCTATTTGGGCAGTCGTAAAGGCTCCGAGGTGGCTTCAATAACTTTAACCTCTCGTCCGTTTGGCTACTGTCAGGTCACAAACTGTCACCGAGCGTTTCTGTGCCAACCACGTGAACTTTGTCAGTAAAGACTTTATGGATAAGAGAACTGGATTTAGTTGTTTTTAGGCTGTTTATGTAGCTTCCATCTTAAATAAAAATATGGATATACACCATACGTCCACCCATCGTTAGGCTCATGTTATCGAGCCGCAGTGTCACTGTCTGTTTGGTCATGAAGTCCAAGATACAGCTGAAAAACAGCAAAGACCCAAAGATCCAGTTACAAACTTTCTGAAGCAGGAAACGATTCAGTTTTTCTGTCCAGTCGCTTCAGTTTAAGATCAGCGATCGACCAAGAGGTTCTGGACATAAATGAGTCGTCTGTGTGATGTCTGCTGAAGCCGCAGCCTTCATCAGCTGTTTATTTACTCTCCTATTTATTCTGTTTGTCTGGACTTGAGCTCGTTTCTTTAAGACCCGGCCGGTGTGGAATGTCATTGGATAAACGCTGGATACAATAGCTGGAAGCGCTCTCAATGCTTTCCTGTTGGGTTCATATATACTGAGAGCAGCCAGTTCCTCCGGCCGCTCTCAGTCTTTCTCTCTCGTCGTATCTCTGCCGCGCCGTCTCAACCTCTAATCAGCTAAACCAAACAGTGGGGGTCGACTTCCTGTCCATCTGGGGCGTTTGCGCCCGCCCCTTCCTGTCCGTGTTATCTCTCTCGTGAGTACACACATTGTGCTCACTTCCCGTCAGCCCGGCCTGGGAAACAACCTTGGAGAGGAAAAGGGTAGCGAGGCAGGCAGAAACATGGGATGAGGTTTAGGGGGGTTAAGAAGAAAGAAAAGATGAAGAGAACAATGCGGAGCGGTGATGAGTTTTCCAGCTGAGCTCACACACTTCAGATGTGTGTGATGAAACGCTGAGACACGGCGCACATGCGAGCGGCGTTAACATCCTGCCGCCTTCAGAGATCAGTACGAGTTATGCACGAGTGATTTTTACATTTTGAAGGTTTGCATCAGAAGTTAAAACATTCACCGAGCAGACGGCGGCTTTCTCTCCTGGCTGGGTCAAAGAACACAAACTCGCCCTGTGAACCGCCGTCACCGTTTGTGCATCATCATCACTGATTATGTGAACAAACGCAGCAGCAGACGGAGCTGCTCCTTTACCGACTTTCCTAACAGCAATAAGTGTGTCAGAGACTCTGAGGATGGCAGCGGTGATTTCTACTCGTTTAGTTTAGTAAAAATACACACTACACTACTTTAACACTTCTACGAGTCATTAATTAAAAAAGATGTACGTGGTTCCTTTTTTTGTTTGCTGGAAACATTCAGGATGAAACTGAAACACAAAAACACTGTTTGGATTTCATTTAGTCCAGATTCTGTTCCCTCGTTATGTAACACTGATTGCCAAGTCGAGTTAATGTCGTTAAAAGTGCCATTTTTTATTTGTTGGCCGTCTTTTCAATGAACGTGCGAATCACTTTGGATCCAGTGACGATGAATCCGTCACGCTGAGATCCGAGCACAAAGAAACACGACATGCATCAGCTCGTAACCTTTAAAGGATTGAACTGTCCCGTGTCATAGCGAGGGTCACTCTGAGTGAAATGTACATAGGAGAAAAAATGTGCCTCATAGTGATTTTCAGTTATTATTGTATTTAGAAGATGTTAAACTTGACACAAACTCTTTAAAAAATAACAAAAGGTTCATTTTTCTACAAATGGAAGAGTGAAGATGTGATTTTCTGTCTGTAATAAGTGTGTGTGTGTGTGTGTGTGTTGTAAATACATTGAGGGTCTTCAATGAAGCGACATGTGCCTTTATTCTTTAAAACAAAACAATACTGTAATTCTGTTTGGTTGACGATGTTTTCTATATTGTTTTTATGCTGCACAGCGGCTCCTTTTATTACCTGACTTTTTTGTAAGTGTAGAATTAAAAATAAACACTAAAATACGGTTCTGTTGTCTTTTTTTGAAGCTTCACGTTCTCTGATGAATCAAACTGTTAAAAATGTCTGGAGATTTTAGCGTGAGATGAATGCCATCTTTTACTGTCATTTTAAAAAATCTACAGACATTTTAAAATATGGAATAAACGTAAAACCGTGAAAGAGTGCCGATATCCTTTCAGCGTCATATTACAAAGTATCATACCGAGTTTATTACAGTAAAACTCCGAATGCCTAAAAGTGAGTTTGAATTTGTTTTAATTTTAAGACCCTGAGATGAAGACAAGCAGAGCAGATGGTGTATGTCAGAGTTATTGTGAAGGTGGATTCCAGGTTAGAAACAATGACATCATGTGACATCATGTTGTTTTGACCAAAACTCTCCCCGACGCCCATAAAAGGAGAAGGTGGAATTTCCTGATAATGACAATATAGATCAGCAGCAGAGGTCTGAGTGTGTATTTGTACAGTCCGTGTTTTTATCCACGAGTTTCCATGATGAGATCGTCTCGGCTCCTTTGTGTAAAATGATCCGACATGTCGAGTGAAGAACGCTCTGATCTCTGCGTCATGTGATCAGATGTGAGACGGAGGATAACCTCTGTGTTTCCTCTTTCTCACACCGAGTGTAAATTCAGCGCAGGTTGATGCATGTTATGGTGAGAGGCCGGTGGATTGAAGGGTCAGCCCTCCATGTGATCGTATCCATATGAGACGTGGCCCGAATGTGCAAGATCACAGAGGAGCGAAAAAAGAGGGAAATACCAGAGTGACGTCAGCCTCCCGGGACGCTCTGCGCTGACACCCTGCTGGGACTAAACACACTTTTAAAGATCGACACAGAAGATTTCACGATTCTGATCTGGACGACAAATTACTCTAAAATAGGACCACGTGTCCGTTCACCTTCAGGCTTTGCTCAGCGTTCAGCGCTGTGTGAGACTGCATGAATTCAGGAAGCTCAAATGTCAAAAGGAGACATTTCGCTGCACAGCTTCCTCTTTGCACGGCAGTGCTGACCATTCCTAGCAAACACCTGCTGGTTTGATGTGTGAAGCCCGGACAGTAAGAAAGTTTCCCCCTCAATGTTACGTCGGCCTGACCTGGCTCAGCTGTATTCACGTGCACAGATTTAATGCACTGGATTAAACAAAGGAAAATACCACAGGGGGGTTGAGGTACGCTCTATTCGCTCCGTCTCCCTTCCAGCCTGTAAACTGCAGGATCACTTTCATACACAGTTTACAGTTTGTCGTCACTCTGATCATATTTATTTATTAACCACATCAGACATATAAAATACTCCTTGCAAGTGTCTGGCAAAGATGGTCAAACTGCAGTCCTCTGTCGTGTCTGAGTACACGACGTCCAGGCAGGAGAGGGCACGCGAACCCTGAGCTCAGGCCTTTTTAAAGCATCAACCAACTGGATCGTGTTTTGTGGAGAAAATGTTCTCTGCTTTCCCGGGGTGGGGTCTTCTCCCCGACAAGTCTTGAAAGGTAAAATGAAGGGGTCATAATTAAAGGAATCGCTCGACTTCTTATTTGCATACATGCCTTAAGGCACAGATACAAGGGAAGGTAGGTGTGTGTGGATCCTGTTTTAAAACATAACTAAAGTTAATGAAGCCACTGGGAGAAGGTGGAGGTACTCAGACACAGAGTGGAGGTCAGGTGCAGCTGGACGACCCGAAACTTTATTTGCATTCAGACAATTTCAAGCAGATCTCTGCGTCCTCGTCACATGTCCGCAGCACAGCTCTCAATGATTCTGTGTGGTCCGGCGCCCAGCCCTTGATATTTTCTCGTGTTTCCTCGATGCTAACGCTCTCTAATACCACCTAATCAGAAACAGCATTTTCACTGAGTCCTGAGAGCTGCACAGACACCAAAATCACTCAGCCGCCAGCTATTCATGCTGGGTGAGGTGACGGGCGTCTGAGGAGAGAGGCACACTTCCATCTCCTCCTCCCTCCTCCTTCATCCTCGGCTCAACTTTGTTCTACTTGTGGCGAGGACGGGACAGGACGAGCTGGTGGCAACATGCTAAACATCGCATTAAACTACAAAACCAGACTATTAAAGTGAGGCATGCTTTATCCTTGAATACGATTACATGGGGACTGGAATGGATAATCCTTTGAAGCCTGATCAAAGAAAGTCAGAATTTTGAAGTGGGCTGCAGCGTGTGTTTACATGCGAGAGGAGGTGATATGGGAAGCTGTTTACATGACTACAGCATGTAATCCGGTTATAGGATACTCTGCGTCTTGTCACGACCAGTTATGTTTGTTTCTGTTAGCATGAAAATCAGCACAGATGAATGTGAGAGAGCCGCACAGCTACTGTACCCGCGCACGCGGCAGAGATCTGAAGAGGACGTTTAAAAATTTAAACATATTTTCAACAATTTACAGAGTTTATGATGGACAGTGGAGTAAACTGCTGACAGCTGTAGCTGCTGTTAGCTCATGTTAGCTCAGCAAGCAGAGCCAGTGTTGTGCCAGAATCTGAGCTGGGTGAGAGCTTGGTGAAATAAAAGGCTGAAAGACAGACGCCAAGCTGGGCTGACTGCTGCTGGACTAGTCAGTAATATTAGCTGCTGCTGCTGCTGACCTGGCTGATGTTTGGCTGTACTCAGAACAAATACTCGAGTACAGCTGGACACAGTTACACAGTGGGATTACACTGCTGTTTGTGTGCCTGATCATAAACCTTCAGTCATAGTTTCTTTGTGGCTGTTTGAATCCTCAGAAACAAACATTGTTCTCTGTTCACTGAGGAGAAATGAAGACTGAATTTTGGTTTGTGGATCATTCATGCAGAAATCTCAACATCTTTTCTTGCATAATCTGATGCACATTTTCCTGTCGTCGCGCAGTATTAAAAAGAAACCAGGTTTCTAAAATGGATCGAAGCCTTTTTAAAATGCATTGAGCACGACGTGAGGAGCGTCGTCTGTCAGACACAAACTGATGTTTGTAAAAGCTGCCAAACCGTCTCCATTCGATAAATTCTCCTGAATAAAGACTCTGCGTCCGTTGTTGTTGCAGAAGCAGGAAAGCTGTTTTCTCTGGGTTTGTCTGAAATATTTCACTGTGGTTGTAACAAACATCTGCAGACTAAACACTGTGGCACACAAAGGTTCTGGCCTCATGCAGAGGATCAGGATTTGCATTTGGGCCTCCTTTGTTTCGTGTCCTGTTGGTCCATAAAGCAGATGTGTTTTTGTCTTTGTCAGAGGCAGAAACAAAGCTGGCAGCGCCTCGTTAAGAAGGTAGAACATGGCACCGGCAGAATTAGTTGGGGGGGTTCGGTTCCCTATATGTCACGGTAGAGCAGGATTACTCAAACATAGCAGTGCCCCCTCCCTCCTCTATAGATGCCCACTGGAAACATGCCTGGTCCTCATTCCTGGTTTGAGAAGCGCTGCAGTCAACCATCACAAAGCAGAGCTGCATCGAACATCCCACTGACAAACAAACAAGCAGACGGAGACACCGCCGAGGTCCGACGTCTCACTGAGCAGCACGCTCTGCTGACTAATCAGCTGGGAGATGTTGTGGTTCTGTGTTACGACGCCGAAACCCGACACTGATTCATCGGCTGCTGTAAAGTCGAGTAAAACATATTGTGATTTCAACAATGAGTGCGACCGAAGCTGCCTGACTAACGTCCTGTCTGTGAAGAGGAGGACATCCCCTTCCTCCGTCCTCTCCTCTGCTCTGCAGACGGGGCGAAGGTTTAATTCATGCCACACCAACGGAGACAACACGAGGTGGCAGTCAGTCAGTCAGGTGTGTGAAGCATGTATGGATGTGTGACGGTGTGGAAGGAGAACACAAAGGACAGCACATGCTGCCGTCGTCCCAGAGACAGAACCAGAGAGGCAGGATTGGGAAGGCCTTTAGCAGGTGGGGCACACCGGCCCAGGTGTGGCTCATTCAGCTGATGACCTCTCCATTCAGCACAAGGAGAGCAACAGCGACACCTGGTGGACAGGTGGAGGGCTCGTCACACTCATACCCAGTGTAAAGAGTTTAGACCAGCTGACCTGAAGCTCGGCGGAAGTTTATTTGATCTGCTGAGATTCCTCAGACGTTAATCTGTCTTCTTCTCAACTATTAAAACACTCAGTTCCTTTCTACAGTTTGTCCTCAATAAGGACGAGCGGTCACAGAAAACAGATACTGACTGATCCTGAGGGAGATTCAGGCATCCAAACATCAACCTGAGAGAAATCTAAATTTCAATGAAAAGCTGTGCTGAAACATCTGCAGAGACGTTAGACTTCTGCATGAAGGTCACGGCATTATTTTGTGCAGCAGGAAGAGAAAATCTGTCGTTTATTAACCAACAAAGAAGGAAGGCAAAGTGACAGCTGGAGCTCTGGCGCCACCCTGTGGATACAAACATAACACACACCCTGTCTGTGAGTTTGAACAGGATCTGTCATTAAAACATTAAGTCACTTAAACAGCTGGTTACAAACTACATCCTGTAATAATCTATCATAATATAATATCTGATGGTCACAGACGTCATTCATACATTGATTTGTTTGTCCTTCTTCTCTCCATCAAAGACTCTGCACTCGTGAACATTTTGAACTATCACAGGAAAGTGTTCCAGGAGGAATTCAGCCACCAGAGTGTGAGTGACCCGCTGATGTTGGGTCCGTCCTCTTCACTCTCTGCTCCTCTGCCATCATGTCCATAGAAGCTGCTGACTGCTGGGCCTGAACACCTCCTCTTCTTCTCCTTCTTCTTCTTCTCTGCTCTGAGCTCACGGTCCAGGCAGCCTGGCTAACAAACTGAGCTAACATTAGCTAACAGCAGCTACATAATAACATATGATCATGTAACAGTGTAGTTACCTGATGGAGCTCTAAGGTGGAGTCTTTTCAACATTATATCTGTGTATCAGTTGATTTTGTGGACTAAATATGGAAAGATGGGGAGCCCAGGTGGAGCTGGGTGGAGATGTTTGAAGGTTCCTGCTTGTCCTGGTTTGTTTGGCTTGGTTTTCTGGTGAAGGCTCTCCGGGCTGGCTGTCATATGCTGCCCTGGATGATGCGCTTCTCTTCCCAAGCATGACACACTTACTGGGCTGCAGAGCCGAGCCACGGGACGAGCCACGGGACAGAGACACGAAGAAGGGGAGGAGAAGATGAAGATGATGCGAGGAGAGAGAAATCTGAGGATGATGATGATGAGGAGGAGGATGTCAACACCGGGGTGTTTGTAGAGACGGAAGCAGAATGAAGCTCTGCGGGCTGGAGGGGTGGTGACAGTGAGGATGATGATGATGATGATGATGGACCCTCGGAGGAAGATGCTCGGACGCTCGGAGCGCTTCTTCTCCGCTCGGTGTTGATCGTCGTGCGGGTAAATCTCCGGTATCACCGAGAGTTTAAGGAAGCGCTATTCTGAGGAGGTGGGCCAAGCCCCGGGAGAGAGAGAGACACACACACACACACACACACACACACGCTCTCTCCGGATGCTGCTGCTGCTGTCGGTGATGTGAAGCCACACTGAGGAGCTGAGGAGCCTCCTGCACGCGGTGGACTCTGATTTCTGCACCTTGCCTGCAGGTAAGCAGCTGATCCGTGTCTTTGTGCCTGTCCACCTCCTGCCTGATCAGAAGACTACAGATACATTCACTACGCGAGTACACGACAGCACGGAGTACTTTCTGTGTCAGTTACTGACTGGAACATCAGATACAATACTCTGTTTTTATATTACAGTTACTTCATCGTTACATTCGAGTTGGTAATCAGTGAAACTTTTGACATTTATGGAACTTTGAATTAAAATATTTATTTCATTATTTATTTTGAAAACAATAAAAACAGAAAACTGCTGTAAAAAGTTGTTTTACATGAACATACTGTACATTTGTTTGATATAAATTTACTCAGAACTATATTTTTAAAAATGTTCAAAGGACTCTGCTGTGAAAAGTTATTTTCCATGAATATATTATTATTGTTTATAATCAAAAACCAAAAGTCTTCTGTCGATGATGATAATTATTGTTATTGCTTATTTTTGTAGAGAACATTACTGTTTTATTTATACAGTATTTAAATGTCTGTAAAATGACAGTTAGAGTCAGTGTAGCATCGCTGTGGTTCAAACCAAAGAAATAAAAGAAACTCATAATGTTCGACTCTGATTTTAACTGCAGGACTGTAAATCAGAACACAGACTCGTTCTTCCACCACCTGAATAAATAAGTAACATAACAAACAGATTTATACGCATAAACTCTGTAACTATAAAAATACACTGACCCGTCCATCAAGAACTCCCTTTATTGAATTATTGTACATTGTTCATGCACAGGAGATTTATGAAAAATAACATCTCCACACAAGAATCTCACAGCAGAACCATGAGAGGAAATTAGAAGTAGAATAAAGGAAATGTAGCAGAAACAGGCTGCAGGTCCCTGCAGGACAGTTGTAGGCGTGTTGTAGTGATTTCTGGATAGGCTCATCTCTCTCTCGCTCACTTTTTCCTCCCAGGCTTTCCTCCCACACGCTCGTGTTTCAGCAGTGAAATACAGAAGCTTTACAACCCCACAGCTCAGTGCGGAGAGGAGCGCTGGCCAAACGTTAGCGTGGGTAACACTCAGAAAATAACGCTTCTTAAACGGCTCATGAAGAGTTGGAGAACATCTCTGGTTCCTCTCAAACTTTATGCTTCATCACATCATCATGTTTTTGGTAATCTCATGAACTTAGGCTTCCACTGTAGATTATTTTCAGCCGGTCACTAAATATTTGAATATTTCATACTCTGATGTCCTCCAGCTCTCTCCAAACTAAACTGCTGCCAACTGTAGCTGCTGTTAGTTTATGCAAGCTCACTTTGTTAGCCCGGACTGAGAGCTCAGAGTACAGGGCAGTGTTAGTGTTTGAGCGTGAGCGAGCAAGAAGCCGCCGGACAAGAGTAAATCTGGGACTGACTTTTAGTGGTTGGTGAGAGCTTGGTGAAATAAAAGGCTGAAAGACAGACGCCGAGCTGGGCTGACTGCTGCTGGACTAGTCAGTGATATTAGCTGCTGCTGGGTCTGCTGCTGCTCACCTGGGTGATGATTGGCTGTTAGCAAAGCTGTCGACGTAATGTAACTATGAATCATTACAGACATACAAACAGTTCTTTGGGGAACCTCATGCTAAAAGGTTCTTTGTGGGTTTCTGGCTCCAGTTACGACCTTTTATTTTTATTGTGCTTCATCACTTGGATCAGCGTCCATGTGATCCACCAAAGTGTTGGACTTATATAAAAGTTATTTGTACCTAAAAAAGAGAGGAAATCCAAACAGGTGCAGGTGACGTAATGAAACCATCTGGGTCAGGACAAAAACAGAATCCATGAACTGGATAACAGAAACCAGACGCCAAAAATAAACCACGCAACAGCCGAGAAAACAAAAACAGAAACAGCCCAGAGTGAGGTCAGGCTGCGTTAAAGCCGTATTTACAGTTGGAATATGTGTGATTGACAGTTTGATGTGAAGAGCCTGCACACAGTCTTAACACGGGTTCCCAGAGGACACCAAAGCCCTTTACTGGGTTATCTCTGTGTCTCTCTGCGCTCAGCTATGAAGGTCAGCGCCACTAAAAGCTCTTTGACTTCAGTCTGACACTCACAGATCCATGCAACATGTCTGACTGTGCAAAATATAAAATATGGCTTTATTCTGTATAAATTCTCTTAACATGACGTATAGATAATGTTTTCCATTAAATATTACACTGTAAATGTAACAAAAATTGACTGTGTGTGCCCGTTTTTTAGCATAACATATAAGATTAACGTTACAGATAAAAACAGGCAGTGTCACATCTTCAGTGCCAAATATGTGTTTCCTTGGAAACTTGTTTGAACTCGGACTGAGCCGAGCCCCGGCGCCTCACAGCTCAGTACAAATGTGACGATCCTTTAAATAGCGAGTGCTTTAAATACAGTGAAGTCAGACTGCGTGAGGGATGAACACTCCTCCACGAGGACTGAACTTCTGACCTTCTCACCGCGAGGGTCGGTGCTCTGACCCGGCTGTCACGGGAATTGAACCCCCGGGCTTTCAGCAATGGCACGGGGGCGCTCTAACCGCGAGTCCTGCCTGCTCGGCTACAAACACTAGTCGGTGTGAGATTGGTGCCATTGCCAGGACTGACAGGTTGAATGGATGACAGGGCTGTGTGGGCCAAATAGACTGTCAGAGAGAGCTGGGAGGAGATGGATGAGAAGAGGGAGAGAGGGACAGAGAGAGAGGGAAGACCAGAAAGAAAGATGAAGAAATGATGGAGTGCTGTTGTAGCTTCAGGCAGAATACCTGACTCCTTCAGTTTCTCTTTCTCGGACTGCTCCTGTCTCTCATCTCTCCGTCTTTTCTCTCCCCATCATGGCTGGAGCTGTTTTGCTGCCAGCGCTGGTGTAACACCCCCGAAATGTGTTACAGGTTCTGTTCTGTGGCAACCTGACAAGTCATTTATACAAAGATTGCTTCATTCATGAGTGTTTTGTCATTTGCCAACGTCTACAAGGCTGCGATTACGCTCAGACGCCTGAAACTACTCAAAGACAGATTAACACCGTAATAAAAGAAAGCAAAACTGACGTCTGCAGCTCCAGTATAGTCCTTCAGACGTGTGGTGATTGTACAGCATAGCAGAGAGATGAGCAGTGTGTCTAAAATCTAAAGCGTGTACAGTATTAACTCTTCTTCCTCTCCAGTTCAGATGTTCAGGAGCCTTTCATGTCCAACCAAACTCTCTCTGAGGGCGTTTATAGGCGGTTTTGAGGAGTTGGCAGCAGCCTCCCGTTGGCAACTAGAAGCAGCCTGTAGAGAAATGACATCATCTATTCAAGTCTATAAAAATCTGAATCTCTTACTCTTCCCTGGAAATGCATGACATGAAATCATTTGTACCGCTGACTGTGTTTGAGCGCTGCACGTTGGAGGATTCTTCCTTGAACTGTTCATTTAGAGAGAGGCTCAGTTTATGGTGACAGTAATCAGCTTATAAAGATGCTTCGAGCTTCTGTTCCAGCGATCTGTGAAGCTGCAGCACGTCTAAAATATTCAACAGGTACGCAATCCAGGTTACACTGCCCACTCACCTAGCTCCGGTTCTGGCACGACACAGGCTCTGATCCATAGATACTGCTGACTGCTGGGCCTGTAAACCTCTTCTTCTTTTTCCCAATGGTTCAAAACACCTGTGGAACAAACACTAACACTCCCCCGGTGCTCTGAGCTCACAGTCCAAGCAGCCCGGCTAACAAACTATGTCTAACATTATGTCGATAGAAGCTGCTGACTGCTGGGCCTGTCAGCAGCTGAAAACTGAGGGTCCAAAACGTTCTACAAACTGGCTGACAAACTGAGCTAACAGCAGCTAACAGCAGCTAACAAACTGAGCTAACAGCAGCTAACAGCAGCTAACAAACTGAGCTAACATGAGCTAACAGCAGCTAACAAACTGAGCTAACAGCAGCTAACAGCAGCTAACAAACTGAGCTAACAGCAGCTAACAAACTGAGCTAACAGCAGCTAACAGCAGCTAACAAACTGAGCTAACAGCAGCTAACAGCAGCTAACAAACTGAGCTAACAGCAGCTAACAAACTGAGCTAACATGAGCTTCTTCCTGCATTGCGCAGTCGGGTTGGAGTTGACACAGATCCTGTGAGTTGTGTTTTCTCTCTCTCACACACACACAAAACAGCACAAGACTAGTGTGAAAATAACCCACTTATGTATGTGTGTGTGTGTGTGTGTGTGTGTGAAGAGGAGAGATAGTTCAGTCTCGCTGCCAGAGTGTGTTGTCTGTAATATCTGTCTGTGTGAGCAGGGACAGTTATGTAACAACAAAGCAGAATGCATCGTAGGTTCCCGACTCACACACACACACACACACACACACACACACACACACACACACACACACACACACACACTCGTACACACTCAGGAAGTGCGGGATTTAATCTTACACAGCAGTCATGATTGATCAGAATTAGAGGAAGTGTGTCTTGACATCTCATCGCCCTGACTTGACAGTGATGGAGTGTTCTATTTAAAGACCGCTGTCCTATACAAAGTCTCAGTGAGCTTATAGACCCACGTCCACACGTCCACTGGAAGATCACGTGAAATCCCTCTGTGTAACTATGTCCAGCTGTACTCGAGTATTTACTCTGATTACATTACTAACAGCCAATCATCAACCTTTTTCTTCTTCTTCTTCTTCTTCTTCTTCTTCTTCTTCTTCTTCTTCTTCTTCTTCTTCTTCTTCGCGGTGGTCCAAAACTGTGTGATACAAACAAATACAATGTGGCTAACAGACTGAGCTAACATGAGCTAACAGCAGCTAACAGACTGAGCTAACATGAGCTAACAGCAGCTAACAGACTGAGCTAACATAAGCTAACAGCAGCTCCAAATGTCAGCAGTTTACTTCACTGTCCATCAGGACATAATAACAATATTTATGACCATCGTCTTCATTATGTTTTATTTTTATTGGTTCATGTTACAAATTACAACCGTGCAATAAATCTGTAGTTTTGTGTGTGTGTGTGTGTGTGTGTGTGTGTGTGTGTGGTTAAGGTATTGATTGGTACATTTTAACCCTGCGGCCATGTTCCGGAAAGAGCAATGAACATACACACGTATAAACACACACATCCACACACAGGGTGGTGTGGGTGGCCACTTGACTGCCTCACACACACACACACACACACACACACACACACACACACACACACACACACACACACTGCCTGGGGCTCTATAAACAGCCGGGCTTGGAGGTTGTGACTCTCACATCAGTCTCTGCTCCTTCTTTCTTTCTTGCTTCTCTCACGCTCTTCATTTATTTCTCTCATTCTTCATCTACCTGTCCGCCCTTTGTTTTTCCCTCCCTCGCTCTCTTCTTCTCCACACATTCACATCCTCTCTCTCTCTCTCTCTCTCTCTCTCTCTGTAGTTACATATATAGCAGCGCTGTGTGGTCGAGACCAGTTGAAGTTGGCTTCCTGCCTGTTGAGATGTGCCAATAGGAAACACTGTGATCGGGGGTTCATGCTGATGAAATTGATCTGCTCAGGTAAGAAACAAGACTGTTTTATCTCCTCCTCCTCCTCCTCCTCCTCCTCCTCCTCCTTCTTTCATTTTGTTTTCGAGCTTTAATTAGTCTCCTGGTATTCACTGTTATTTGTTCTGCGGAGAGCACGAGGGGAGAGTAGAGTAAAATAAATGAGCTTCACGTGGGAATCAGGTGGAAAATAAAAAGATGTGAACATTACAGAGACAGAAACCTGTTTGACATCAGTCAAACACAAACTCTGATATTAGATCCAGGTGTGTGTTCAGCTGAAAACAAGGAGCTGCAGGTAAACATCAGAACAGATGAGAATATATCTAACAGAACAGAAGAAGCAGAGGACGCTAAAATAAATCAAACAGCATGAGTGATGACATTTACATAAACTACAGAGGATGTTTGAGACCTGAAATATACTTTACTATTTATGGGGTTATACACATTATGAATTTATATAATAATAAAATTCAAATAGAAAATAAATCATTGTAATTTATGGTTATAATGTGAAGCAAAGGTTTGGTTTGTAACTCTGAGGGTGATCTTTGAGCAGAAATGTTTTCACTCTGTAAATATCTGAAGGAAGCTGCTGAGCTCCAGCAGGCTGCTCGTGGTGCTGTGACCTCTTTGGGCACATGAAGGCCACCGTAGCTTCTCCTGCGTACTGGCAGTGGTAGAGTTAGTCTTATAGTTTATCTTCAGACAGAAACACTGTCAGCTCTGGTGAAATCATTTGATTTGTATATTTTGATGTCTATATTTGGGTCTGTTGCTGCCGTGGGTCTCCTCTGTTTATTTTTAGCTGGATCGCAGGTTGGACGTATTTATAGAAGCTGCTCCTCAATAAAAGATAAATCGCTGTCTTATGCAACAACTCCTGACCACACTGACTGCAGGCGGGGAGAGACGAACGGATGGATGGATGGATGGATGGATGGATGGATGGATGGATGCATGGATGGATGGATGGATGGGTGGATGGATGGATGATGCATGGATGGATGCATGGATGGATGGATGGATGGATGGATGATGCATGGATGGATGGATGGATGGATGCATGGATGGACGGACGGATGGATGGATGGATGGATGGATGGATGGATGGATGGATGATGCATGGATGGACGGACGGATGGATGGATGGATGGATGGATGGATGGATGGATGCGTGGATGGATGGATGGATGGATGGATGGATGCATGGATGGATGCATGGATGGATGGATGGATGGGTGGATGGATGGATGATGCATGGATGGATGCATGGATGGATGCATGGATGGACGGACGGATGGATGGATGGATGGATGATGCATGGATGGACGGACGGATGGATGGATGGATGGATGGATGGATGGATGGATGGATGGATGGATGGATGCATGGATGGATGGATGGATGGATGGATGATGCATGGATGGATGGATGGATGGATGGATGGATGCATGGATGGATGGATGGATGGATGGATGATGCATGGATGGATGGATGGATGGATGCGTGGATGGATGGATGGATGGATGGACGGATGGGTGGATGTCCTCCAAGGAAACTGTCAGTCCTTCCTTCCTCTTTCTCACTGCGTCCTTCCTGTCTGACTCTCCGTCCTTCCTGTCTGACTCTCCGTCCTTTCTATCTGTTTCTCTTTCTCTCCATCTCCCACCTTTTATGTCTCACTCATTCTCTCCTTTCTCCACTTTCTCTTCCCCTCTCTGATCTATTATTCACATCCCTCGCTGACTCTTTCTCTCTCTCTTTCCCTTGACACCTGAAATCCCTCCGTCCGCTCCGGGGCGTTTAGACCTCCACCAACAGAGCCTCCCTCCTTGGAAAAGAAATAGAATGATGAATAAAAGAACAGAGCAAAGAGACAGATAAAAAGCTTTGGGATGGGCAGCTCTGGAGATATGTCAAGGTGTTTCTGTGTGTGCCTCATTGTATAGGCTGACATTTTACAGCCTGTGTAATCCTTGAAAAGATTCAGCTCGACTATCATGGAAAATTTGGTATTTTATCACACCTGACTTCAGCTGTGTCGTGCTCAGCCTTCAGGCGTCTCATGTTCAGGTCGGTTTGTGATTACAGTGAAGTGTCGCTCTCCCAAAGGAGCCTTGCTGTTTTTTATTTCATCTAATTACAATGTTTTTTAAATTTTTTATTTAAAGATTCAAGACAAAAAGAAATATAGTTATAATTTGGCTGGACCAGAAAATGACGGAGATGAGAGAATTAAATTAAATCTGTGCACAAATTTACTAGCGATGATAAAAAGTTTGGAAGATGCAGTCCAGTCTGTGTCATCGCTCCCTGATTTCTGTCTTCAGCTGTTTCTGTTGAAAAATCCTGTTGTGCTGGTTGCTGGGTTGTTCATGCTGCTGTACAATCAATCTGCAGCGATACTCAATCAGGAGACACAAATTAAGTCTTAATTAAATCATTTTTGGACATCGTGTGGACAACAGGAAAAGTTGGAAGAGATGTACGAGGAGTCCTAAGAGATTTCACCGGGGTAGTCCTGCCACAGGAATATAATCGCAGCACTCACCTGAAGCGTTTTGTTGTCGACTTTCCTGGACAAACACATGAAAACCTTCCCTGAACCACCTTTGGGTGCTTGGCAGAGTGTAAAGGAGGCTGACATGCACCACATGGCTGTTTGTGCCCGAGGGCTGCTGCTGCAGAGGCGGCCACGAAGTCTCCAACTGCCGAGCGCAAACATCCACATCTGTCGTCGTGTCTGAAGAAGAGCCAAAGTGAGAAAAATAAGTTTGATTTACAGAGCAAACATCTGATGTTAAAGCAACATCCTGTAACTCTCCTCTGATAATCTGACGTCTGTGACCTCCTGAAGAAGAAGAAGAAGAGAAAAGGAGAGAGTGAGCAAGCAAGAAGCCGCCGGACAAGAGTAAATCTGGGACTGACTTTTAGTGGTTGGTGAGAGCTTGGTGAAATAAAAGGCTGAAAGACAGACGCCGAGCTGGGCTGAACATAGTTACCACAGTTAAATACAAATATCTGTGCAGTGTTGAGATGCGGAAGCGTTAACTGAACTGGGCCTGTGTGTGTGTGTGTGTGTGTGTGTGTGTGTGTGCCCCACCCTCTCATATCTCTGCTAAAGATAAAGGCTAAACACAATCTACATATTAGAGCACCGGCATGTGCGTGGCATCAGATGAGGGCAGATCTGAAATGGAATCTCCTCCTGTTCCCCCTCGCTGCACACATCTTCCCTCCATCTATCAGCGCCGCGACGCCACAACGCCTCGCCTTCCCGCCACCGAGCCATCAATCATCACATTCCCATGCTTTATGGAAATGGGAGGGGAAAACTTCATTTAACGGCATTTTACCTTCTATCTCCTCCACCTATCTCTCTTTGACTGTCCATCCATCCATCCATCCATCCATCCATCCATCCATCCATCCGTCCATCCATCCGTCCGTCCATCTCCGTCCAATCGAGTCACAGTGTAAGGTCGTTTATTTAAATCTATTTAAATGGATATGAGCCGCTCGCATATGCAGGGAGATTTCACGGCCCAGCAGGTCAGTAAATACCAAGGCTGTTCCACCTCACTACCCCCATCAGGGCCCATAGACAATTAATACACACCACAGGTGGTCAAGGTTGTGTGTGTGTGTGTGTGCCTGCATTTAAAGGGAAACAAGTACCAAAGGAAGAAACGAATATCTATCTATCTATCTATCTATCTATCTATCTATCTATCTATCTATCTATCTATCTATCTATCTATCTATCTATCTATAATAAAATAAAAGGAAAGGAAGGATGAGTTGTAGATGAAACAAGGAAAAAGAGGTGGACAGGAGCGAGGAGCAGTGTAGGGAGTGAAATGGGTGTCGAGGGGGGGAGAAAACAGCATCACTCTCGAGGGAGAGGGAGAGGGAAATTGAGGGAGGTGGCTTGGAACGTTTGAGAGAATAAGAAAAAAAGGGGGAGAGGAGGAGGAGAGAGGAGAGGAGAGAGGAAGGAGAGGAAGGAGAAGTGAAGGGTAAATGTCTTTTGGTGCTAATATTGACTAACGCGGCTCCCTTTGACTGCAGCCTCCTCTTCAGTTCATTAGCTCTGTCATTTAGAAATGGACGTATTGGCTCAGTGTCTCCGTGGACGGATGGACGGATGGACGGATGGGTATCAAACATCACTTGGCCTTATGTAATACTCTGTTTGCTACTGCAGGGTCACATTTGGCCCGAGTGAACACACTCTTTAAGTAATCCTGGAATAAATACGACGTCTGCTGGTTACTGTGCAAACACAGTGCACAGCGGCTGTCAGCTGTCGTATTGTCATATTGTAATTTTACATGAAACAGTATTTTTACAGTACAGCTGCAGCTGTTTGAACATGATCACCTCTTCCTCCGCTCTACGCCTCTATTTCATTATCTCCTCTCGTTCTCCTCCACCTTTTTCTCACCGGTCATCATCCCCTTCAGGAGGGTGAAGCTATAATTCATCATAACTCAGAAGGTGGAGGTCTGCTGTTGTGACTATTTTGGCTTTTATTCTTCAGACCGCTCCCGATGCCGTGAGCCACTGGATGGGGTGTAATCCTGCCGTCAGTGACCTGACAGACACTTTCAGGCAGATCGTCTGATAGGTCGGCAGATGCTCAACAAATCTTCCAGAGGCGCCGTGTGTCTGTGACGGGCTCTTTGTTTGTCATTGGACGGGCTGACAGAGACTCTGAAGCTCACAAACCACACGCCAGTTTCACAGTTTGAAATACGTCATTATACTTTCAAAATAAGTAAATATAAGTTAAGACAGTGTTGATTTAAATATGAATATTCTCCTATAACTTCAGCTCCAAAAAGTCGGAGCGTGCTGGGATTCAAACCTGCAGGGCGGCGAGAGAAATATTCAGATATTAAAGCCTGGAGTTTGTTTGTTTGCTCGCAGGTTCATCGGAGGCCTGAGAGGTCTGAATGTGTCGATGCACAGAGGTTTCTAAATCACTCAGACTCTAAACCCTGCTGTATATCCTCCTGTGATTGGTCGGTAATCTCTGCAAATCCAGCCTTGATTGATCAATAAACGCCGCAGATCAGGCTATGATTGGCCGATGCCAATGAAACGGCACAGCTGACTGAATGAGCCTCACGGATTCGGCTCCAAGCGGCCGGGGAGCACTTTAAATCCGGCTGTGATTGGTTAATCAAGACTTCAGCAGAGCAGAAAATATCATCGACTGACGCACACACACACTTCACAGCTCCAACGCTGTGTGCGCCCGTACATGAACACGCTCGACCATCTCCTCCGAGACCATCCGGTAAAACACGCCGTGATTACTGTTTTCACCAGAGAGCGCGTGGCTCAGATGTTTCTGGTGACAATGTGACTAATTTCCTTTTTCCTGCCATCTCACCTCGCAACAAGTCACAACACTTCACTCCAGCTCAGCTCGCAGAGAAACACGTGAACGATAAATACAGTCGATTACTTAAAGAGTGTTCACTCTGCAGTACGACAACAAAGTGCTCTAACAACTGATCGGCTCCTGTTGGACAGCAGAGGCAGGCCGAGTCAGGATGAGGTCTTAATCCTCTTTTTGTAGAAGAGTTTCCTGGTGCGCTGCACAGACTGAGGTGAACTCTGCGTGTGATGTTTTCATCTGTCCTCATTGTGCGTCTGCTGACGAGGCACAAATTCACAACAAAAATAGAATTATCTCATGTGATGAAACATGAAGACCTCATTCTGCTGCGTCATCACTCCCATGATTCATGAGTCCTGACGTCAGCTCAATTAGGTCTAATTAGCAGGTCGGCGGAGATCCAAATAATTGACAACAACAAGGAGCGATGGTTGAACGAGTGAGGGGAAACGGGTGGATGATTAAAGGAGGGGATGGGAGGAATGTGGGCCAGCAGGGTGTGATAATCTGTCTCTCTGCCATCTATCCCACATGGGAGAGAGAGAGAGACCAAGAGACGGAGAGATTAAGGGGCTGTGTGATGTATTCTGACCCATATTCATGCACACACTGATGTTTTGTGACCCACATACTACCTCATCTAAATACACAACCTAATTTGATGTGGATACGTGTGTGTGTCAGTGTGTGTGAACGCACTATTGTACTTAAGCTGCCGCTGCAGTGTAACCATGTTAGAGGTTAAACCTCATTGTAGATCGATGCCAATACACTTTGAGGTTTCGCTGTCGGCTCGGCTCGCTCAGCTCGGCTCGGCTCGGCTCGGCTCAGCGGATGACAATTTATTTTTTTACTGAATGAAAGAGCTGTTACATTCAACAACCACAGACCGCAGATACAACCGGAACCTCTCGAATGAGTGAAAAGTGACGCTCTCGGTGATAATATCAGTTTGTCTCTTTACACTCGTCTTGATGTACTGAGGGAGGTAAACATAGTGAGGATGTGAGGAAAGGATGTGAGGAAAGGATGTGAGGTCATATAGCTTGTCTTTGTTCTTTGTAGACGATCCGCGTGTCTCTGTGGTTGTCTCGTGTTTCTTTGTGCTTGTTTTGTGTGTCTCTGTGTGCTTTGCCTCTTTTTGTGGTTGTCTTGGTCATGTTGCATCTCTTTCTTGATACTTTGTGTCGACCATTTAAAGATTTTTGTGGTTTTGCGTGTCTTTGCATCCGTGGTTTGTCTTGTTGTGGACGTGTACCATCTCGTTGCTATAGTTTGGTGTGTCTTTGTGCTTACTCTGTGTGTCTTTGTGGCGTGCTCCTGGTTAAGAACCCTGCTACCCTCTGCTATGCAGGCTGTGACAGAGACAAAAAAAGAAAACTCATATTTAACAGTTTTGTGTGGAGCTGCTGTCTGTCAACATCCAGTATCACCTCTGATTTCAATCCACATGCAACTTTTTACCAGGAGTCAGCAATGTGTGTGTGTGTGTGTCATCTCGACCTCTCATCGTCACGCCGTTCATCCCGCTGCACCTGTCACTCATCCTGATGAGCTGTCAACCTTGAAGCAGCGTGAGGCCTGAGGACTTCGGGCACAGACAAATCTTTTCTTTAAGCTTTCAGCGTGATTGTTGCTGCTCTGTGAAGTTGTTGCTCTTATCTGCATACAGCCACAAACCAATCGACTCGCTTCGAGCCTTTTGGATTTAGTACCTGAGCTGAGCAGATAGTGAACACTGCAGGCCGCTGATTGGTCATCGCTTGCAGTGATGGCTGGCAGGTGTGCAGACAGGAGCAGGTGAGCTGAGCCACCACACTAACGACTCTTCATGGAGACGTACAGACAGTCTGTAACGCGTCTGTCGACCTCTTTGGCATGTTGACAGTATCTGGTTCTGGTTCTGGTTTGGTTCTGTTGGTGTCTGACTTGCTCTCAGAATCCTTAGTTGACTCAGTGACATCACTTGTGGGTGTGGTCACAGGTGCAGCAGAGGTGAAACAGAATCTCTATTGTTGTGTTGGGTTTTTACTGCGGTGTTCAGGGCCTCCTCCTCCTCCTCCTCCTCCTCCTCCTCCTCCTCCTGCTTCAGTGCTAATGCGACATGATGATTTAATGGCCAGTGTCCTCCCTCCTCCTCCAACACCGAAGCCCTCCTGGCAACAGTTCAATACAACAACAGGGAGGATCAGAGCGAGCAGAGGAGAGGAAGGCGAACAGCAAGATAGCGATGAAATGGAGGCGGAGATGTTCTCCGTGAGCCCTCTGTCCTTCGACCAGGTTGTAGGAAGGTTGTTCCAGAACGCTGAGATAACATCTGTCACTTTGTGTCCAACTTCCTCTCCTGCAAATCCAGACACTGTGCATGTTTTACTGTCAGACCTGAAGACACGCGTTAAGTTGTGAATGTTTGAAGGTAAAAGGAGGGTTTGATACAGGCGTGTGAAACCCGACTGTCTTCAACTGTCTGATGAGAAAACACAGCAGGATAATTAAGAATCCAGGGTGGACGGAGATTTGCAGAGTTGTCCACACAGTCGTATCTATTTTTGTCTTGTTCATACTTTATGCGAGTGTATTTTTAAATGTGCATTGTTTCCTGTCTGGATGCAGTCGCCTCCTTTTGTGAGACAGTTTCTCTTTGAGTCTTTCTTCAGCGTCCTGTCTTTGTCTTTTTCCCGCCTGTTTTCTGCCTCACCTGTGTTGAATTAGTTAATTAGTTCTCTCGTATTGAGTCCACGTGTTCCACCTGTCACATCGGCTGCATCTGTTCTCCAGTCCTGCATTGTTCTTCGTCTTCCTGCTGTACAATATGAATTACACAGTTAAACAGTTAAAGAACAGACTGAGCTGATGTGATGCACCGACACCGTGCCCGAGGCCTTTTCTTCAGGGTCTGCAGGGGATACGGAGGGATTTCTAGACGATCAGAAGGATTTTGAAGTTGATCCTGAAGTGAGCAGGAAGCCAGTGTGTTGATGCTGAAATCAGGATGATGTGGTCCCGTCTGTTTCTACCTCGCTTTAATTAGCTGAAGACAGAAAATGGCGGAGATGCCGAGGCAGAGTGAGTTTCAGCATCAGGCCTCAGATTAAGTTTGTTTCTTGCCTTCCTGTTCACTTTTTGGTTCATCAGACTGGCAGGTCCGCTCGGCCTCGCTGTGTTCAACACAAACAGTCTGTTTTCTCTGAGTCTTTGTGAAAGGGATATTTTTAGCATTAAGACTGCTCACGTGTCAGAAAAAGAGGAACAGCATTGTTTCTGCAAGCGGAGGAATATCTCCGGTATCCCGAGGGGGCTCGGAGACTCGAGGTCATCCTGCTGCTTCTGATGCTGAACACACACTTTAAAATGAAACATGCCCTGAGAAAACACAGGGTATATTCTCATCTACACACTCTGGGGCTGGAGAATGGAATTAAAGGTTTGCTGCATTACTGGGAACTTACTTGGAAACATTCAGCAGACGCTGAAGATTCAAGACAGACCCGACAAGTCATCTGACCTTCCCCTGATGGGAGTCTATGTATCGCCTGATATATGTTAACTTACAGAGTGTGTGTGAATGAACATACAGACTGAAAGTTCACATCTTAGAGGGGGAGTTTGTATGGACATATAAACAGATGAGTGTCTAGTTATGTATGTATAGTTGGTGGATGGAGAGGAGAAATCAGCCTTATAGATGGATGTTCAGAGACGGAGCGGTGTCGGCTGAGGAGCTGAACGAATCACGCTCAGCGTAGCTGACGGGCATCTGAAACATACATGTAATATTGTAATGGAACAATAACAACACCAGCTGAGAGGTTCATTAGTGTCCGTCAGATTCAGTCTGAGGGAGGAACTTCAGCCATGACCCAGGACCCAGGAGCAGCCGGGTCCCAGCAGAGTCCCTGCAGACCTGGATGGGAAAAGTCTGCAGTAGTGCAAACATTCAATCAGGTGTAGAACAATGGACAACGTTTGGAAGACCTAAAGATGTTCAGTGCCAACAGAAGAATCCGCTCTTCACAGCAGTTTTTTTATTCAGTCTGATTAGCAAAGAAACAGCGTGTGGTACACAGAAGTTCTTGGCCCCGTGACAGGCGAGACAAACCAGGCGACCAGTCCAACAGGCCAATCAGACGCTGAGCCTGGGCCCCTCTCCAAACCTGTTCAACAAATCACTCTGGAAGAGTCGACACACCTGTAAGATATCGTCCCAGTGTCCCGTCATCACTTACTTTTTATTTGGTGCTTGTTCAGTCCATTAAAGATGCTGACAGGACACACATCTGTCCCACTGTGTAACTATGTCCAGCTGTACTCGAGTATTTGTTCTGATTACATTACTTTATATTATAGCTAACAGGCAAACTGAATGAGACTAAATCATCACTGCAGTCAGACTAAAAGATGAAAATGTTCTTACTGTTAAAACTATTTAAAAACCTCTGCTTCCTAAAATAAAGGTTTTAATCCTGACCGCACGCCGTGCTGGAGAATCTTCGACCACTCAGACTGATTGGTTTAAAACATCCAGCTGTGTGGCCAATGATGCTAACGCATCCTAACGAGCTAACTGCATTGATGCTGATTGTTATATGCAACCAGCTTAATTAGCCTTCAGTGTCGAATGTGATAAATGTTGTCCATTAGCTAATTAGTCTTCACGACTGGATTTGACTCACTTTAAGTTTCTTAACAAACAGACTCTGTCACCTCATTAGTCTTCCTACAGTACACTGTAAAAATGCAGTTAATAATAATTAATAATAGTAATTCTTGACTGACCCAGTGTATGAACAGAGCCTGAAGAGAGTCCTGACCTTGAGGAAGTGTGTGTAGACATGTGTGTGTGTGCGCGTGTGAAGTATATAAAGAGAAGGAGAGACAAAGGGTCGAAGGATGATAGGAGACGGAGAGATGGACTGATGGATGATAGTCGGGTGGATGAATGACAGTTGAAGGTTTTCAGGGCTGTAGCATCGTCACGGCGTCACACGACAACACGAGTGTGTTTTTTATGAATCAATCACACCTGCATGAACTGAAAGTCTGCACATAATGTCCACATGTGGCAAGCTTTGGAAAATAAAAGAAAATTTCAAGATAACAAAAACACAATGGTTCTTACTTTCTGCTCGTTAAACTTTGATGTTTTAATATTATATTCCATTTCTGGCCCATCTGACACGCTGGCCGTTCCTGTTTGTCCCTCCTCGATGCCACTGTTGGCTTAAATCGAGTTTGTTGTCGTCTCTTATTGAACATTCTGCCAGGAGGAGGTCTTTCTGCCTCGACGTACCGTCAGCCAGCACTATGGTATATTTCATACTGAAGGGAAGGTGGCTGTAACTCATAACGACAAGCTGTCAGACTGAATCTGAGTGGCTGCTTGATGCTTCTCTATAATGTATGCAGCTAATGTACAAAGTGATGCAGCGTACGCAGTAGCAGTCAATATCACAGGCTCTTAACCTTTATAGCTTGTGACACCCAAAAATAAATGACTGCTAGTGAATCCCCAATCTGGATGGACACACACACACACACACACACACACACACACACACCTATATGACGTACTAAATCATTTGTCTTTCTCTGTATGTTTGTCTCTCTTGGTTTATTGTTACACAGCTCCAACACGAGACATTTATGGAAAACATTTTACAGTAATTTTCAGTTTTTTAACATTGTATACAAAAATCTGTAAGATTACAGACATTAGCTGTAAATATTATGCCAATAATGACAAATTACAGTTACTCACAGGATTTTCCTGCTTTTAAATTTCATACAAATTAATGTAAAATTACAATTAAATATGTAGCTTAGTATGTTAGTGTGTCACATTTAATTAAATGATGGTATTTTCCTTTATTTTCCTAGATTGTTGAATTTAGCTACAACACAAATATATAAGTCTTTGCTCTTTAATATTGAGCGGCAGATAAATGTTACACAGGCAAATAAAATGTGTCATCCCATCAGGATTGGACTGTAAAAACCTCGTGTACATTTAAAGGTGAACAGCGGCTCAGAGCTGGTGTCAACTTCAGGATTATGAAGTGGCTTTTTGTCGCACACTGTAGTGTGCAGGGTGCAGGAGGTGTGTGCCTGTTCAACAGTAAGCTTTAGTGACAAGCTGTCAACGTGAATTACCTCCGTTGCCGTTTCATTATATATGAACATATACCATACACTCCCTCACACACAGCAGTGATGGTGCAGAGGTCACTGTGTGTTTCTAATGCAGAAGTCCTGCTGACGTGCCTCTGAGCAAGACAAGCACAACCCAACGCAGCAGACACTGTAGTAGTTTGCAGTTTTGACAGCGACATTGCGTCCTCTTCACTCTCTGCTCCTCTGCCATTATGTCCATAAATGCTGCTGACCGCTGGGCCTGAACACCTCCTCCTCCTCCTCTTCTTCTTCTTCTTCTTCTTCTTCTTCTTCCTCTTCCTCTTCTTCTTCTTCTTCTTCTTCTTCTTCTTCTTCTTCTTCTTCTCAGTGGTCCAAAACACCTGTGATGTTACAAACTCTAACACTCCCCCCGGTGCTCTGAGCTCACAGTCCAGGCAGCCCAGCTAACAGACTGAGCTAACATGAGCTAACAGCAGCTACAGCTGGCAGCAGTTTTGAGGTGCAGTTTGTGTGTGTGACTGTCTGTTGGCTGCCTGTCTTCGTACTGTAGGTGCTGCTCTGTCACTCGCCTTGGTTACATAACGAGTGTGGATGAAGGACGGTTTCAAAGAGACAAAGAACACGTGACGCGTGGCGCACGGAAGATTTATGACATTTTCTAATTCTCGTGTTCTTTAGATTTATAGGTTTCCCTCTGTTCATTTACACTGATTTATTTCACGCGATGGGCATGCAGTGCTAATATTTTTACACTCAGACACTCATATTACCCACAGTCAACACACACACACACACACACACACAAGATTTCTCTCCTCTTTCACTGCTTTCGCTCTGCAGCTGGGTCCAGTCCCCTCAGGGTTTTCAAGTGTAACACTATCACCATTTATTACGATCTTTGCCTCTCTCCGTCTTTATCTCTCTCCATTTCTTCCTCACTCTGCTCAGATTATTGTGTGTCTGTCCTCTCTCTGTTCCTCCACGCTTTGTCTTAGATTCTCGTCCTCCACGCTCTGAAATCACACTGAAGTGAAGAGAACAAATATATATATATATATATATATATATAACAACAAATTTTCAAAACCAGCGGGGTTCATCCTCTTGAGAACATGAATGTCATTCATCTGATGTTTCAGCGGATCACAGTGGTGGACAGAGGAGCCATGCACAGATGGAAAAAACAATGTTTTTGATGAGCAGCGCTGCCAAGATTATTATGAGTCTGTCTGTGTGTGTAATGTTACAGAGGAGTGAGGTTTGTGTGAATTTAAATCTATATAATTATAGATTTCCATGTGAGTTCTCTCTCCGGAGAGAACAAGAGAAAATGAAGTTTATGAGGAAGAGACGAGAAGCGAAAATCACGTTAGCAGAGGGAGACGGAGGAGACAAAGAAGTGTGTGAGAGAGGAGACGTTACCGAGAGAGGAGGAGAGAGAGTCTGCTGGGAATCGTTTGGGTGAGAGAACAGTTTCCTCTTCTCGGGAATCTGTGTGAAACCAAATTACTGTGGAGAACAGAATTACAGACGCAGACGTTCAGGAGGGGCAGAGAGACGAGAAATGAGCGATAGAGGAGCAGAGAGACTGAAATGAAAATGATATTGTGAGTGTAAATCATTTGGTGATTTCGATTGTTTCTCCTGATTTATATTCAGAGCTGTGAACGACAGAAAGAGAGGAGAGGAGGCAGCAGGAAACATGTCGGCCAGCACCACGTAACAGCTGAAAGCCTGGAAACACAAAAACACTAACAGCAGCTAACAGACTGAGCTAACATGAGCTAACAGCAGCAAACAGGCTGAGCTAACATGAGCTAACAGCAGCTAACAGACTGAGCTAACAGCCTGGCTAACAAACTGAGCTAACATGAGCTAACAGCAGCTCCAGCTGTCAGCAGTTTACTTCACTGTCCATCATAAACTCTGTAAATCACAGAGAGTTGAGGCGGAGCAGCCGGAGGACATCAGAGGGAAAACCAGGAAACATTTTCTCCATAAAATCTGATCCAGTTTCACCAGAATCAGTGAAATAGTTGGTGTGTGTGACTTAGTGCCGTAAAGCGTTACGTACTTCTCCCGACCCGGAGCCCAAAGTTACATAGTGTGAGAACAGACGTACGAGTAGCATCGTGCTCTTCATATTTACACACATACAGCGTGTCTCTCTCTCTGTCAGACAGACAGATCCAGAGTGAGACACATAAAGAGGGAGAGGGTGGCCAGGCTGAGCAAACAGACAGACGAGACATTGAACAGAAACGGAGGGGAACAGGATCACCCTGTAATCTAATGATGATGATGGCTGAGTGTGTGTGTGTGTGTGTGGACTGTAATTATCTGTCACACACTGAGATGGAATAAGTCCTCGATGATACAATGACAGCTGTTATGTAATGTGACCCCATGGTGCGATAGAGAGATGGATACATGGAACAAATTTAGTTTAATTATTAGTTTGTCCAGAAGTAAAAACTTGATGAAGTCGGAAATATTAAGTTAAAACAAAAAGTGTCTGATATTTATAATAAATCATCTTCAACTTTCTGTTAATGTGATTTTTTTATCTTAAGCTTTGAGAAAAACTAGATAATTCTGTAACAAATTAGAATATATTTATTTAGGCTGGTCCCAGGTCCAGCACACACTCATCTCCTCCATCTGTCTCCCCGCAGTGAGCTCCAACCAGAGCCATGGAGAGTACCCAGACTGCCGCAGTGAGAGGGAGTCGGGAGGGGAGGCGTCTCTCCTGGTGTCTCCGCTGGTGGTGGCGGGGATCGTTATAGGTCTGGTCCTCTTCCTCTCCTGCATCACCATCATCGTCGGCAGCCTGCGCAAAGACAGTCGACTCCGAAACCCACACCTGCGAGCGAGCTACGGTCAGTCTGAGACAGTCACAGCCCAGAGTCACACCGTGTGACAACAGACCTACGAGAGACAGAGACACCGTTCGCCCGAACTTTAGCTTCATGTGTCTTCATCTGTCCTCTGCAGGTCTGGACGGTTTTTCCTATGGAGGTTCAGTCGGAGAGCTGAGGTCCACCTGCTTAGAAGACTTTCCTCCCGGTTTAGACTTTGACTCGTACAGAGAGACTCTGTCACAGGTCAACAGCCTGTACCCGGACTCACCGCCACGGTAGGTGCATGCGTGCTCTGAGGTAGTTCTGTTGTGGCAGGACGCTGGTTTCATTTCCAGTGAGACCGTGTTGACGGTGGACAGGTGTTTTCACCTGAGCTGCCGTTTGTTTAAACCACCAACCAACTGAGCATCAGCCCATGTCAGCCCCCCCGATGTCCGCCCACTTGGTTTGACCCTTCCTCTGTGATAATTCATTTATTGCTGCCCTTTGTGAGAGTGCAAGAAAGAGTGTTAGTGCACCCGGTGTGTGTGTGTGTGTGGGTAGGAGAAAGAAAGAGCTCGCTAAAGGCCAATGTCATGGTGTTTTTGATCCAAATGTCAGCTGGTCTAATTGGCAACTTTAATAATTCACATACATCCCTCCCCTGCAGTGTGTGTGTGTGTGTGTGTGTGTGTGTGATAGTATCTTATCTTTTCTATTTATTCAGACAGTCCTGGCTGCGGCTCTGCGAGGTCTCTGTCACTGTGTACTAACGGGTATTTCTGCAATTAGCTGCTAACAGTCAAACTCGTGCTCGGCGTCTGTCCTTGAACTCATCTGACACTGAGCCACACTCTGAAGGTGAAACACTTTAACCTGTCCATCCACAAAGCTTGGTCAGGCCTCCATCCAAAGCAGGAGAATCTGCTCCACCACTTCCATCGTGTGGATCGGTCGTGGCTCGCAGACATAAACAGTTGGTCTTGCTAATTCTCCAATCAGGTGCCATTAGATCATTGCAGGACGACTGTGTGAAAGAGCGCCATGCATCAGTGATTTCTGTGATCAGTGCTGAATTCATGCTGATTCAATCGCGGTGCACATTCATCACGTTGAACCTGAGGTTGAAGGTTTCTGCTCGGGGTGCTGTGATCCAAAGCTCCCGTCATGGTTTTGGTGCTTCCTCATCACAAAGACAAAGTGTGTGATCCTGAGCCATGCATCACGTGTGGAGGACACACCTGCCGAGCAGCGACTTCTTTTGTTTAAATGATGCTTGATGCTGCTGGGCATAATGTGGGCCATGAAAACATTCCTGTGCAACATTACAGCTCCCACCATTCATAACGTTCATGAAAGACTCAGAGCAGGAGAACTCAGTGCACACACAAACACGAGGGAGGAGAGGGGCGCGAGCTGGCGACGTCAGTGCTTTGGCAGGGAGGCAGAGAGTTCTGGACAGTCTGTGTGAGAGCCGGACTCTCTGGCCCGGATGATGGGACAGCAGCCAGCACACACACACACACACACACACACACACAAACACACACACACACACACATTCAAACTGATACACGTACATACAAACTGCACTTTATGTTTACCATAATGCTGACGAGTCGTGGCTTGGTACCCTGTCAACAGGCAGGTAGTTGCAGTCATGTGATGGTCCTGCAGGCTGTGTGTGTGTGTGTGTGTGTGTGTGTATGGCCACAGATGGTTGAGGGAAACTCAGAGAACTCAGATCAACAGCTCACCTACTGAGGCTGTGAATGCAACGCTTCCGACACAAACACACACACACGCAGACACACACTCGCTCACACACTCACGGATCAGTAGCTCACCTGTGGAGACTGAAAGCTTCTGCTTCCTCTCAGGGAGAAGCTGGGCAAGCTTTGGCATGCGCACACACACACACACACACACTTTGTAATATGAGGCAACAAGAAGAGGTGAACTGTTACACAAAGTTTAGAGGTGTGTGTTGACAGCTAAAGTCTTTGTCAGTATCTTTGATTAAGCTCATTGATTTTAATTAAACTGTAAACACTGACATATTATGACTTCATAAAGTTATCGCGGCATCTGACACCAAACGGGACAAAGACTTAAAGATCTGTTGCCTGGGTGTTACTGAAGGTGCCTCTGATGGGTTTAATTCACTTTAAACATTTTAGTTGTTTTATTGTTGCACTTTGTTATCTTAGTTTAAAGTTTTTTGCATCTGTTCGTGTTGCTGTTTGGTGTCTTTATTCCGCTCTGTGAAGCGAGTTTGAGTTTAAAAGACGTCAGCTCACTGACAGACGAAACATTTTCCAATGACCAATGTGACGAACTGAAACGCCTCACATGTAAACCTGCTGTCTGCTGACCTGCACTACGCCTGACAAGCAGAACTTAAAATAAACTGTTCTGTACAAATTTCACATTGTGGTTTGAAAAACTGTCTACCAGCATTACTTCAGTGTTAGACTAGCGTTACGTGAGTGTTAGACGATGTGTTGTTGTGGTGTTGAGCGTAGGAATGAGGTGAACCGTTTTAAACCAAATGAAGAGCCGCCTGGTGAATCAGATACGTGCCTGCCGCCTCGTCACAGCTCAGTCAAAGCTGTGCTGCTATTCAGTATAAGAGCACTCCCTACCCTGCGGTTAATATTCAAACTACAGCTGATTGTTTCTTGTCTCCAAATACTCCTCACCATGTTCACTCTCAGTCTCTGACACTGTCTCTGCTGTTGGGGCTGCACAGGTATCTTCATCAGAGCTCGTTTGCTGCAAACAGCTGCCTGTTGTGGCTGCAAACGAGGTGATGAGAGTTCAGATGTGGGCTGTACGAGCTTGTAATGTTATGATGACATTTGTTTTTCAGCCTTCAGCGGCCATGATGCACACACACATGCCTTCCTTTCACCTGCTCAGCGGCCTCAGTGAATGACAGCAGTACTTAGCTTGTATCTTGCTGCTGTGTCATACTGTATGACACCAGCGGTCAGCGTCACTGACAAACATGAGAAGGGTGCACTGAGGTCAGGATGTCTCACAGCAATTTTTAACAGTGAGTCAGTGAACAGTGAAAGCTTTGGAGAAAGGATAACAGCAGACAGAGAGGATGAGTGAGAGAGAAGGTGTGAGAGCAGAGCTGAAACTCAATCACTGACTCGGAGCAACAACAACAGGAGACACACGACCTCTGTTTTCTGCAATGTGCAGTAACACAATCGGAAAGATCCTGATCTGCCAAATGTCATTTAAAGATTATCTGAAATGTATCTCATGAGCTGCTTAATGCTTAAGAAATCAGATCCACACACACACACACACACACACCTGTGAATGCAGCATCTATATGGTTCTCTTGCTCCACAGGCGAGTACTTCTCACAGTGGTAAAGAGGACGGACATGCCAGCTTTACACATGCTCACACTCACACAGAGACCATATGCTCTATGCTGTAGCTCGAGTTGTCCGGCGTCCAGCTCTGTAGAGCGTCACAACCAAAGCATGAACACATGCCAGAGGTCCTCCCCTCCTTCATCACCGGCCTTCATCTGACTTTTGTATCATCAGCGTCTGTCTTTCAGCCTTTTATTTCACCAAGCTCTCACCAACCACTAAAAGTCAGTCCCAGATTTACTCTTGTCCGACGGCTTCTTGCTCGCTCACTCTCTCCTTTTCTCTTCTTAGCTTCCTCCGTCAGCGTCCTCTTCACTCTCTGCTCCTCTGCCATCATGTCCATAGAAGCTGCTGACTGCTGGGCCTGAACACCTCTTCTTCTTCTTCTTCTTCTTCTTCTTCATAAACTCTGTAAATCACAGAGAGGGAAAAACAGAAAGCATGTTGATGTTGTGTTGTTTGAATTAAAGTTCACCCTGCCACTGTGCACAAACATTTGCTAACAGCTAATTTATTCATGTGTCAGGTCTGCATCTCCGACAGAAACAGAGACACAGATAAAGACAGCATGTGTCTCAGAGGGGTCGTATTATCTATATTCAGCCACACCTAGCTCACACACACATACACACACACACACACACACACACACACAGAGGTGTAAAACACACATTCATTATGCAGTGTGCAGGCGTTTCTGCAGACACACAGCAGAAGGCCGCAGAGGAGCTGAGGAGCTTATAACTCCTGAGAGACCAAAGACCCGGGGACTCACAGTGTGTTACAACACCTTCCAAACACCCTGGACCCGCCGCCCGGCACACACTTCTCCAATTTTCACCTCAACATGCCGTGACATGACAGCTGGTCACTTTTCCCACAGCAAGAGGAAAACAATGAGCAGACTGTGACTGCCACCAGGCCTTTGGTGTGTGTGCGCGTGTTAACAGCCAGCCAAGCAGCGACCTCTGTGGCTGGTAAATGAAACATATCGGTGCTAAAATCCTGCAGTTCCCTGAACGTCCACTTGAGGCCGGCTCCAGGAGTGAGTCTCATTTCAACAGCTACCTCTGTCGTCCGTGTTCTGCCTGAGCTTAAATAGAATCTGCCTCTGTCACAAACACACACACACTCACAGAGAGAGTGCACAGGAATAAAACAGAAGAAGTTTAAAGACACACACACACACACACACACACACCGTGCAGCACTCTGCGGTACCAGACTGATAGAGTTAACCACTGAGCTGATTGAGTTACACAGATTTACTGCTTCCTATGCTCCCATCATCATCTACCATTAGCTCCACACACACACACACACACACACACACACACACACACACTGGTTTTATAATCCTGTTTTCTGTTTAGCTTCATTCTGTTTTATATGTCCTCTTCTCTCTCTGGAGGTTGGTGGAAAAATGACCTCTTGGGTCTGCTGGAGGAGTTCATCAGGGAACTCTGCCAAGGAAGGAAGGAAGGAAGGAAGGAAGGAAGGAAGGAAGGAAGGAAGGAGGCTGCTGTTTGCATCGATTCTTGCTGCGTTAGACTACACGTTGATGATGAAGCGTGCAGTGTTAACAAATCACATTAAATTTGACATGTTAGTGCAATTACCGACCCAGAAATGAACGGGTGTGCGTCACAGCAGGCGTGTGTGTGTGTTTGAGAGGTCAGAGGCTCAGACTCAGTTACAGAACATCATGCTAAGTGTAGGTGAGAAGTCACAAGGCTCAAGGACACACCAGAGGGCCGGACGGGGGCCTTGGTTTTTACTCCAGGACCCTGTATGTAGATAATAATGCTGACTGGATGATAGTACGCAGTGTTCTGTAACTGAGCTCCAACCTTTGACCTCTCCAACACACACACACACACACACACACACACACACATCTGCTGTGGGGAACAGGAGGTGTGAGCGTTGAGCCCGTGTGTGCTTATGGGGTCAATAATTTATCACAAATATGAACATGTGAGTTTTTAAAGACATCAGCCATTTTCCAGATGCTCTTGTTGTTACATAATATTTTCTCTGAAGGTTATTTCTGTTCCTTTTCCATAGCCATCACAGAGCCAGCTGTGACGTAGCAGCATCTCAGCGTCTCTGCTGGGATTATATTCTGAAAACTACATGATGGATATGCAAACACTTTTCTTTGTTCCTCTCCTGGATCATTTTAAGATTCTATGAAGTTTCAGTTTTGATTCCATAAGTTGAATTTTGGAAGCGCAGATCTGAGGCACGTATTGACAGGTGGGTGTCATGTTTTAGATGAGGTGGAAGAGGAAGGACCACCAACACGGCACTGGAGCTTCAAAATGCTCTTCAGAAACCTGCGGGTGACGTCTTACACGCGCTGTCCATTGTTACTGTCAGCGTTGCCATTGCTGCTCCACAGTCGGAGGAAAGCTTCACAAAAAACATTCTTTGACTTTTGGTTGTCCATCATCACCAGTTTTTGTCCTTTATCTCCACAGTTACGATGAGTGTGTTGGCCCAGGTTCGACTCAGGTCTACATACCTACAGATGACCCACCTCCGTACTCGCTGTTGGACCCCTGTCAAGGAGGGGCGGAGCAGGAGGAGCAGCCTGACTACACCAGCCTGGATCCGTCTCCATACTGTGGAGAGACCTCGGCCAGCGCTGCCTGGTTCTCCCCCTCCCGCTATCCGCTGGGACTACAGGAGCAGGAGCATCAACACATCGCATCCATCTCCTTCCCGCTGGAAGCGGCACCGCCTTATGAGTCGGTGTTGGCCGAGCAGGGACACCCCCTCCCTCTCATGCCATGTGACCTTTATAAACACCAATCAGAGACGGGGGATGATGGCAACTCCCGGCAACAAGGGGCGAACCAGATCTTGTAGGACAATTAATTTGTTTCTTTCACCTGCGCCGCTGGGCGTCCCCAGCTGAATTAAACAAACGCTTGTAATGTGGGGAACACAATGGCTGTTAGGAGCAGCTGTGACACCAAACAATGGACACAAAATGAGATCTACACCTCTTCCACACAGTTGCTAACACCTAATGAGGGTGAGAATTTGCTGACTTCTCAGTGGACTGAAATTCAGCCAGGACTCAACACACAGCTGAACTGCAGACAAATAAAAACTCACTTATTGTACTGTAAGGTTTGTCGCCTCCATGACACAAAGACTCTCCATTGTTACTCCATCTGGTCCGGTTCAGTTTCTGCCATGTTCTGACTGTTAATCTCTCCTTCCTGACGACGACTGATGCAAGTCGTGTTTTTTGGAGTTTCGGCTACAGAAATGCTAACGTCCGTTAGACGACGGTAAACTGACTTTGTCTGTAGAAGAAAGCCTGAGTGTAAACAGTATCGGTGTGGTATTTAGTAGTGTAGTTTAAGGTGAACAGAAGCACACACCTCTCCCCTGGCATGTTACTACCAGAACGCCGCTGCTAATCTCCGGTCTGTGGTGTGTAAACATTTATAGCAGCGCGCCGTCCGTTAGCTTCCAGTGTGGTGGTAGTGTCCTAGTGGATGACTTGTTGTAACCATACAGTAAATTAATTAGAAAACCACCTGGACAGGAATTCTCAGCACTCCCCCTCCCCCTATCCAGAAGTCATTGTTAAATATTTCATCTCCAGAGAGGGAGACATGGACATTTCAACTGTCCACTGCTGTATAAATTGTTATAACTTTTTCTATCAAGGGCTCTGGTTTTATTATCAAGTCTGTAACTGGACCCCGGCAGCAAAATGTAGCTCTGAGCCCTCCTCCGTGAAGGAGGTGGGTTAATGCAACAAAGAAGTTACACATTAAACTGTAGATCTAAACGTGTCGACTGGACGAGCGGATGCTTCTGTCTTTGTCTTTTTCTCTCCGTTTGAAAGGTTTGACGCATCGCAGAGGTTTTATTCTGTTACTGCACTAAAGGTGTAAACGTCTTCTCAGTTAAGCTGCTACATAAAGCAGCCAAACATCAGCAAGGTCAACAACACATGATACGCGTATTACTATGCTGTGCCCAGCTCCGGTTCTGGCACGACACTTGCTCAGCAGTTCACCTGCGGGCCTGACATTGGTTCAAACATTAACACTCCCCCTGTGCTTTGAGCTCACAGTCCAGGCAGCCCGGCCAAGAAACATATAACTATATGACGTATGCCCATAACAACTCTCTGTATCATTCACCATACTGTGACAAAGACAGAAGCAAAAGACACGTCCAACCATTTATCACCATTTACTGAAGCAGGAAGTCGATTTTAAGGCTGAGCTAACAACAACACAAATGGTGTTTATAGTTTCAGAATCATTCGGCTTGTTATTAACTAGTTCTGTTCCTTCGTTTAGACAATTGTCCTCTGGTGTTTTGTTGTTTTGTGTTGAAATATGTGCCTAATAACCTTCAGACTGTTAGCTTGAACATTGTAGCCATAATATAATAATCTCAATGCAACTAACACAGTGCTTTGCACTGTTACGTGTCATGTCATGAAGTGTTGGTTCACTGGTGAGTTTGAATGATCTTGTCATGAACTCAATCCCTTCTCCAGCTTCCTGTCGCCGTATGTCCTAGCATTGCTTTAAACTGTTGACCAATCAGAGTCACGAGTCAACTTCAGCTGTTCAGATTATATTGTGAAGGATCGGCCACCTGTGGAGTCCCTCTGTAACCTTTATTTATACGCCATTTTACAGGAGTTTATACAGAATAAAGTCGTATTTTATATTAGAGGCTGACAGTTATACAGTAAAGAAAAAGATAGACTGTATTTATTACGATAAAATTCTGGCAACCACAGTTTTTAAAAATAACTCTTTCTTTTTCACAATTGATTGGCTTAGTTGAGCCAAATTAGTGATCTAGTGTTAATTCTGTCGGTGTTGGTGGACTGTAAAAATGAGTGTAATTAGAGTAGAAAGTAGAATTCAACTGGTGACCAAAGGATGTGACTTTTCAAAGACAGGCTGTATTTCTACAACTCCTCGACTGTAATTTAGACACAAGACAAAACTTCCACGCAGTCCAGCAGCAGTCAGCCCAGCTCGGCGTCTGTCTTTCAGCCTTTTATTTCACCAAGCTCTCACCAACCACTAAAAGTCAGTCCCAGTATTTTGCAAATATCCTCCCATCACAAATGTTATAAATCGGTTTTACCTTCATCCAGCAGAGGGAGATGCAGAGCTACGACATGACGTTCAGCTTTTCCACTCAGTCATTCGAAGATCCGGGACACTGAATCAGAAAATAAGATCACCTGAATCTGCTTTGTGACGAGTGCATACAGTGAGGAGTGTTTTAATTCTCTTTAACTTGTAAAGATCGCCAGGGTTGTCAGCGTTACAGATTTCATCTCTCCAGTCTTTCTCATTGGTTATTACTTTCTGCTGTTCAGCCAGGATTGCACTATTCTGTGAGTCTGTAAGTGAAGCGTGTATAAATGTCGTGTGTCACTTCCCATCTCTCAGACTTCATGTAGGACAGTAATGTTTCTTTATGTTCTGTATTAGAGATTTTCTTAAATATTTTCTTCTGTAGAGAAGAATGAATAAATCTTATATGAATCTGAGTCGCTGGCTTTAAGTAAACACACACACACACACACACACACACACACACACTGCTGCATTGAAAGACATTGCGTTAACACACAATCCTGTAATGTTTCCAGCCGTGTTCGAACCAATTTAAAGTTCATCCAACATGAAATTAATATATTATTTATTTTTCCCCTCTTTCCTCTGGAATATGAGGAGCTGGACTTTGTTGCATGTGTATTCATGATAATGAGTCATTTAAACATTGAGACCTGCTTCAACATGCAGAATGATGATTCTTTGATTTTGATTTATTTTTCACACTCGGGCTCCAAAGTGAGGATAAATTCACATTACAGAGGAATTAACAGCCACAAGAAAACCTGAATAAATCTTCATTTCACCCCTTTCCCATATTCAACTGTCTGAAATCAAAATCTTAAAAATCATTCTCACAAAAAGAAAAAAGACAAACAAGCATCATTAGAGTTCATCAGACTTTTATCTGCTCATAACACAAACATGGAACATCAACGCGTGAGCATGTGTTTTATTCATTTCAGCTGCAGACCAGTTGGGTCAGATTTAGAGGAGGTCTTCAAGCTGTTTCTCATCACGCTCATGGACTAGTCATACTCTGCAAAATAAATTCAGAATATTTGATTACAAATGCAGCTAACAGCAAGATTACAGCACATTCTTGTTTCCCTGAACTCTGACCTGACGTGTTTAAACATGAGGCTACTCTGTAAACTTAGAAATAACCATAGTGTGCATTTCATGTTTCAGTTGCTGTCGTGTTGAAAATTCTTTCCCAGTAACACATTACATATTAACATGAAGCTGAGTATGTGACCACACAAACACATGAATCCATTGCACATCATGCTGCAAATATCAAAGAGACAAAGTGTGACTGAATCAAACTCAAATGACAAGTAAGGATTTTTAAAAAGTCACATGGCAGCAAAATAATGTGATTTCTTACGTCCAATAAGTTCAAAGTTTTCGTTGGGTCCCTGCAGCTCTTTCATATCAGTGTCCGACATTTCTGCTATGGCCACATCACCGTGACCTGTAAGATTGGAACAAGTGCTGTCAGAGAACGAATCCACAAAGATGTTGGTTAGTTTAATTACAGTATGTACGAGATTCTCGCAATAATACCGCCATATATTATATCGTCTCCACCGCGAGATGGCGCCGCGGTTACCCCGACCACGATGAGAGCAAAGAGCAGGAACACAACGTGAGCCCTCATTTTCTACAAGAGAGCAAACCTCTGTCTTTAATTCATGAAAATTATTCAGGATACTTTAAAACTGTGAATAAAAGCTCAGGAAACTCACCTTTGTGATTAAACTCAGCAGAAGTTGCGTGCAAACAGCAGGGAGGTTATGCTGTGTCTGTCGTGACTCTGACTTATATACTGGGCCGACTGCCCTAAGGCCAGGTGTGTGTTCATGTGAAAATATTCAGGAAACTATTAAACTGGATAAAAGCTGAAGAACATTTCCTTTGCAATTAAACAGAAGTTGTGTGCAAACAAAGGCCGGGCGTGTCTGCATGTCTGAAGCATCTTTGCAGATACACAGTAGCCAGAAAGCATTAGTGTAATGACAACACACAAGTTCAAGTGCTGACTGACTGTTGATGTAGATTTTTACATCTAATATCAGGTGAGTAATTCAGGAACAGACAGGCCGGAAATGATTTATTCAGGTTTTCTTGTGGTTGTTAATTACTCTGTAATGTGATTTCACAGATCACAATAACAAACATATGACTTGAATCTTCCACTTGAACATTGTCCACCTGATGCTGCAGACTGATAAACATCCTTCTACCCGGTGAAAGACACGTGGTCACATCTGGCAGCAACGCAAGTCTCGAAAAGTCACAGCTGTGCAGAAATAATGTCGAAATTCAACTTCCTTCGTTTTATCACGTTGCTTCTAAGCTGCTGGAGCTGAAATCCTCAATATTCAAATGTGAGGTGGACATATGTTTTATATTTGGGCAGTCCTTTCCTTTCCAGTCAAACAGAAGCTGTGTGCAAACTGTGCAAACAAAGGCCGGGCGTGTCTACATGTCATTGGCCAGGTGTGTGTACACATGAGGAATCTGACTCTGGTTCACGGTTCAGTACAGTTTAAAAGACAAGGGACATGACAGGTAAACACATATCATAAAAACATAAAAATAACTCTATACTTGACTGAAACTTGACCGACGTCAGACTTCATGGCAGTCAACAATGAGGACACGATTAACACACTGGAGAATGTGTGCACAGGCTAAAACCTTAAAAACAAATTCAACATAAAGCGTCAGTTCATCATCAGTTTAAATAAATAATCACATAAACCGTCATTAAGGACACACCGCAGCCGTTGGTACTTTACTGTGCACGCAGAGCCGAGCAGAACACGTTAGGAGAAGAACTTGAATGGATGGATGAAGGAAGGATCTGAGAAAGTTTGTGAGGACAGTCAGTCTTCATCACTGCTGGTAGTAACAGTTAGTTAGCTCCAGCCCAGCTGACAGCTGGAAGACCCTGTGATTCATGAAGGGCTTCATGTTTTTAACCCTTTGTTATTTATTCCAGCTGTAAAAGAACGCTGCTGCTGTTCACAGCGTTCAGTGTGCGCTCTCTCGACCATTTATCTTTGGGGTCACACCATGAAACAGGAGCTGAGCTCACTGACGTACAATTGTCATCAGTGGATAATAGTAATAATAGTAATAATAATAATAATAATAATAATAATAATAATGACTCCACCCCTGTTGGCCTGTAGGACCTGAATAAATCATTTCAGGCCTGTCTGTTCCTGAATTATTGACCTAAATCAAAGGTCAGTCAGCACTTGAACTTGTGTGTTGTCATTACACTAATGCTTTCTGGCTAGTATCTGTAAACCAGTCTGCTTACCCCACAAACAGGTTTCAGCCAGTGAGATTGTTTCTGGAACTTATTCTTCCTAAAACTCACCTGGGTAGATTTTTAAGATGCTTCAGACATGTAGACACACCCGGCCTGAGAGTCAGAGTCACGACAGACAGCATAACCTCCCTGCTGTTTGCACGCAACTTCCGCTGAGTTTAATCACAAAGGTGAGTTTCCTGAGCTTTTATTCACAGTTTTAAAGTATCCTGAATAATTTTCATGAATTAAAGACAGAGGTTTGCTCTCTTGTAGAAAATGAGGGCTCACGTTGTGTTCCTGCTCTTTGCTCTCATCGTGGTCGGGGTAACAGCGACGCCATCTGATTCCCACGGAGATCATGAAGGTATCATTGCAAGAATCTCGTACATACTGTAATTAAACTAACCAACATCTTTGTGGATTCGTTCTCTGACAGCACTTGTTCCATTCTTACAGTTATCCCAGACGACGTGGCCATACCAGAAATGTTGAACCCCGATATGAACGAACTGCAGAGACACAACGAAAACTCAGAGAGTACTAAAGGTCCTCATGTTTAAACATGTCACATGCTCACGCGTTGATGTTCCATGTCTGTGTTATGAGCAGATAAAAGTCTGATGAACTCTAATGATGCCTGTTTGTCTTTTTTCTTTTCATGAGAATGATTTTTAAGATTTTGATTTCAAACAGTTGAATATGGGAAAAAAAGAATAAATATGACCACAAGAAAACCTGAATGAATCTTCATTCCTCTCTGTTCTGCCTGCCTTTGCTGCCACCTGGTTGTTCCCCTGAAGAATGCACGACTTGTATTCAGCAGAATGCAGCACAAAGATATTTAATGTTCTAATAGATTTTTTTGACTTCATTGTTTCCTGTAAATACTTTGACTGATCTCAAGCAAAAAGAAAGTTGTGTTGATCAGGAGATTGTTTCCAATAAGTGCAGTGACAGCTCAGCGTTCTCATGTCCAGCTGTTGGTAGTGTTGTAGAGGAGGTCCTCTCTGCAGAGCTGGAGGTCTTCAGGAGGTCTGTGAAGGTAGAGAGGGACGCCCCTGATCTGTAGGAACTGGTAAGACGTTCCACCAACAGACAGAAAAGTCTGGATCGTCCTGAGCGGACGGGTGGCAGAGCCAGGCGTCGCTCTGAGTTCACTGACTTTATGAACTTTTTAACATGAAGAAGTTTGTGTCACAATCATTCACTTGCTTATCAGTTTGAACATGATAAATCAACTTTTCACTACAACTATGATGCTCATTACTTCATCAACAATATCGTGTGCTCACATAAAATCAGCTTTACTTAAACCATAGTGCTGTTTACCTGATTAACTGAATTTTGTGTTCACATTGTATTCATTTCCACAGACTTACCAAAAACTTTGAATAAAAAGGTTAAATCTCTATTTTTTTCACAGATTTACAGGGTAATGTGACAGCTGTTGTAGCTCCTCATCAGGACAATAAATCACAACATAGCACATTCATTATTTTGTAATATATTTAATCCGAGAGTCACACCGCGGCGGTAAACTCTGACATCTCCTGACTTTATTTTACCCTCACGTTAAGCTAAACGAGTCGCCGTAAACACACCACCGCCATTAGACTTCGGAATAAGACTATCTGATTTCCAACCATAACAGCAGCTCGTGAACGCAGCGGGGGAAGGCTTGAACCTGATTGGTCCGTTTCAAACTTCAGACCGCGACTTGGCTGTGTGTTGTTGTTAGCTCGCCGTTAGCTTCGCGTTAGCACACACAAACACAGATTTTTCTGCCTCGGTCATTAATGTCCGACAGTTAACGGCCAGGTGAGTGTTTGTGTGGAGTCACACCTCAGCTGGAGTGACGTTATTCTGCCGTTTACCGTGGAAGCTAACGGACTTATTGTGTTTTCATTAACCAGCTGACAGGTGCGGCTAACTAGTTAGCTTGACGGAGAGACGTTTAATTAGCGTTAAAATGATTAAAAACTAATAAAACATGTTTAATGACGCCTTTAAACAACTTTAAATCTTTATTCACGTTGTCAAATGTTAGTTAGTTTAACTTGTGCCAGCCTGTCTGTAAGAAGGGCGTGACAGGGAAGCTAAACCTGAAGCTACATGCTAAAGTGTTTGTCCCGGTTCCGTTTCGGTTGCAGGATGATGGAATCGTGCCTGAACAACAACAACAGGGCTGACAGGCGGGAGCAGGTGGAGGTGGACGATTTGAAGAGAGACCTCTCATCAGAGTTCAGCCCTTTACCTGACTCACAGGTATTTACTGACAGCACACAGGTGACTGGGCTGAAACACACTCAGCTCCTGCTGCGTTATGAGTGTTATGCTTTTATTGTGTAAGTGTGACGCAGCTGTAGGCTGGAGAAATGACTTCAGGGTCAGATACGACTCATAGAACAGAGGAGAATAACTTCATTGACCGGCTTTTGGCAGGGGTGGTCCACCCTGAGTGCACGCCCAGAAACCTGAAGAGCGAGACTCCCTCCACACGTCCACGCTGATGACGAGGGGTTACACTTTGGTTTTGTTAATATTGAGCACTCGGAATAAAAGATAACACCTCTGCATCATCCAGGTCATCGCTCCTCAACAACGTTCAGTCTGGAGCCAGCTGGACTCGGCTGTAGATGCACGAGGAGATCCGAGTATTCAGCTTAGACAGGATGATAGGACCGGACCGCAGTGTCCAACCTGTGTGTCTTAAAACAAAAGGCTCCTCCAGTTCATAAAGAAGCGAAACGTTCCTTCATTTCTTTTTCTTTCCCTGATGCAGCATTCCAGCATCGAGGAGCGAGAACACCTTCAGGTCTACCTCCGCATCCGACCGTTCACCTCAGCAGAGAGCGACAATGGAGAGTCACAGGTACAGCACCGAAATGCCCAGACTAAATTCGTCTCCTAACTTTGATGCTGCAGCAGATCATTTCAGTAGATGTAAACAGAATCGTCTGTTTTTAACAGGACTGCGTTACCATCGAGCCGCCCGACACAGTCCTGCTCAAGCATCCCAGCCTGTCTCTCTCCGCGAGGCTCAGCACTGACAGGTCGCTGCCACAGACTGGACAGCGCTTCCAGTTCTCTCGGGTCGGTGTGAAACTTCGTCTGGCTGCAGAAAACTTTGTCTTCTTCATGTTCATCACCTGTATACGATCCATTATTAATGCTTCTACTCGTTACTGATTAACTTCTTCCCTCCTGTCAACAGGTGTACGGACCTGAGACGACACAGGGCGAGCTCTTTCAAGGCACCGTCAAAGATTTGGTGAAGGATGTTCTTGAAGGGGGAAACTCTCTCGTTTTCACTTACGGAGTCACCAATGCTGGGAAGACCTTCACGTTCTTAGGTCTGTTTCACTCTCTCACAGGGCTGAGTGACATGTTTTACCTCCAAGACTCGTGTTATAATGTGAAACACCAGATCAACACGGAGAGTCTCTCCTGCTGCAGCAGCAGCAGTAGAGCATTTCTGTCTGGAGATTTGAACATTTAGAAGTGCAACTTGCTCTTGTCACTTCAGGTCCAGACGCCGATGCCGGTATCCTGCCCAGGTCTCTCGACGTCATTTTCAGCAGCATCGACGAACGAGTCTTCACCGAGACGACCGTCAAACCTCACCGCTGCCACGAGTTCATGAGGCTGAGCCGGACGCAGCAGGCCGAGGAGGCGGTGTTCAAGAGAAACCTCTTCAGACAACTCAAAGAGGTGAACTGTCTGTTTTTTGTCTACAAAGCACACCCTGAATAAAACGTCTTTAATACATTTTCATTTCACTCTTTGTATCGTTGTAGAGTGAGAAGAGCAACATCAGCCTCCTGAACTCGACCAATAAGACTCTCCTCGAAGGCAAGCTTCAGTCTTTTAGTCTTTGTTATTATCTCTGAATGAGTTCTTGGTTGCTTTGTGCACTGCAGCTGCAAGCCTGACACTGAACCACCTGATAAGATGTTCTAATGCTGACTGACAGGCCGCCGGCTCTCACTGTTTAATCCGAGTGCACAAGTGCAGTAAATTCACTTTTCCTCAGTAAACATATTTTCTAAAGGTGCTATTGACGTGAAATTTTCACCAGATGCTGATAACAACCCAACTAATCCATGCATACAAATACAATGCATCAAATCCATACATAACACTTCATACAAAAGCTTTTGTTGGTGATCACAGCGTCAAGACGCCTCCTGTATGGAGAAACTAGTGCATGCATTACTCAGGTGTGAGTTTGGTCTTCAAATCTTGAAAGTTCCTCTGGTGGCTGACACAGATGGTCCTCAGCTCTTGGACAACTCTTCTGATAATTCTTGCCGTCAGTATGTTTTACAACAAGAGGCTTGCAAATGTCTTGAGAGAGCTGTTTGCTTTTACCCATTGTGAGATGTTCCCATCACATCTGGTGAAAATGTCAATCGCACCTTTACAAAAATGTATACTGAGACAAACGGTGACGATTCTTCTTTTTCCTGCTGTAACTGTAATCTGTAATCTGTAAAACATCCTGCAGTGTATCAGAGTGTGTGTTCTTACACTTGATGCCGGGCTCTGTTGCAGGCTCCTCCATGCTCGGCATGACTGTCACGGCAGAGGACAGAATCAGCCTGGAGGTGGAGGCACACACTAAGTTCTCTGTTTGGGTTTCTTTCTGTGAAATCTACAACGAGAACATTCACGACCTCCTGGAGGCGGTGCCCAGCGGAGCCCCGAGGAGAACTGCACTGCGCTTGTCACAGGACGTGAAGGGCAACGCCTTTGTGAAAGGTTGTTTAAGAACAGAGTACAACGAGAGTCTGAACTTTAAAAGTCAGTGTGTGTGAATATCCCGTGTTTGTGCACATGTTCAGATCTGCGGTGGGTTCAGGTGAACAGCGCAGAAGAGGCTTACAAGGTGATGAAGCTGGGCAAGAAGAACCAGAGCTTCTCCTCCACGCGACTCAACCAGCTGTCCAGCAGGAGGTGAGGACGACGGTCGACAGCAGCTCCAGATATTCAGCTCAAAGTTTCGACATTCAGTTCACGTCTGATGTTTACTTCTTGTTTTAATTAACAGAAAGTTGCTCTAATCTGTTTGATTTTCTTCTTTGTGCAGCCACAGCATTTTCTCCATTCGCATCTTGAGGATTGAAGACATCGGTACTCCGAGGGTCCACACAGTCAGCGAGTGAGTGAAGCTTTAAGTGTTGAGCACGAGTGTGAAGCCTCTGCGTTTGTTTGTCTAATGTGGAAAAATGTGTTTGGTGACCTCAGGTTGAGTCTGTGTGACCTGGCCGGCTCGGAGCGATGTGCCAAGACGCAGAATAAAGGCGAGCGTCTGAAAGAGGCGGGAAACATCAACACGTCACTGCTCATCCTGGGAAAATGCATCAACGCTCTGAGATACAATCAGCAGGCCAAGTGAGATCATCGCGTGTCCGTCATTCTCTCTGTGTCTGAATGATGCAGATGTATCAATGCCAGCTGTCTGTCTGTTCCCTCAGGCTGCTGCAGCATGTTCCCTTCAGGGAAAGCAAGCTGACCCACTACCTGCAGGGCTTCTTCTGCGGTCGAGGTAAAGCCTGCATGATCGTCAACATCAACCAGTGCGCCTCCATGTACGACGAGACCCTCAACGTCCTCAAATTCTCTGCTGTGGCACAGAAGGTGTTCGCACGTTTTCATCTTCTCTCCGAGCGCTCCCTCTGCCGCTCAGTGCTGACGGTTGTGTTGTTCTCACGTCTGTTTCCAGATTGTGGTTCTGTCCACCAGGCCCGTTCCCGCCACGTCCCAGAGTTCCGCCAGTGAGGTATCCTTCATCATCAACAACGCTGAGAGGAAGGCTCCTCGTGGCAGCAGGAGGAGCTCCCTGATTGGCTGGGATAGTAGCCTGGAGGATGTACAGGTGATGGTTCAGGTTATCACATGTTGTTATATTTAATCACTACAGAAATCTTCACTGAGTGTTTATTAAAATCTGTTCAGGAGGATGAAGACGCCGAGTGTGAGGAAGAAAGGAGCCTGATGGAGGACACGATGGATCAGAGCAGCATCGAAGAGGCCGGCGATGAAAATGATGAGAAGATTGTCATCGGTAAAAAGATGCACCAGGTCAGTCCTTTACTGTTTCATTGTTTTCATTAACTGTCGTCCTCTTCTCCTCCTGACAAACTGAGCTAACGTTAGTGTCGTTACTTTGGTGCCGTCTGTCAGAGACAGGTGGCGCTGTTGAAGCAGCTGCAGGTCCAGCTGAAGAAGGAGCGAGCGGAGGGCCTCCTGATGGAGGCACGAGTCAGAGAGGAGATCAGCAGAGAGTTCTCGGAGCTGTTCTCTGAGATGCAGACCGACTATGAGTGAGACACTTTTTTATATTCTTCTCTTCACGTCGCTGAAAGTTTTGATATCGAAGTCACACAAACGTCTTCTGTGCTCAGTGAGCGGCTGGCGAGGGAGAGAGAGATCCTGGAGGAGCGAGCGGAGAGGCGGCTGGAGATCTTCAAGAACCTCATCGACAAAATGGCCACCGCTGGACCCGGTTCAGACGCACTCGCCATGGTAACACGACTGATTAGCTCATGAATATGAATAGAAATCTCTCAAACTGCGTCTTGGTGATGAGATTCTTGAGCTGCACTCGCACTTCACACACCTTTAATCATTGAATTTAACCTGTCGTTGACCTGCTTCACGATGACTCCTGTCGGACTGACTTTATTCACGGTGGGAGCAAAGTTTCTTAACATTTCGTACAAGGACAGACGCGTTATTTGATCTCCTTTTTGACCTCCTGTGTTGATTACCAGAGGATATTTGTCTGCAGCCACTCCAGCAGGCGTTTGTTAAACATTTCGTTCCAGGAGTCTGGCCTCGGGGCATCAAACCCGGATGTGGCGATGTGCTCGCTAATTTCCCCGACTAATTTCTGTGATGTTTTCTTCCTTCCTCCCCGCAGGACAAATCTCTGGACTCTTACTCCTCCGAATTTGCAGGCATAAAGAAGGCCGCCGAGGCCGCTCATAAATGTCTGTGTTCGGGTCGAGCAGGAGCTCAGGGAGACGCGAGAGACGCCGTGGAGGAGCTGGAGAGGAAGGTGCTGGAGCTGAATGAGCACCAGCAGAAGGTCCGAGAGCAGATGGCTCACAAACACGACGGTAAAAAACACTAAAGCTCTCCGTTCGACACTGACGTGTTCCCAAACTGACCTTTGAATACTTTGTTACTTAATATCACTTTTAATTTCCCAGGCGAGGACGAGGAGAAAAAGAGGCTCCTCTTTCAGCTCCAGGAGAAGTCGTCGGAGGTCGCCCAGCTGGAGAAACGAGTGGCCGACCTGCAGAGGGCGCTCGAGGTGGGCTCAAGGGGCCGCTCCTCGCCGGTCGAGGAGGAGGGATGTGACCGAGAGCGGCTGCAGGTGAGGAGCACGTGATGGAGACAAACGAGCATCTAAATTAATTAATTAATTTAAATTAATTCCTTTCGCAGCTCTACCAGAGGATGAAATGTTTCCTCGCTTCATGGGGTGAAATCTGCCGTTAGCCTGACATTTGTTATAGAGCCAGGCCGACTCATTTAAAGGAGAGAGATAATATAACATGATGTCTCAATATTAACCTTTTATAGTACATCAGAACATCGTTTAGCTTTGGCATCCGTCAGTGTTACGGTACGTCTCCGTCCACTCAGCGAGTGAAAGTATGTTTAGTTCATCTCTGTTTCATCAATATTAACCAGTATTCTGTCACCCAGGAGGCGTTGGCTGCCCTCGAGAAGGAGAAGAAAGGCAGAGAAGATGCCATCGCTGCTTTGGAGTATCAGACTATGGGAAAAGAGGAGGCCCTGGCGTCTTTAGAGGAGGAGCGGAAAGCAAGGGAGGAGGCCCGCGCCACACTCGGGGAGCTGAAGAGAAACAAAGAGGAGATGCTAGCATCCCTCAAAGAAGAGAAACGAGCGAATGAGAACGCCGCGGCGGCCCTCGAAGCCGAGAGGAGAGCCAAGGAGGAGGCCATCGCAGCGCTCGAAGAGGAGAAGCGAAGCAGAGGCGACATACTCGCTGCTGAAGAGAGGAGCCGCAAAGAGGTGGAGGTGGACAGGAAGGAGATCAGCCGGCCACAGGAGGGCGATGCACTTCGACAAGAAGTCAAAGAGCTGACTGACAAACTGGAAGCCACACAGCGGCAGGTGACCGCAGAGACGGAGAGAGCCGAACGAGCGATAGCCCAACTCCAAACTTCTCAGGCACAACTGGACGAACACTCCGAGGAGATCCAGGAGAAAACATCCCAGATCCACAGCCTGACACAGGAAGTTCAAACTCTCAAACAGGAGGTGCAGACCTTGGCATCATCCGGAGGTCTCAACGATCCCCATCTGTCAGAGCTTCAGAAGAATCTGGCCGAGGAGAAGGAGAAACACGAGAGCACGCTTGCACAGGTGCTGGAACTGCAGCGCAACCTAGCACAGGCAGAAGAACAGCTGGCGCAGAAACAGCAGATCTCTGAGCAGCAGCTGGAGAAGCTGCATCAACAAGAAGTGTCTTCAAAACATCAAGTTGAAGAGCTGAGAAAGAAGCTTCAGGAGCAGGAGGAGCGATTGCAGCGTCAGCTGGAGGAGCTCCGATCAGAGCTCGAACGCCAACAAAGTGCTTCCAAAGAAGAGGTCGAACAGCTGAGAGCAAAACTCGAGGACGACTCAGGAAACCAGCTCAACGAGAAGCTGCGTGAACAGGAAGTGACATCACGGCAGCAGCTGGAGGAGTTAAAACACAAACTGAGCGAACAGGAAACGGCCTCCAGCAAACTTTTAGATGATCTCAAGCTGAAGCTCAGTGAGCAGGAGCAAACTGTCGAGCTGCTCAGGGCTGAAGTAGAAGAAGCTCGACGTTCTGAAGAAGATCTCAAGAGGTTGAACTCTGATCTCCAGAGCGAGGTCGCAACCCTGAAGGCAAAGGTCTCCATCCTGGAAGGAAGTGAGGAGGCCGCCAGCAAAACGGACGCTCAGCTGGAGGAGAAGCTCGCAGATCTGCAGAAACAGCTACAGGAAAAGGCCATGCAGGTAACGTCGCTGCAGAAGAGCCTGCAGGAGGCGCAAGAGCGGCGGGAGGAGGAGGAGAGCCAGGCGGTCCAGGAGGCCCGACGCAGGGAGGTGGAGAGGCGCAGGGAGCTGCTGGCTGTGGCACATGAAGCCATCGCTCAGAAAGACGCAGAGCTGGAGAAGAAAGCTGAAGAGATCAGCAGGTAAGACGTATCTCATTCACACTGATGGAGCAGCCTTCAGGAGCAACCTGGGTTTTGGTGTCCACTTGCAGACTGGAGGAGTCGTCGCTGGTGGAAAACAATTAAAGAACGTTGTGAAATGGTTGATAAATGGTTTGGTTATGTTTAATATCTAAAATGTCTGTGTACTCTCACACTGCTAACATCAGCTCTTCTCTCGTTCAGACTGAAGGAAAACGCCAAGCAGGAGTCGGAGAAAGCCAAACGCCTCAGCCTCGATCTTCAAAGGAAAGAGGACGACACGTCAGACCTCCGAGAGAAACTGGCCGACTACAAGAAGCAGATGCAGCAGGTCCAGAAGGAGGTGAGAGAAACAAAGCTTCAGTCAGATAAAGTGAAGTCGATGAAAGGAGAACACGGCATGTTCAGTGTTTGTGACTTTTCTGTCCTGAAGATCTCGACCATGAGAGAAGAGGAGAAGAGTTTGAGGCAGAAGCTGTCCGACGTGGAGAAAGTGAAGAAGCAGCTTCAGGCCGACGTCGCCAACAGAGACCGAACCATCCAGCAGCTCAAAGCGGTGAGATCACAGGCAGCGACCGCCTCCTATGTGTGCCAGGTGATTTATCTTCATCTCTTCACCTCCTCCTTCTCCTCCTTCCTTCCTGTAGGAGCAATCATCTGAAACCAAGCCTGACCAGACGCTCTACCAGAAGGCCTGTAAAGGTAATCCCCATGTGTCTTTGTGTGTGTGCTGTGTGCAGGCCAGGGCGGCGTTCTCCGTGTAAACCTGTACCTTTTCGTTCTTATAGACCTCGAAGCGAAGGAGCGTGTGATGGAGGACATGCGTTTGGCTCTGACGGAGCAGGAGGAGACGCAGGACCAGATGGAGCAGGTCTTGGAGGAGAAACTAAACCTCATCCAGGAGCTCTCCGGCGGTAAGGACATGAAACAACGACTGGAGAACTTTTATTTAGACCCCAGAATCGGGTCAGTAAGTCAGTGCCGTGTCTCTAAGGCGACAGCGACGCAGTGTGCAGAGTAGAATACATAAAGTGTGAATGCTTTGAAGCTTTGGCCGTTGCCGTGGTAATGTACATCCAAGTCTTAAGGTGAGCTGTGGACATCGTCAGGACTTCTCTTCAGTCTTATTCCACCTGATCTGAGGAGGTGGCACAAAGTTCTTCTTCTGTCTTTGTTTGTGTTCATTCTCTGAGTTTAACCCTTTCAGAGGTGGACAAACTGAAGGCGATGCTGCTGCAGCAGGACCGTGGAAACAACCCGCGCCATCAAGTCGACAATCCGTCAGATGAGCTCAAAGTGGCCAAACAGGAAGCCGCCCAGGCTCAGGAGAGCTTGAAGGTGCGAATAGCTTCACATGTTGTAACATTCAAATATCTGAAGGAGTATCGATGCTTGAGGTTCTTCTCATGTCAAATGATTTACGGTTACTTGAAACAACCTTTTTGTGTGCAGCTCTTGACAGACAAGCACCAGGCCGAGCGTAAGAAGTGGCTGGAGGAGAAGCTGTGTCTGATCGGCCAGGCTAAAGAGGCGGAGGACAAGAGGAACCAGGAAATGAGGAAGTTTGTCGAAGACAGAGAGCGCTACAATCGACAGCAGAGCCAGCTGGTGAGAAGAGGACGAAGACATGCAGACGTTAATGTTAAAGCATATTCTGCATGAACACTTTGCTTCTTCTTCAGGAGTCCATGTCGTCTGAGCTGGCTGAGAAGGATCAGACCATGGAGAGGTGGAGGAAGGAGAGAGACACTCTGGTCGCCGCTCTGGAGGTCCAGCTGCAGAAGCTTCTCTCCAGCCAGGCGGAGAAGGACAAACTCATCCAGCAGCTCCGCCAAAATAACACAGAGCCGCCACAAGAGGTCAGTGCGACACAAAGATAACGGAGACAGACTCAGACTGTCAGGACTGACTGAGTTTCCACATTAAAGAGACTCAACACGAGAAAACACATCGAGAAATGTTCGATGAGGTGACGGAATAAAAGGTCAAAGAAGGCAGATTAAGACAGTGAGTGTTGATGTTTGCAGTCCGCTGTGAAGCTATCGGTCGAGGTGAAACTTTACGGAGAGTCGTGCAGCATCTTCTACCCTGTTTCAGTGTCGATTAACCTTTTTAGATTCAACTGGAGAGATCTGCAGGGAAGGGAGGGGGGGAGGGAAGAGCAGCGTTTGTAACAGATAAATATCCAGCAGCTGTCTCTATTCTTTGGTTTCCCAGCAGAGTTCTTTGAGCAGCTCGTCGAGATTTAGGTCAGAAGTTTGACTCGTTGGATCTTCATTCGGCATGGTTAATGTGCAGCCGCATCTCTGTCCCACATACGTCACGTTTCACTTCTCTCACAGAGGTTTGCTCTGTTATTTTGACCAGAGAGACCCGATGCTGTGATGGTGCCGGCGTTTGATTTGGTCGTAGGAGGAACTCATCCTGAATTTAGATGTTCAACATCGGTTATTTAGCAGACCTCCTTGTCCTACAACAACCACCAGACATTCCTCACTGTGTGTTGCTTGTAAAGTTTGAATTCTCTGTTTTAATGCCTATTACAGAGTGGCAGTGATGGCGGCGTCGTGGCAGATCTGCAGGCTGCTCTGTCCGAGAAGGAGGCCGAGATCCGTCGCCTGAAGGAAGAGCTCGAGGCCTCGACGGCCAAACCAGAGGACGCGGTCACTCAGGTCAGGCTTAAAGGAATGCTGCTGATGTTTTTTAGTATCGAATGGCCACCGCAGGTGTTCGCTGTCAGAAGAGCATCAAAGAGTTGCAGATTAGACTTTTAGTTTGACTTTATGTCAGGCTGACGGGCTGTTTGTTTTTCATTTAAGCTCAGGTCAGGAATGAACAGGATGGAGACGGAGCCTGCAGGAGGGCGGTGTGCAGATGTTTGCTTTTTAGCTTTATTTCCACGGCATGAATATAATAAAAGGAAGGAAACAGACTTGTTGCATGTCACTCTGAAAATGTTTTTTTACTTTATTTATTCATAGTTTGTCCTCGAGCGCTCTCCGTCACCACAGACAGTTTGACTTTTTGAATTTCTTGTTTTTTGTCTTCTTCGTCTTCCGTGCCAGTCTTCCTTTTTTAGTCTTCTTCCGGCGTAATCAATGACTTTGACTAATCGTTGCAGCTCCGGTATTTGTCTCCACAGTTTTGTCTAAAATCCCTCACAGAGGCTGAGAGTGGCTTGACATGTATGACATGTATTGCACTTCTAATCATGACTTCTCGTTTGATTTCTTGCAGACTAAACGCACGGAGAGCCCTGCTACGTTGGTCGAGAAACCCCAAAATGAAGCCGTTAACAGGAAGTCAGGAGGAAGGGGCGACACCAGAGCGTCAGTCAGCAGTCAGGTACGTGACCCGTTGACATAAAGGTGAGCCAGCAGCTGTTAACACAAAGCTCATCATCACTCTCTACAGAATCATTTGGATAAACAGAGAATTTATTGATCCTGAGGGAAGTTCAAACAGACCAGCCTGCATCCTCAGACCTCGACATGTGTCTCTCTCTCTCTCTCTCTCTGATGTGACCTTTAACCTGAACATCACGTTCGGCCCCACAGGGCTCAGCTGGCTGTCCATCCGTGCTCGACTCCTCTGAGATCTCCACAGAGAACGGCAGGGCGAGCCGCTTCCCCCGGCCTGAGCTGGAGATCTCGTTCAGCCCCCTGCAGCCGAATCGGATGGCTCTGCGGCGGCAGGGAGAGGAGAACGCCGTCACCGTCAAAATCACCCGCTCGGCACGCAAGAGGAAGAGCGGAGAGATGGAAAAGGTAAGAACAAAGCGTTGTTTGGAAGAGTTGTGAAGGTCGTGTCGATCGATGAAACGGTTCAGGGAGTTTCAGGTCAGCTGTTGTAGATCATCTTTGGTGAAAGCAGACAGACGATTCAGCACCGACAGAGACAGTCTTTACTTCTGTGACTCTGAGGCGAAAAGAAATGCTCGCGTTCACGTCCATTCAAGTCAACAGACTCAATGTTACGTCCCCGTGTAGGACTCCACACTTGTTTAAACAGATTATTGCTGCTATCGTCACAGTGTGAACAAGAAGTGAACGCAGGCCGACACAATAAAACAACAGCAAAACACTTTGAGCAGGCGCGACCTGATAAACAGGAGAAAACTAATGAAGAGAAAAGGCGCTTCACTCCCTCTGCCTCAGGATTAACGGTGACTGTTGACCGAGCTGCAAGGCTGGAAAATGAAGTCAGCGCTAAAGACTGTAAATCCTCGAGCACCCGGGGCTGCTTCAGAAACCTGTGTGACGCCACTCCTGCTCCGTCCATTCCTCGTACAGTCAGTGGTGCAAACTAAAAGATCATTGTTCAGAAAAAAACAACAGCTGTGCGACGCGAGCCTCACGGAGACGAGAAAGTGTTCCTCTTTCTGTCAGCCCCACTCATCCATCCATCCAGCAGCGAGCGGCACTGCAGGCTGCTCTTATCAGGTACTTCTGATAAGTTGGAATGGCGGTTGTAAATTTGGCACTTCTACACACAGCTGTGATGTGTTAATAGGTTTGGCATTTTCTCTGAATCTGTTTGCTCAACACTCATTTTTAAAGTGGTCGACAGGCTGACGGCCAGGCGCCGGCTTTTGTTGGTGAAACTGAGCATATGGTCCATTTTTAGTCGCCTTATAGTCGCACATCTGGCTGTTGTCTTCCCCAATCGCACCGAGAGCATTATGCAACCGCGCAGTGTGTATCCTGCGTGGGCGACGTGTGACTTGTAGAAGTAACAAGGTCATCGAGCCAATCCCATCTGTGCCGTTTGGAAACGGATTACAGCCTCCATCCCGTGAACCGCTCGAATCTACGGCTGTTCTGTGAAACCAATCACACGAGCCACACATCGTCTCGGAAAGTAATCCCGGAGCAGACTCCATGGAAACGAGACCAGACCGCGAACCTCGTGCAGAAAAATGGTTGAGCGGGCTAAAGGTTGTTTTCAGGACACCGGCTCATCGAATGCAGCGGAGGAGCTACACTTATGTTAATTTAACAGAAGTAGGCTAATGCCTCTGTTACATCCGGATCCCAGAGGCGCCCGACGCTGATACGAGCACACGTACACACAACTGAGAGAGAAACATGCGTATAATGTACAGAAACACACACACAGGACGTCGTGCTTAGACTGACTACACATTTACAGAAACAGTCACCTGTGACCACACCCACCTGTCAAAGCGTCCAGGCTCTTAATCCTGCATAACTTTCAGCCTTAATATAATGTGAACAGGTGAGTTGTATATAAATTCACCCTCAGTATAGTTGTCATGAACGGGGAAATTAGCTACAGAGACCAAAACTGTTTTTGTACCAGGCTGTAAACATGTTTATTTCTGCTGTCTAACATGGGGACTTATGGAGACTGACTCACTTCTGCAGCCAGCCTCAGGTGGACGTTAGAGGAACTGCAGGTTTTAGCACTCTGTGTGTCGGCTTCACTTCCCAGCACCGGAGCTGGTCCAGAACCGAGAACAGAACTCACCCGTCGTCACATACAACATCCAGGTTTTTTTGGGTTTGATGGAAAAATGTAATCCATGATTTAAGATTGTGTGTTTGTTGTAGACGCACATCATGCATCATGTTTTCAGCTTACGTAACAGCTTCCTGTGAGTGGTGTTAACATCACAACATTCATCCAGAGAATGTCCAGTAGATCCAAAGGACGCAGTGCAGATGGTAGAAACACTCACATGCACGTATCATCCACACATGGGCGAGAGAAAACAATGTCATTAATCATAAATACCACTCTCAGGGAGAAACACACACACACACACACACACACACACACTGCCCCCAGAGAACACACACTGAAGAAGCAGCCCACTCAGAGGAACACGAGGTCGGGTACAGTTCACATGTCACATCACTGTTTGACTGTGACGGTCTACAAAGGTTAACGAACGCCGCTTCCTCCACGTTAGAAATCTTTCACTAGTTTCTTGTTTTTCTCCTCGACGATCCAAATTAGGGATGGACGTCGTAAATAATGAGTAAATCTTCTCAGTCTGTGAGTCTCTACATGTATTATTATATTGTACATCATCATTGTGCAGCGTCGTCATCCCGTAAACACTGAATCTCTCTCGTCTCCACATGATCCTGAGCGTCCACGTGCTTTCGGGAGGCGTTCGTGTATTCTGCTTTAAAATATCTCGTGTCTGTAACTCAAACTTGCGTTTGTTTGATGATAAAGTTAGTCAGGCGGAGGAAGTGTGATGAGCGGACAGATATCCGTCATTCAGGGTTGACAGACGTGTGTGTCTGCTGTGTTTCCACGTAAACAGCTTCATTCAGCGGCCCCATGGATACAGCAACACCCTGAAATTTTGTAACGATAATTAATGAGTATGATGGTACAAGATCATGAATGTAGCCTGATTATTAAGTCCTGCGTGTAAATCGTCTTCTGTCGTAGATAAATCACACACCGGTCTTCCTCTGTGTGTAATCGATAAGTCGGCTGTGCTCTTCAGAGAAACCTCAGTAGCGCGGTGGAGTCGTCGGGTTGCTCAGGATCTTCTCTCTGTGACGGTCGACGGATACAAATCAGACTGACAGCCTCGCTCAGGGACGTGTTCTCGCAGTATTTTCAGACCAGTTTTCACACCTTCAGTGACGACAACAAACTCCCTTCGATGTTTTTTTTTTTTTTGTCCCCAAAGGAAAGGGTCTGAACGCCGTGCAGCCACTCAGGCTCCATCTTTAACTGAGGGTTGAGCCGTTCCCTCTGGAGCACTGTGTAAAATTTAATCGTTTTTTTAAAGATGGTACGAAGAGGAGATCTACATGTCGTATGATTTGTGAGAACCTGCACGTCGTCCCTCTTCAGTATTATAAAACCACCTGTGGTGAAGTGTGTGAAGACAAAAGCTCGTTAGCTGGAGCATATTAGTCCAGGTTCATGTAACACGTCCTCCTCTTCTGACACGTTCTCTTTTGATATCGGCGGTGGGAGTCTTTATACGAGATGAAACCCCCCAAAGTAATTCCACTAATGACTGCTGTTCTGCTGACTGAGCCGCGGCTAAAAGAGGGAAGTGGAACAGAAAGTGAGGGGGAGGGAGGCATAACGAAAAGCCCACAAAAAGACGTAGGTGTGTTTGTGTTGGCGAGCGGCTCGATAGCACAAAGCGATGATGTGAGGTTACACCAGATTTTGTTCCGGGGATCTGGGGCACTCCAGTCAACATCTATGAACACCAACAAATCGCTTTGAAAAACAAAGACTGAGACGGAATGAAAGGAGGAATTCTCTGTGGGTATGAAGATATTTTTGTTTTCCATAACCGCAGGAAAATCTTCCAGGAATCTGCATTTGTTTCCCATAAATGTTTCTTTTTGTACTCTTTGTTCACAAACCAATATGTGTCCACTCTGCTGAAATGACCCAGTTTCCACTTTGATTGGCGTCTACATCCATCTGACAACACGAGAAACACGATCCAAGGTGTTTGAAGAGTCGAGGGCCCGAGGGTCACGAGAGTGCCAACACATCGATGTTCATACGGAGCAGAACAGAGAAAATAAATATATATTGAAGTAACATTTTGTGGAGGAAACAAAATGTGAAGGTGAGCTCGAAACCAACAGAGAAATGGGCCAAAATAAATTGAGGGAGATTGGGTGGAGGATGGAGGGAGGAAAGTGCCAGCCGGGAACGGAAGAAAGTGAAATGAAATGAGACAGACGGAGGGAATACATCAGCGGAGGCTTGGAGGAGAAAAAAGAGGAGACAAAGATAACAGTGGCACGGCGAGCGGAGCTGGAGCAACGATGGGTGGGTGGAGGTGTGGTGGAGGGAAGTTAGCTGGCGAGATGAAAGAGGGAGGCATCGTGGGTAGAAGCTGAGATGGTGGTGACAGTCTGCGCAGCCTGTACTTAATGTACGCGTCACGCGCCTCATCGTCAGCGGACAATATAATTATGACCTCCTGTCACCTCGCCATGAAGAAGAAAGGCTCGGATTTACCCGGTGTCTGATGTTGCTGCCTCTCGTTAGCGCGCTGTATAAAACCTGTTTTACATGTACACAAAGTGACACAGCCTGCACTTACACAAACATGAACCGTCCCCGCTCACACAGCCTGTAATCGAGGCTTTCTGCATCGGCCGTCATCACGAGGCCCCTTGGACAAATAACGGGGTGGAAATAAACACTGCTCGCGTCACCAGTTGTGGTGGAGCATTGTGAATAAGAGTCTGACTAGAAGAAATAACATTTTATCTTTATCGGAGCCGGCGCTCGCTCTCTCTCATTAACTGTCTGTCTCTCAACCACTGCTCTCGCTCTTTCTCTTAGACCATCGGACACAAGCCAAATTTAACTTCTGCGTGTTTCTTGGATTTAGAATCTGCTTCATGAAATAAACGAAGTCAGAACACGACAGATGGAGTATCAGAGTTTAGATCAGGTCCGATTGGATGGTGAACGTCGGATCTGGATCCTAACTAGTAAAGGAGGAGTTGGCGGAGACAAAGAACAGTGGATGTTGGACTTGGATTGGTCATGTGGACACAAACATGACTTTGCTGGATGTGTGAATGGTCAGTTGTTGGCTGGTTGTCGACTCCTGGACCTCCTCTTTCTTAGAAACTACTTAACGTTTGTTCAGAGTAAACGGCGTGCAGCGTCTCTGCCAGAGGACGTTTTAGATCATCTCAAAGTGACCCGTCGCGCTCATCACTGCCACATCCCATCACTCAATCTCTCTCTCTGGGGGGGGTTTGTCTGCCAGCGGGATCTTGGCCTATCCTTGATCCCAACGAGAGGAGGTTCACCGCTGATTAATGGGACGACGCTTAGTGTGTGTGATCTCGCAGAGGTCAGGAAGAGAGACGACGGACAGACAAAGAGCTTTTTCAGCTCCGTCAACTGAAAACACAACAACACATCCATCTGACTCAGCGTCGCTCCTCTTTAATTAAAACGGGTGAAATGTATGGCGTGAGTTTGTGTTGGCATCGGTCCTGATGCATCAACACATGGAATTATTTGTTTGCTGCTGCATCATTGATTCTTCATCAATTATCTCAGTAAAATAGGAGAGTGCGAGGTAAACTGCTGCGTTTAATAAAAGTATTTTGAGTTCAGTGAAGTGAGTTTGTTGGAGAGCTCTTCAGTTTTAAGCAGGTTAGTGTGGAGGTGTTGAACAGGGGAAACATCCTTCAGCTGAAGTACCTGGATTCAAGTGTGGCCCCTCGACTGTGTCCGGATACACCAAATCAGCAGTGGGCTGGTTGTTAGAAAGGTAATCAAGTCCTGTGGTGTCGGGGTCACAGCTGAGTGTGTTTCGACTTTACAAAGAAATCAAATTAAAGAGTTTCTGAAGCTGCTGGAAACAGCACGTACGCACCTTCATAGTCCAGAATCCCAACCGCTGATCTGATCCTGGTGTAGCATGTGACGTGATACTGTTGGTACGTTGTTCACGTTGGCTAACTCGTGGCATCCTGCAGAAATACTTTTCAGCACTAACGGAGCGTCAAACATCTCGTGGCCTTAAAAAGACACAGACCTCAACTCTCCATAAACAACACCAGCACTTCCCACTGCTTTGGTTGTGTGTGTGTGTGTTCTTCCTTCACAGTGTCACACTGACACTTGAACAGGCAGCGCAGTGTAGCTGTACACACACATACGTACACAACATGTCAAACAGTGATGTAAACACATACTGAAGGCACATGCATATTAATGTGGCTTCAAAATGTTCCCTCTACGAGCAAGCACGCAGAGAGCTTATTGGTTTGAACATCGAACATGAATGCAGTGCAGTCCAACAGATCTCTGCGCCCCGTGGTGGCACTTTATATCCAGTCCCATCAGGACGTGGCCTGTATAAACTTTTAATGCGTCCCTCTTTAAAATGACGTGAGACTCTGTCAGTGCTTTCATCTCATTAGTGTGTGAACGTGTCACGAAAAACTCAAACTGTCACTGAAAAGATGGAAGTCGTGTCAGTGCTGTGGACTGATAAACTGCGTCCGTGATCAAGCAGGCAGCCATGCATGGATAACTTGTGATCTGATCCAACCTCGTTCACTAGAAACACTAAAACTTTGAAACAGATCTACAGATCAAAACCGAAAAATCAGCTTCCAAAGTTCAGCTACTACAAACCACACCACATCATGTCATGTCTCGGTAACTCATCAGGCGTGTTTAGCATTGAGCACATCGACACGTCTTCAACAGATTCACTGACCAGCTGCTGGTCCATCCTCGGCTGTTTCGGTCGTCTAAATCCAGGATGACTACGTCGGTACAGTCCATTCTTTGGTTTGGACTCTTCGTGTCACGGGTGTTGAGTATAGTTTTGTTCAGTACTCTGGCTTGTTTTTAACGAGTTCTTTCTTTTCTCAAGTCTCATATTTTCAGGAGGAGTAAACGACGAGCGACACGAGAGGTACTTTGTTTCTTTCTTTGACTTAAACAGCTTCATCAACCCGAACAGACATCCCTCATCAGTTCATCATCATTCACCACATTAGTCTAGTTTTGTCTTCCACACTCGACCTCCATCTTCACCTCCACGTTCAACAGCAGATGCACAGGGCAGTGCTCCTGGAACTTGTTTGGACTCGCTTCTTGTTCGAGGACACTCGAGCGGATAACTCTGAGGTCAAAGTGTCGCTTGTACGTGGAGCCACTGCTGGAACGACTTCTTCCTGCACGGCCCCTCTTATAAAAGCGATCCAGACTAATTACAGCTTGATTAAAGAGCAATAAAGACGAGGCCTCACAGATTTACAGGACTGTGAATGATGATTATGTCCCTCCTTCTGCCCATCAGTCTTCTATGAGCAGTCTTATCTTAGAAGTGCTCAGACTGGCAGCTTTTCTTCTCATTCTGTCCTTCATGGAGATTACACGAGGAGAAATAATCCTCCTTTGTTAAATGCAAAGTAGATCCTTCCAGTTTTCTTTGCCGATTGTCTCGTTCAGAGTAATTATATTGTCAGAATCAATGGGAATAATCTAAACATGTAATGGCTACCTCTTAAACCGAGTGCTCGCATTTCACCCGTGTGTCTGGGAGTCGTAGTAAAGTGGTTCTGTATCTGATGGCTGTGACATCTGCAGGCAGTGACCCAGCAGCCTCGTTTCCATCACCCGTCCACTCTCGGAGCTCGATTCAATTTCTCTCTGAGATAATGAAGCGTTGGCAGACTGGAACATGCAAAACTGGCACGACGTGAACGCAACACGAGCAAATAAACTGCTTCACCTTTGCACGGTCGTTTCCCCTTCATCTGTTTTTCTCGGCCGTTCCTCCGACTCTCCCAGACGTTCGTGTCTGTCTGCTCAGCAGATGACTTCCTAATGATTTATTGATGACGCTGTGGCTTTTCTTCAAAAGGCAGACATCGCCGCTGTCCCAGAAAATCTTTTTCAGCGTTGGAGTTTTGTGCTGTGCGCTGTGATGCTCACTGAAGTACTGTAGGACTCTTTTTGTTCCTTTCTTCTGTGTTCTCGTCGCCAAATCACAGAAGTGCATTTAGATGAGTCAGTCATCAGTTATTCAAAGACTGCGGCTGTCAAATACAATCTTTTCACTTCAGTTTATTCTTAAAGAAATGCATTTTATATGTTTCACATTTATATCTGTTCTGATTGCATTACTCGCTATGATGGTGCACCACATATATTATGTGTCCGGATGGCTATTTTCCCTGATTAGGAGGTCAAAAGCTGTTAAAGCTGCTGCACCTGTGTCCTACTTAGTGTCCTGTCAGTTCATTAAGTCCATGACAGTGTGTGAGGCAGCAATAAGCCCAAAATTATGATCGTACAAGAGCCTCTTTCATGCTGTCTCTACCTGCTGGTCATTATTCACAACACGTCTTATAATACGGTCCAATCAGGGAGTGTTCGCCTTCTCTGAAAGGCGTTTCTTTTTTTTTTTTGTGCTTTCTTGCAGAACAGGAGCGTGTTTTTGTTTTTTAACAGCCGACCGGCTAATTAGACGCTAAAAGAAAGCTCATCTCCACCTCTCTCCATCTTCTCTGCATCTTTCTTTGTCCCCATCTTAATTTGCGTTATCTTGTCTCTCATTTACTTTCTGCACACGCTCCCTCTATCATCTCATCTCTCTCTCACGCGTTTCATCCTGTTTACTTTCTCCGGTTCCGGTTTATCTAACTTATCGCTGCTCGTCTGTCTTTCTCACTGCGAGGTGCACGGCTCCATCATGTACCTCCTTCACTTCTATCTCTTCCTTCCTTCCTCAGATTATTTTTAAAACCGTCCACTGAGTCACCGATGACTCCACATGTTTTGACCTTCCTTTCGTTGGTTCGCTGGGTTTGGAGCATGTTTTCCGGTGTCCACCACGCCCACGCCTCCCTCTGCGACCCCCTCAGGTCAGCCTCGTCCCCGATGACTAGTCGTGAGTCAGAATCGCTTCATTTGCTCGAGAACCGATGAACGCCCAGGGAGATGTTGAGCTGAAACTGATGCAGGAAAATACAAACATCAGATCTGAGCACGCCGGTTTGGGTCCGCTCCGCTGTGCTTTGGTCCACAGGTCTGGTGACACCTCACCTCACCTGTCCACATTGTATTAAGGCTTAAAGTTATGCAGGATTAAGAGCATGAAGAACTGAAGGTTTCATTCATTCATTCTCCATTTACTCACGCCATCATGTCATCCAACTCATTGCCGTCATCAACAGAGCAGAGAAAACCGCCAGACGCGTTTGCTTTGGTCTTTAATGAAAGGTTTTCCACACGTGATCCACAAAAGTGTTTGTCACCGACATCACAGTCAGAGTTTGTGAGCCGTGCAGACACGGTAATGTTCTGAGTGGTAGCATTGAGCTCGTCACCCTCGAGCCCGCTTGGCAGGTAAATGAGCCCAGATTGGAGCTCGTTTTCTCTCCTTGAAAATTATTCCGCTTGGTAAAATGGTAAAAGTGGAATTGACCGCTGACCGAGCGCAGAGCGTCTGAATGTTTTCCTACTGAAGCGTCTCATCAGTGTGAAACGTGCAGTGGTTGTTTCAGATGAGTCCGTCCACGCTGGCTGTGTAAACGCTGTCTGTGTGTCTCTCGTGTGTGTGTGTGTGTGTGTGTGTACGTGTTGACAGGAAGAGGTGGAGGCAGAGAACAGGCGGAACACGAGGACCAAACTGACGCCAAAGCTGACCCCACACCGAGAGGAGGTGAGAGAAACACGCATGACACACGCAGACATGCATAACCATGAACACGCTCGATACATCCGACACAGAGAACATAAAATCAACAAGTGTTACGGTTCCACCTGTGTGTGTGTGTGTGTGTGTGTGTGTGTGTGTGTGTGTGCACGCCGTCAAACCCCGACCAGAAGCGGTGAGATACCAGACGTCCTCATCACTGATGTTTCCCATCTGCTCGTACTGTCTGCCTCTTTATGCTGTGCTGAACGTGCTAACCACAGTTCACTGTCGCCCGTGATCAGACCTCCTCCCCAGCGGGCAGCCACGGCTCGCAGAGCAGCATCCGCAGCAGAAAGGAAGGAACGCTGCAGAAGATCGGAGACTTCCTGCAGAGCTCCCCCACGCTGCTCGGCACGAAAGGTTAGTGTGTCAGTGTGTGACTGTTCATCCTGCCAAATATTTGCTCTCATCTGAGGTGTCAGATTATGTTAGAAATGATGAGGCTTTTCAGTAACGAGGAGTCTGCAGAGTTCAACGTTTTCAGAGCGTCTCCGAGACAGTTTGGATGCAACATGAATGTTTTCATGGACTGACGTCGGCCTCCTTCACCCAGAACCAAACCTGCAGAGCTGCCTTTAGTTTGACTGGATAGGCGGATAGATATGTACAGCGTCGGGACGTCTGAGCTGATGCTGAGCGACGTTTTCCTCCACACAGAGTCTCTGCAGCAGCTCTCTGCTCCACACTTCCCTCATCGATCGCCTCGCTGGTCGTGTCCGTTTGTTTGCGGCGGTTTATATTTGATTAATTTTGCAGCTTTTAATCAACCAAACAGGAAAAAAATGAATCTGTCTAAAAATAAAGCAGCTTTTCCTCCCCAGGGGGCCGTGCTGTCCTCGGACCCCCTGTAGGTTTTCACTCCGGTTCCTAAATGTCTTCACAGCCTGTCACTGTCACACTCGGTCAGACAGCCTCGGGCACTGCAGGTAGTTTGTCCTGACGCAGCTTCCTCTGAGTTTTAATGCAGCGTGAACGGAAGAAGGTTTCTGTCCACAGAACGGCTGACAGGTCAAACACACACTGACCCACCAACAGCTCTGTCTGCTTCCAGTGTCCACTGAGTGTTTCTTTCTTTACCACCAACAACACTGCAGTTCATTTTGACCTGAAGAACTCTGCACGGCAGACTACAGTGTTCAGCAAATACAGGCAGATTTTTAAAGTTAAATTCTATTTTTAAGCAGTTTTATGCGGCTGTGATGGCAGAAGCACCGCAGCTGGAGCTGACAGGAAGTCAGACACAGAGAATCCGCTCCATTTTCAAAATAAAAGCAAGCAACCAAGCAGCATATTAACATAATTAATTAACATATTAACATATTTAGACCCACATAAAGGAGAAAAATACCAAAGAAAACACTTCGTCTGCGGTGAGTAAACGAGCTGCTGCAGTAACGGAGACGTTAATGAAAGTCTGCTCTGATGCCGTTTGGGTGGTAACATTCCAATCATGATCACATGATTCAGGTCACATGCACAGTGGAACGCCCCCGCTGCCTTCGCTGATGAAGGCCCACTCGGACAGGACGGGCCTCGGAGTCGCAGCTCGAACATTTGTTGTCTGATGTCGCAGGTTTGATGGAGTAACCGGGCGGAGGCGGCGAGTTCGAGCCGTTAATGAGGTTTAGAGGAGAAAGTAAAGACAGCAAACATATTGGAACGCTCCGCCGCCGTCTCCGTGTTTCATCCTCGGGGACCGCCGGTCAATTAATTGTCGCCTCGGGCTTCCAGCGCCGTCTGATCCTCCCTCCATCTCTGCTTCCCTCCATCCTTCACTCCTCTTTTATCTTTGTTTTGTTTCCTCCAGCGCTCTCTCCTCTCTCTCCACCTTTCCTGCATCCTTTTATTACTCGTGTCCTTTCCCTTCCAGCCTCTCTCTGTCTTTGTCTTCCTCCATCCTGATCCTGTTTTAAAATTATCAGGATTCAACGTTTGTTTTTGTTTCAGTGTGTGGTGTGTGTGTCCAGTCAGCATGTTCCTCACTGTCTCGTCTCTGCAGCCAAGAAGATGATGAGTCTGGTGAGCGGTCGAGTCGATGCAGACTCAGCAGCCTCCTCTTCATCCTCTTCATCTCTCAGTCTGAGAGCCAAGAAGAACAAAAGGAAGCTGTACAGGCCTGAAATCTCCTCACCGATGGACATGCCGTCACACCCCGTGAGTCCCGCACACACACACACACACACACACACACACACACACACACACACACACACACACACACAAAGTATCACCACTTCTAATTTTCCGTGTTTCAGATCATCAGCAGAGAGCCGGAGGAGAAAGAGAGCGACCATCAGATCATGAAGCGGCGCCTTCGCTCCAGGATGGCCAAATGATCGTCGCCCAGCGTTGCTGCTGTGTGAAGGACACACAGACGCACGTCTTATGTAATCCTATTTAATTTGAAATCAACAATATTTAACTGTTCATTAATTAGAGTAGAGGCACTAATACACAGCTAGTTATGAAGTATTTATACTGGGTTGTATTGATACACTGAGCGAGGCGAGCGGCTCGGACGTGATCGTTTGTTTATTTCATCAAATCATATTTTAAAGAGTTAAACTCTAAACGTGTCTCTTCATTCACTTTATAGTCAAAATGTGCTGATTTTTTTCTGATGTGCAATTTTTTTAGTGACGTTTTTGTATTTTTGTTTGTTTGAAATGAGTAAGAAGCTGCGACAGTTTAACAGCCTCACATGACTCTTCACTACACTCCCTCTGCACTTTATCTCTGTTCGAACAAATTCAAGAAACACTGTTTGTTTGTTTGACTGTCGGAGCTCTCCGTAGGTCCCTACGTTCAGTTCTGATGGACAGTGACGTGTTGTTAAAGCTGCCTGAGAGAAAAGTTTTTCTCTGTTTCCACACTTTCCTGTATAGTCCACTCATATTTCGGTCATCATGTTTATTCTGTTTGTTCGGTTACAAATTAAAAATACAAAATGCTTCTCAAACATGAAGATCAGCTGTTTTTACCTCTGACGGCCTGCAGGCGTCACAGATCAATCAGGGTGTGACATTATCTGCAGATGCTGCAGGTTAAGACGAGCCATGACAAAGACCGGACTGAAGTTTAATTTTAACCATGCTGGATTAAATCTGCACCTGAACATCTAACTTCCAGTAACGAGCTCATCAAGGAGAGATTTAGAGACCAGCAGTCACATGTTGGGAATATGTGGCTGACTGTAAAGCGGGTCAGACTCTGCAGGACTCCATCACTCTGAAACCGTGTTGTTCGCACTAATGGCTCACAGTGTACGACAACCAGGCCGCGTATCAATCACCTGCTTCATGACGGCGCCGAGGCTCTCAAAGAAACCGTGTTGATGCTCCGAGTGAAAAACAGGCTGAAAGCTGCTGACGGCGAGCTCTGCGGGCGGTTTGTGTCGGGGGCGACTGGTCTGGAGTTTCTGTGGCGTCTGAGCACAAGAAGAAGAAGAAGAAGTATTAAAATGTGTTCAAGGAAAGAGAGAAGGAAGCGTTGATGTACGGAATGAAGACTTGTTGACCAGAGAGGCCCACAGACCAGACACTTAAATGTCTGATGGGACCAAAAATAGACGTCACAGAGACTACGTCCAGGTTTTAGACAGTCTGCGGGGACGTCACAGAGACTACGTCCAGGTTTTAGACAGTCTGCAGGACGTCACAGAGACTACGTCCAGGTTTTAGACAGTCTGCGGGGACGTCACAGAGACTACGTCCAGGTTTTAGACAGTCTGCAGGACGTCACAGAGACTACGTCCAGGTTTTAGACAGTCTGCGGGGACGTCACAGAGACTACGTCCAGGTTTTAGACAGTCTGCAGGACGTCACAGAGACTACATCCAGGTTTTAGACAGTCTGAGGGGACGTCACAGAGACTACGTCCAGGTTTTAGACAGTCTGTAGGACGTCACAGAGACTACGTCCAGGTTTTAGACAGTCTGCGAAGACGTCACAGAGACTACGTCCAGGTTTTAGACAGTCTGCAGGACGTCACAGAGACTACGTCCAGGTTTTAGACAGTCTGCGGGGACGTCACAGAGACTGCGTCCAGGTTTTAGACAGTCTGCGGGGACGTCTCAGTGTCGGTGTGTTTTTGCTGTAATTTTTAATTTTCAGGTCAAAGAATCGACATCGCTTTAACGCTGAATACAGATTTCATATTTGAGTTTCTCTCTGAATATCTGAGTGTGTATTTATTCAGTGCTGAATGTGACAGGTGGAGGGGGGTCGGACGTGTTGCTCATAAAGACAGAGTGTGTGTGTGTGTGTGTGTGTGTGCTGCTGCTGACGTCAGAAATGTTCAGGCCATTTGTCCAAACTGTGACAGTGTTACTAACTCACACCCGGAGGTGGAGGTGTTGTTGTTGGTGTTAGCGGGAGGGCAGATTGTGTGTGTGTGTGTGTGTGTGTGTGTGTGTGTGTGTGTGTGTGTGTGTGTGTGTGTGTGTGTGTGTGTGTGTGTGTGTGTGTGTGTGTGTGTGTGTGAGAGAGAGCAGCAGACTCCACAAACTCATCGTCTCTCTGCTCCGTCGCTGTCTGCTCACCTGAGTGACGCCCGCCATGTTTTCATCGTCCTGTCGTCACGGCGGTCCAGACGCTCGTTTATTCATAATTAACTCATTTTCTGCTCATCTTATAGAAACAATGTGCACCGCTGGCTGTTTCTCACGACAAACACAACATTCAGCACTTTTCCAGACAGAGCAGACTGATGGAGCTGCAGGATATTTAAAGAAAACCCTGAACACGCTGAGCGTGTGCAGACGAGCAGAAAGGAACCAACACAAGTCCTCAACTCATTGAGCTGAACGTTCAGTCTAAAACACGATCTGCACTTTAATGCACGTCGTCCATACTGGTAAATACAAACAGAGCAGACGTGGTGTGGCAGCAGTATGAACCAGATCAGACAGCAAACAGAAGAAACTACGTGAGAGGACGAAGGGTGGAAACATCTGATGAAGTCCACGCAGGAATCACCGAGCATGTTCTCGTCCATGGACTGACGACGTGTGCCGAGAGTGTCTGGCCTGAACATCAGCAGGTTCATATCAACAAAGAACATGGAGGAAGTTTGGAGACCTGGTAAGAGCTGAGAAATTTTAATTTTAAAGTTTTCATTTTATCTGACAGTGAATTCAGACTTTCTACAAATCAGCATACTCACATTTGGCCTTTAGAGAATCTGTTCTTACTCGTGTTTGCAGATCTCAGCCTCCGCTCTGTTAACATAAGCAACAGAAACGTCTCATCAGAGCAGGGATGATATCAGTGACTGCGTGCGTGCACAGAGTTCATTAGACAGCTCATCAGAAATGAAATGATCCGACAGCAGGAGGAAGGTGGAAAACACTGAGGCTGAGGCTGTCGGGGATTTATTTGCACCTTTGATGGCTGAAACTGTTAAACTTATTAAAGGATGAACACGTGCTTTTGAAATGGCTGCAGAAAGACTTTAATCCAAAGACATCAGCCCGAGGAAGCCTCGTGATCGTCGTACAGCAGAGAGAGAAACTGACAGCCACCGAGGGTAAACGCAAGAAAGATGAGGTGTGAAGAAACAGAGCGAGAGCAGGACAAAGAAGAAATGAGACAAGAGGACGAGGACCGACAAGGAAGGAGGGTGAAGGTGAGAATTCAGACGGGGACACGTCCTCAGGAAGTCATTCAGAGAACAGAAAGAAAACGCAGTCATGCTCGCTGAATGATGGAGAAGCTGCCATGATGCAATTTTAGCAATCACTTCCCACACAGCTGGGCCTTTTGTGCAGGCTGAACAGCGCTGCCTTCCTGTTCACACACACACACACACATGACTCTGTGTGTGTGTGTGTGTGTGTGTGTGTGTGGAGTCCAGCATACATTCATTTTCTAGCTCTTTAACAAGTCGCTTCATTACTCAGAGCTTCAGCTACAGATGAAGGAAGAAAATGAGGCATGAGTCAGTTTGTGTCATTATGTTCCTGTGATTCTACACTGAGGTCACGCTCAGTGGTTCAGGTGTCCGCAGATAATTCAGGGATTCAAATTACTGAGTTTAATTTCACATCCAGATGATGGAAATTTCAGCATTTATCAGCGGATGTGACGCTTCGTTCATCAGGAGCTTCTTCTCCACACTTTTGGTCTGGTTTGGTTATGTGCTTCTGAATATGTAAATATATGTAAATATGCTACCTGGGTAAATTATTGAGGGTGTTTTATTTTGAAAATCATGAGCCGCTCGTGGCGTCCATCATAAATAAACCAGTTGTGTATTCTCCTTCTGGTGCACTGTGAGCCGGACCCAGTGCTTCTGGTTGGGTTTCAAACACCTGCCGACAGTGGTCAGAGAAGGAGCACACACTGCAACTGCTCAACAGATGAACCTGGAACCTAAAACATTCAGACCTGAAATGACCCAAAAATCCAGACAGAGAGACTCTGAGCGCACGATGCTCGGACTGGAGCCGCCGACAGAAAAGTCGTGTGAAACTATTTTGGGCGTTTGCAGCCGAGTGTGAAGAGGCTGGAGGAAAGTCAGCACCTCCAGGTCTGGGTCGGGTTGTTCCCTGCAGGTCGGCAGTGAGCTGCCGCACGAGTCAAGTGAAGAAGAAGAGGTTGGAGTGTCTGCGTTTTATTTTTTTGAACATTCTCCAGTTTCATCTTCAGATTTGATGTCAAACTACAGGATGACAGTGAAGTCAACACTTTGCTGTGTTCTTTGATTCGTGGGTTTCCTGAATCAAATGATCATGACTGACATTCATAATGAACTCTGTCTGCTGGGTTCTTCCCCCCTCGTTGGTCACTGGTGGTTTGAATGTTTGGAGGTTTTCATGGTCGACAAACTTCCAGTAAGTTCAGTTTTTTAAAGATTAAAGTCTGTGACAGGCTCGCTCCTCGGAGTCTCGGGTTTGTGAAGACGCCGCGGTGCCATGGTTACCACGAGCAGTGAGGAAGACATCGCACCTCTCCCACACTGAAGCCCAGAGCAGAATCTGACTGCACGATAATTATCTGTACAGTGAGGATTCTTTTCAAACACACCAAGGCCGCGTCGACCTGCCATCACCTGGAGTCACTGCTGCCTGCAGAGTGTCTGTGAGTGACGGCACACGGACGAAGCTTTAAAGCTGAAAATCACAAACGTGGATCATTTACAGGTGTGACGGTTCCTCACTGCAGCAGGTGATTGTAGGTGGAAACACCTGGCCAGGTGACAGAGAGTATAAAGCTCCGCCCTCTCTCTGTCCTCTCCTTTCCATGTCACGTCTCACTCCACGTTACACCTTCATCTCTGCAGGTTCCCGACAGACAGACGCTGCTTTGAATCATTTCTGACGTCTCTGTTCTCCAATCAGACGGCGGCTCGTCCTCCTGCCTGTGTGAGGGGAAACGTTTAAACAACTACAAATCCAACCTGCACAAACGCCGTCCATCTGCCACCAACTGTGATTAAAACAAAGCCTGAGCACACACACACACAATGCACAGGTGGTTCAACACACACACACACACACAGAGCAGAGTGGATGTATTAAAGTCTGCAGACAAACAGCCAAAGCTCCCATCTGGACCAAATTGCCCCAAGACCTCGATGTCCTGCAAAGCTTTCATGTTCAGAGCGACGTTCACCCTCCTGGATTCACGCCGCAGCTTCAGAGCGTTCACATCCACACCGAGTGAGCGAGGCACGACGCTCCCGACAACTCAGCAAAGACTTCTCAGCCTTCCAAATGAATTCATGTCCATGGAAACTGGAGGATTAAAGCTGCACGTGCAGCGTTTGTCTGAGTCTAAACGTCTCCAATTAAAGAGTCACAAACTGTTTTTATTCAGTCACTGCTTCACTGACTGAAGCACTGATGAGCTACCTGATGATCATTCATCATCGTTTATCATATCTGTTTGTCCCGCCCCTAACCACTCACACCTGTGCCTGATTGGCTCATCACCCAGTGTATTGTTCCCCTTCCACAGGGTCAGATTGTTAGCCGGCGGTTTCCTGGTGTGTTTTATCATTCCCGGTTCTGTTGATGTTTCCTGCCTTTGTCCTTTTGGATCGTTCCCGTGTAGCAAACCTCTGCTTCTATTGAAGACTGTTTACCTGCGTCTGTGTCGTGCTGAGTAACACGCCATCATTTCAGTGAGGCTGCGGCGGTGCGTGTCCGCCGGCGTCACACTGTGGACGCTAATCAGACCGGTCCGACCTCCAGCCTGAAGTCTGGACTCTGAGGCCCGACCTGTCGTGTGTTCTGACTCCGTTTATTTCATGAAGCAGCTTCCAAATCTGAGAAAACAGACACAGGAGTTTAATTTGATTTGTGTCCGGCAGCAGCGAATGAGAGTGAGCGAGCACAGCGGCCATGTTCAACACAAACAGCCCGCCAACTGTTCACCTGCGTAGATCATTGCTGAGCGGCCAGGTGAGGATAAACCAGATTTGTCCTCAAAATTCATGGAAAAGAATAAAAAGCGAAGCTCTGAGCAGCCGTGACCTCTTCCACACTTCATGGAAGTGTAACAGGCCTCCCATGAAGAGGGGCACAGCTGGAAACTCACATTTTCAAGTCTCAGTGTTATTTCACTGGCACCACGGCTCAAAATAAAAGAATGGAAAAACAGGATGCACGCAGGCTTTGAATGCATCGTCCGTGTGGGCAGCCCGAACAGAAACTTCCAGCCCAGCGGGTCTCAGCGCTCTGTACCGGGCCTGCAGAGGGAGAGGTGCTTGACAAACCCATTAAAGTCCAATTATGTGTGACATGTCTCAGAAACAAAGCCAGAGGTCCGGCTCTCTCCGGGGACTCACCGGCTGTCATTCAGGTCGTCTTCCCGCCCAGCTTACAACAAATTGTGCCGTCAGTCACGCAGACGTCTGCGTCACTGCTCCGTCTTTCATACGTTGGAGAAGGAAAAGCACGTCGGCCGCGTGTGAGCGCTCGCAGAGACTTCTCCATTCAGATGAATGTAGGACAGCCCTGAATCCAGATGGTTGTTTTGTCTCTTTCACCATCCAGACCTGCAGTTTGGCTGCAATGAATGGCTGGCAGCAAGAGTGTGTGTGTGTGTGTGTGTGTGTGTGTGTGTGTGTGTGTTTCTGGATACCAGACAAGCAGCCAGATAAAAATGGTTTATTGATGAAATATCTGAGTGTGCACATGCGTCTTCTGCTGTGAGAGAAGTTATTAACATATTTAAGAGAGTGATGGATGACCAGGCTGCACTGTGTGTGTGTGTGTTAACACATTTAATTGATCTCTTCTCGTGTGTGTTGTGAGTCCATCGTTCATTAGGTGTGATTTCGAGTGAGGAGACACTCGAACAGCTCCGCTGATCCGCTGACACATGAAGAACGTGAATACACTCAGATCTGTGTATGAGGTTCTGATCCACAGTCGGTGTGTCACCTACAGCAGCCGAAGCTGAGTCCTAGGCCTAGTCTCTGAGACGTCCCCACAGACTGTCTAAAACCTGGACGTAGTCTCTGAGACGTCCCCGCAGACTGTCTAAAACCTGGACGTAGTCTCTGAGACGTCCCCGCAGACTGTCTAAAACCTGGACGTAGTCTCTGAGACGTCCCTGCAGACTGTCTAAAACCTGGACGTAGTCTCTGAGACGTCCCCGCAGACTGTCTAAAACCTGGACCTAGTCTCTGAGACATTGCACTCGCGTTAGTCGAGTAAATGTAAAAGGTCACCTTTGGAAAAAAAAAAACATGGTAACAAATTAAAGTACATTGCCGGTAACCATAGCAACCAGTTCACTCTTTCGGTCAGTGTTGATTGGTCGAAGTGAGATTTCTCCACTCTGAGATGTGAGCAGAGAAACTTCAGTCTGCTCGTCTGTCCCTCGTCCGTCTCTTTATTCGGACAGGACAAATAAAAACCCGCCCACCTGAACGGTTTGTGTTCAGAGCTCAAACATCATCATCGACAGCTGAACCACGCACGGAGCGACGCGGGGTCAGAAGATCAGAACGTTCCCACAGTGAAGGAGCTCAAATCCAACCTGAAGCCCAAATAATGAAACCCAAACACGGAGCCTGGACCTCGGTCAGGACCTGCCGGGCTCGGGTTTGCATTGATCTCAGGATCACACGTAATTTACAGGATACACGATAAACTTTCGGACTCATGGATTTAAGTAGATCTACAAATTTCCTCCCAAATTTCACACCTGAAATCGTGTCGGAGCCGCAGCTTGTTGCACGGTCGGCCTCACGCAGATCTCGTCGCACGCAGGCCGGGATTAACCGACTCGCAGCCTGAGGGTAAAAATGAGCCGCTGGCTCCGGCTCCGACCCGTCTGCACGTTCGATTAAATGAAATTTATGTAGCAACATTTCACAGTGTAAGAACAAGAAGTAAAATAAATAATCACAGCCTTCAAAACTAAATATTCACTCGCAGCCTCGGGACTCTTCTCCTCTTAAGGTCTTGGGCGAAGGCGAAGCTGCCCTGTTGGTGATCTCGTTAAGGCTCGAAGGGCTGGTGTGGATTTATCGGAGTGTGTTTGTGTGAGGTACTGATCCGCAGTCAGCGTGTTACCTGCTGCAGACGATGTACAACCAGCATCAGCGTACATGAGCGCTATATTTAGAGTGTTTCCGTAGCTCTGCAAACAGCTGCCCTCGTCCTGCCCCCGTCATGTGACGAAGAGCGAGGGCGAAAGAACGTCAGCTGCGAAGTCTTCCACCTCTGCCACATCGCTGATGTTTTATGACATGAACGTAGAAGACGTTTCATTTCTTGATCTGATTATCCGCGTGCAGGCGATGACCTCCAGGTAACGGCAGGGAGGAAATGTGGATGACATTTTCAGCTCCTGCTGTGAGCGTCTGTCCACGTGAAGGTCCGTCCGTCTGAACCGCGTCTGAACTTCAGGCAGTCGAATGAATCGAATTCAGCACTCGAGGGCAGAAAACAAAGAGCGCCTCCGTCACTTTCCATTTTCCCCCTGGCTTCCTCCACCCACCTCCACCCCCACCTCTCTCAGAGCTCTTACCCAGAAAGCCTCCCCATCACTCCATCCAGTATTCAGCAGAAGTGCTGCAGTGTTTTAAGGGAGGTGTGTGTCGGTGCACTTCACTTTAAGTGTGTGTTCTGACCGCCTGAAATCAAACAAGGTCACCTGAGGTCAGAAGAACATCACGAGCTGAAACGTCGATTTAAAATGAATTTTCTTGGCGTTGATTCTGTGACATGTTTTCAGTTCATCTCGATCATTTAAAAGGAAACTGAAGATCTGAGGCGGCACAAATTAAAGACCGACGCTCGACTTCCACTGTTCCTGTTTCTGAAGAGTCGACTAGAGAATTCAAAATCAAAAGAAATGAACTGAAATTAAATTATTAAAAAACAGCTGACGGTTATTTACAGCTGAACTAAACTATCTGAGTTTTAAATTTCAGACGCTTGGACAGAAAATGACTCGTTCAGTTTGACGTCTCTCCATCTTCAAACGTTCAAACACAAACTCTGAATTTAGATTCAAACCACGTGTCAACGTGTTACATCGACAGTCTGTGCATGCAGAATCTCTGTGACTCACTCTGCAGATAAAATAGTAGAAACTGACTGTAAGTGTCCATAAATAAGTAACTCCCACCGAGTAATCTGATTACAAATATTAGTCTTTATGTCTCTTCAGTGAATGTTCTGTGTTTTGTTAGTCGTCTCCGGAGCGCCAGCAGTTTCCTGCCCTGCACGCTCAGATCTGAGATGTGTTTTTGAATCATCTTGTTACAGAGAGAAAAACTGATCCATCACGTCGAACATCGGGCCAGCTTTAAGTGTCCAAAAGTATGCAGATCTCCAGGTGCGTTTAAGGACCGCTCAAACATTGCTACGTTTGTGTGCTGCGGATAGAAAAACGAATCCAGGCGACTGATTAACCTGCGACAGGTGAACAAAGTTGTCATGAACGGGGAAATTAGCTACAAACAGGTTTTTGTACCAGGCTGTAAACATGTTTATTTCTGCTGTCTAACATGGGGACTTATGGAGACTGACTCACTTCTGCAGCCAGCCTCAGGTGGACGTTAGAGGAACTGTGCCAAATGCAGCTGTGAGAAGAAAACTCTCCACTCGTCTTAATTTGATCTAATTAGGTGTTAGCTGGTTTGTTTCCATCTGTGGACGTCTCTGTCCTCTGACTCACTCTGGCTGTTTATTTGCTGTGTGAAACACGCAGAGCTGTTTTCTCTCCTGCTCTCTGCTAGCCTGCTGAAGTGCGTAGCCGTCATCTGTTTCTCACAGCAGTGGGTTTCATGGTGTTTTACACTTTCATTCCCTCGTGCTGAATATCAGGTATTGTGCAGTCTCTGTGCCTTCTGTGCATATGATGCACTGTGAAACTGCATGTGGCCGACTTGCACATAATGTACGAATATTATCTCATTTAAATACGTGTAAGTGGCACCTTTTGTTTGGCAGCACGATGTGCACGTGCAAGTATCAGTGATCAAGCAACATGGCAGCCTGTCTTAAAGACTAGGTTTGACTGTAGTCTTTAGTGAGTTAGTGACCTGCATTACTTGTTCACGTTGACGGCTGCCAGCTAACAGCTGCTCGTGGAGTGTGCATCATGTCCTACACTCACACTTTACCTACAGGTGGAGGGATGTTTTCTCCACCTTCAGTCTCTGGATTTCATTCCAGCTTTGTCCCTTCAGGCTGTGTGAACCCCGCTCTGCATCCCTCCGTCACCGCTCTAAAGCTCGTCCAAGGTTAGCCATGTTGTCCTGTGAATGTGAATTAACATAAAATTTGTCATTTTGGTGGCCGCGTTCCTCCCAGAGCTTTATTTATTTACCAACGAGCATGAATGCTACATAGAAATGCCTCCATGCGAGTCCTCTGTGACCTTCAGGACCCTGCAGAACGCAGAATGTGATCCGGCAATCATCGGCGCTGAAATAAATTCTCCTGGCTCAGGAATGATGAGAAAAATGAATGAAGGCCTTAAATTACTCGTTCTCGGCACATTCCGTCATCTCCTCGTCACCTTTCGAGTCTCAGAACATGTAAGAAAAGAGGACGAACCAGTTTTAACTCAAACTGAAGGCCTGTTGTCCGCTCGGTGACACTCAGCAGTTTCAGGCAGTAAATCCAGCACAGGAGTCACTCTTACATTCAGACCTGATGTATTGTACTTTTATTCATCTCTGTGTCTCGCACAAGGACGCGTTAGCGAAGAATCCAGCTGTGATGGTGTTTACGAAGGTCCAACAAGCAGAACAGCAGAAATAACCAACACTGATCATCTTAAACTCTCTGCTGCGTCGGGCAGATTGGAAATCATCTTAGAAATGCATCAGCCTTTTTCTTCAAGGGCACAGAGCGCAAGTACAAAATTATTTATACAATGCAGCCAGATAAGGATACACACACACGCACACACACACACACACACACACACACACACACACACACACTCTCCATCTGTAAATCCCGAGGCCTCGGGAGGATTGAAAAACTGAAAACCGTGCGAGAGCTCAGAGCAGTTTGTTCGGATTAATACGAGATGAAGCTACTGGAAAATATCAATAGACTGGATTAGCTGCTGGCGCCCCCGCAGGGGACGGCGGGCTGGATCAGGTACTGACGGGTCAAATCAGAATAATAGAAGGGCAAACAGAGGATCTGTAGAAATGTGTGAATATCAGAGAGGAAGTGAGAGCCGTGCAGTATGAACAGGATCATTATGAACGCAGCAGAAAGGTTTGAAGTTTGCAGCAGAAACTTTTCATCCAACAAAACACAGTAAGATTAACTTTTAAACTTTTAATCAGTTGATGATTAAACACGTCGAGTCCATCAGGACGCCGCTCAGTCGATCTGAGACACTAACAACATATTTTGAAGCGCAGGGTCACTGATGGAGAAAGAGACTGAATCCATGAATATAAATATGAACTGTCCTGTCAGCAAAGCACGTAGCCGTCAGCTGACTGTGGATCAGGCTCGAGTGAAAGATGAACGACTGCTTCGTTTCATTTCTGTGAAACACATTTTGACATGAAGCCGTGGTCAGGGTCAGCGCAGGAGTCACAGTGATACTAATTACGGCTCCGTTCCATTTACTGCAGCAGAGCCACATGCACCACAGCAGCAGCCCGACTCTGTTTGACCTGAGTGAACCTCAGTTAAAATCAGTGGAAACATTTAAGCTGCGTCAGCATCATTTATGAGATGAAACAACAAAATATGAAACAGGAAACGTCCCGTGAGGAGACGCGTGCAGGTCATGAACGCCTGCAGAGCTGCAGGACGATTTACGGCGCTGTTATGTGTCTGAAAGAAAAATCCTGTGTGTCTGTGGCGGCATAAGGAAACATAAATCGTCAGTGTTGGTGACGCCTGAAGAGGCCTCGAGCGGAGCGCTCATCTTTATAAGCATCAGACAGGAAGGAGCCGCTCTCTGTCAGGTAATTTAACGCTGTGTGTTTGTATCCGAGTATATTTATCTCTTTTAATTTCAGATTCTGGATCAGATCAGGACCACGCCGCGCAGCCTGTCCTTGTGTATGTGTGTATGTGCGGTACATCGCCCAACAGATGGCCGCGCTCCACTTAGGCATGAAGCAATATTCCATAAGGATCTGACACCTTTGCAGTGTGAAGCACTCTGGAGGTGGAAAAAGACGCTTTCTCACCCACTAATGTACGTGAACCTGCGTTTGACAGCTTTGAATTCACACCAGCAGGCTGCGCTGTTCAAGGTCAGAGGCAGGCGAAGAAGAAGAAGCTGAACTCGACATTTATTCCTCCAAAGCAACACGTGTGTTCAACGCAGAGAAGCTCCCAGGTGAAGCTGCGTGTTGTCTGGAAACAGTCACCTCCCCGAGGACAATAATCACACATCCAGATATTTTCTGCTTCATTAGGTCGAACGACATCAAGCGGAAAGGAGGGAAGCGTCCGTACAGTGAGTCACAAACATTTTCGTCTTGATGAGATCCGAGTGGACAAGTTTAATTGGCCAGTAGCCATCACAAAGAGATGAGAGATGGTTTACGTCCGTCTGCGCCTCCTCGGCGTGTCGCAGAGAAACAAGCTCAAGAATTCGGCGTCATGTTGAGGCCGATCCATAAAAATATGTTTGTTTTCACCGGGAACCGAACTGCTGACCTGAGCTACATTTGACCCAGACGCTGGTACAAACCTCGTCTGGTGAATGTGATTGGCTCTCACAGTGAGCAGGCACACTTTGGATTTCACATCACAGATGATGGAGAAAGATGCTAAATAAACCAGAGACTAAAACTCCAGCAGTTTAATGTCGGCGGACGGAGAGTTGGAGTCTGCAGGTGCTGCACAGGACTGAGCTTTATATTTGTCATGCTCAGGTAAGGTGGAGCTAAAGGATGAAGCACGAGCACATGATGAATGATCCGAGGGTGGAGCTGTAAACTCAGCAGATACTCTGAGAAAAAGAACAAAAGAAGCAGACGAACATGAAATCTCCTGTTTTTTGTTCAAAGCTCTCCAGCGGCACATTAAACTCCGTCCAATGAACGGCCGACAACCAATTAAATGATAATTAAAAAAGCAAGATGGAACCAAAGAGGGCTCTCGGGTCAGGATCGATCCTGCACGTGTGTGCCTGCTGGTCGTCCACGTTTCTTCTCCTGCTGCCTCGAGTATGACGGACGCTCTCTGTGGATGGAAGCTGATGGGAACTGAGGTCATGTAGAGTGAAATGACAGTATGGCTGCCCCGGAGCGCTGCGGTCACCGGCAGGTCAAGGCACAGGCACGTCACGCTCGCAGCAAGAACTCTGCGGCTGACATTTTGGATGCGGACGCTGGTTCTGATCCGCTGAGCTCCTCCTGGCTGACGTTTCTCTGGGATCGCTGGAGCCGTGCTGCCTCAGTGGGACTGTAAACAGTTCAGAGGTGTTGATGACGCGTTGGAGGCTGACTGACATCCGACTGCTTCCTGTAACGTTTAAACATTTGACCAACGAACCTTTGACGTGCCGCTTCAGGCGTCTCAGCTCCTGACACAAGCTGTGGTCATCTCAACACTGCACAGCTGATCCCGAACGCGGCAGCTCGCCTGCTCTGCAAACAACCCAAAAGGTCACATGTCACCGCGCTGCTCATCGAGCTGGCTGCCATTTTCCTTCCACTTGAAGCTGAAGCACACGGCAGAAAAAAACCCGAAATAAAGTCACAACACAACACCTGAGCAGAGTCTGCACTCTCCCCTTTAATATTGGATGTAGTGAAGATGTAGCACTCATTAAGATGATCATTTTGTAATGAATGACCCGCAGCTCACTGCTCATTAAGACCTTAAAGCATTACCCCAGCAACCGATTAGTCAGCTAACCGGCTAAGAGAGGGCAGCGCCGCGCTCCTTCGTCTTATTTATTGAAGCAAAAACTGCTGATTTGACCCTGAATTGCACACGATATAACAACGGCCAGTGAAAGCATATTTATTTTTAGTGCTCGCCTGGCTGCTGCTTCGTTCATCCATTTGAAAGATGGAACGCGATCAGACCAAACGGCCCGACATTACTCTTTCCAGAGGAGAGATAAAAGTCATGCCATTTCATTTTTTTTCAGAAAGGTTCAGGTTGGAGCAGCAGCAGGAGGATTCTCACTGTCCAAACATCGCGTGTCGGGCGGGCCTCGGGGTGTTTTCAGAGGGCAGGTGGCCCTGCAGCAGGGATGTCACAGTCCGGACAGCGATGGCAGCAGGGACAACATCTGTTTGCCACATGCCGCATGATGACATCCACTGCAAAAACTTTCTGTTCACGGCACTCGGGTAACTCTCACACTCCCCACAGAGCTCGCAGCTCTCCTCCGCCCGAGCTTAAACAAACTCTCAACACGTTTTTATCTCTGTAATGGTGCACGAGGTTATTGTGCTCTAAATGTTTTATGAGCTGCTCTAAAAGCTCGACATTATTCAGTTATTATGTCATTATCAAGGAGATATCCAAGCACCCTGAAATCACATCAAAGAACAATGAATGTTTATTACAGACACTCACCGTCCCCTCTGGACGCGTTACATGACTCACTATTATTCTGCTTCTGAACGAATAAACCACGTTTCATTTGCAGCTGCAACAAAAATCTCCATTAAGCTCCACACGCCGCGCAGACTACACGCCAGCCTCGTTATAATCCTGCAGATGCAGACGGTTCTGCATCAAAAGCTGCTTCTACATCAGGGGTGTCAAACATACGGCACGCGGGCTGGAACCGAGCGCCAACCGCCATCGCTGAGAAATGAACTGCAAGCCTCCGAGCGGCCGCTACTACATACCCTACCATCATACTGCTAACTAATCTAAAGATCGGCACAGACACAGATCATTGGTGGATCTGCAGTGCACATCTTCATTTCCCAGCCATGAGGTTACAGGTTGATATCGACACAACCTGAGAAACAACAGACATTTCCTCTGGCCTGTTAAAGACTGTAGTACGTCTGTGTGTGTGTGTGTGTGTGGATACTGCAGTCGTATTAATAAAGTCTATTTTGGACGGACCGGTGAATCTAATGAGAAGGTATAAAGCTCTGCCATATATCCAGCTTAATGTTCTCTATATTCCACTTTGGACTGTAAATCCATCGCCGCCTTACAAATGTCTGTTAACGCTGAGATGACTCCTCAGACTGATGAGTCTGTTCAGCTAAATCACAGTAAAATAACACTCCAGTCAGGAAAAATCATTTTCATCCCTCTGTGACTTTAAAATGGAGTCCTGGGTTTAAAACAGTGGAAGGCCAGTGCACCGAGTCTGAGCCCACGAGCTCCGCGATCTCATTCTTTGGGTCACTGCCCAAAGTTCATGACCGCAGGTGACGGCTGGAACATAGATGGACTGGAAAAGTCCAGAGCTTTGCCTTCAGGCTCAGCTCCCTCTGAACCACAGACGGTCTGGTACAATGCCCAGCACCAACCTGTGAACCCAACCCAAAGACACTTGGGCATCTCGTGCTGACCCTCAATCTGAAGTCGACGATGCAGCATTTTCCTGCACGGTGACTGCTGCACTGCTTTGCTTTGCACCTGACCAGCCTGAGTTTGTGGTGGTATCATACACAGTGACATCAGTCTCCACATCATCTGCAGGAACGTCCCAGATGTCTGTTAGAACCTGCAGGGACGAGCTCTCTGCAGCCGCAGTTTATGTTCATGTTACGCCTGAACTGCAGTTTCAGCAAGTTTTACTCTGAAGGAGCGACGTGAACGTTGCACATTTATTATTGTAATGAGAACATGCTGAAAATGTGACACCTCCATTACACACTCGACCTCAGGTGAATGTACACAATCAATAACTTAATGTTTTCTTCACACACTCCCCCGCTGAGCACGGTTCAGCCCGTGGACGCTTCATGACAGAATAACTTTCATTACGACTCTGAAGTTACAAACGTGGAGAACGGACCGGTCTCACCTACAGTGATGGATTACATTCATCAGTGCAGCAGCAGGACTCTGAACAAAAGGTGAAGACCTCGTGACAGCACGAGGAAGACTGTGAAAGACCAGAGAAGAAGCTTCTGACTTTGTTCAGCTGAACGTCAGGATACAACACATTCCATAATATCCTTTTATTTACAGCCGGTTCTGTTTGCTGGGTCAGAGTAATGAAGTTAATTATTCGCTGTGGTTTCCTGATCTGGTAAAATAAATGTGGGTCAGTTTGGACCAGAACTGGCTGCAGAGAGAAGATACAGAGACTCTGACAAAGTAACTGACTCTGCTGCCCTCAGACTGATTTAATGAGCAGACTGTGCAGTGATGTTAGCTCATGTTATATTACACCGTGCAGCCTGTCGTTGTTGAGCAGATGTCGTCACATGCAGCTTTTCCATGAATCTGGCTGGTTCCAGAAGTGAGTCAGTCTCCATAAGTCCCCATGTTAGACAGCAGAAATAAACATGTTTACAGCCTGGTACAAAAACAGTTTTGGTCTCTGTAGCTAATTTCCCTGTACTGAGCTAACAAGGCTAGTTAAAAACAAGCTAAAACAAACTAAATAATGAAACATAAAGTTTAACAAACTAACATCGGATTAACAACAAGCTGTAACCTGAGTCTGTGAAGTGTTGTAAACTGACTGACAGGCTGACAGACGAGGAGCTAACAGCAGCTACAGCATGAGCTACAGGTGTGTTTTGTCGCTAGCTGTGTGTGACGTTAGCATAGATCTTCAGAACTGAAGAGGACTTGACTGGATGGAAAAGAAGTTTTCTGGCTTCAGAGTTTGTTAAATGGTTTGTTGACGTGATTGGTTGAGTTTCCAGATGGTTCTTTGTAACACCTGGCACAGTCAGGTATTATTTCACAGGTACTTCAGAAGTCAGCACCACTTCCTGACACACAAAGGCAATTTCCCTTTCGGAGCGAGGGTCGGCTATCTGAACTGATAAAGAATAAAGTCTTGCTGAGGTAACACAGTTTCCTTGTGAGGTGTTTAACGAGGCTGAAAAGAAAAAAAAACATGAAGGCCATTATCCTCCCTGAGCAATTACAGCGTTTCCTCTTTGTAGTCTGCAGGGTCTGATCCGCCGAGATGTAATTTGTTGCTCTCTAACCCGAGCTTTAGAGATGAGTTGGTTTCCAAAGCTCAGCAATCAGCTGGCCTTCCTGTATCTCAGCCTCAGATCTCTAAACGAACCACAGACTCATTAATCAGCACGTGTGAAGTGACATGCTCATCATACACACACGTCACAAACACACACACACAGCGTCGGTAATGAGGTACAAAGTAAAATGCATGGTTGCACACACCTACATGCTGCATGGAAAGTCAGACACAGACACTGAAAGAAGCTCCTCGTTACGAAGCGTCCCTCTTTGTTTACTTCATGTTCTAATTAATCACGTTAAAACTAATTAATGGCCTGGAAATTAAACCAACGAGGAAATGCAATGAACGTCCACCTGAGGCTGGTTCCAGAAGGGAGTCAGTCTCCATAAGTCCCCATGTTAGACAGCAGAAATATACATGTGTACAGCCTGGATGGATGCTGGGCGCTGACGTCACGTGTGCGGCAGCAGATCAGCGCCACAGTAACGTCAGAGTCAGCAGAGCTGAGCCTTGTCACACTGATGCATCACAAAGCCTCTAATTAGCAGAATCTCCTCGTTTGAACCGTCTCCTGATTTGGACCTTTTAAAATCTCCAGAACTGTGGACACCGGATGAATCATCTCCGTAACACTGCAGCCCGAAGGGACGTTGAAAACCGTGCATGTTGAATGGAAATGAAAAGTTTTGAGGCGTTATCCCAGCGGGGCTATCCCACTTTCATCCTCCAGCCTCTAACTTGGAATTGATATTACAGCAGCGTCGTCTGACTGGTGCCACCGGGGGTTGAAAGGCACCACGCTGTCCACAGTGGGGAAAAAAGACATGATTTGACTTGAGTTTTTGTCCCCACGGATGTCCGCTCCCTCGACGCCTCCTTCAGAGGGAGATGAGAGGGCACAGAAGAAGAGATCTGACTTGACTTTACCGGATCCTCGCTCGGAGCGGTCCACCAAGCGAGAGCGGATCTGACGTTTCACCGCCGGGCCTTCGTGTCTCGGACAGAAGGGAGGAGAGGAAAGCGGTCGAGCCGGCCTCGGCTATTGATTTCTGCAGAGAATATACGAGCGCTGCAGCTCCGAGTCGTTTCCAACAGAAAGCAAGAAATATGGAGCCATTTTGGAGGCTCGCTGATCATAACGTGCATGAGTGATTTCGACCTTGTGAACATCAGCTGCTCTGATGATGTAATGGTGCTCATCAAATGGATTCAGCACCATGTGATCACCGTGTAACCTGCGCCTGGTCGTGTACGGGGTAATCTTTAATCGCTGGTGTGTTCAACGCCTCGGTGAACTTCCTGCACAGATACTACAGGTAATATGGACATTATGTTTATAGGTTAATAAAAAACGACTTCATCCGTCCGTAAAACGGTTTGTTAAAGGTCCAGCATGTCAGATTTTAAGGAGCTAATAATAAGAATCCACCGTGTTTGCTGTAGATTTTGTAGCCGTGTCAGGAAGGAAAGGGTGACACGGCACAAAGTGTCACGAAATCCTACAGTGTACCTGATCTCTAAGACACGTTTTGGTTTTAATGAAGCTACGTGAACAGCAGGCGGGTCCAGCACTGCGAGCACCGTCGGCTTTTGGCGGGAATAAAGTGACGCTGGTTCAGCGTTCAGTCAGCTGTTGGCGGACTGCTGACAGCGACGTGCTTTCACATGAAGCTTCATCATGAGTTCAGTTAACTGCCAGTTGTGTTTCAGATTTCACGTCCACCTCGTCCTCTCAGCAGAATCATAGTTCAGTGACTCATTTGTTCTGCATGTTTTCCGTCCTTCGAGTGCCCGGGGAGCCTGTGGGTGAATCCACCTTAAAATTTACATGAACAGATGCATTCTGGTCTGTGACGAGGAAAAGAGGAGTTTGAATTCTGCCTCTGGAGACGTCCTGACACTTTGATGAATGTCTCTTTGCTCAGAGACTCGGAGAGAGAGCGGGATGATCCCGGGCAGGTTCTGAGCCTCGGGCTGAGACCCACCAGGCAGCCGCGAGAAGACGTTAACGGGCTGAGATATGATATTCACCTCCAACAGGTAACAACACCTGTCTACCTCCACCTTCAGAACTGACCTTCAGAACCACCAGGCTCCTCCAGAGAGCCACATCTTCCACCTTTTCCTCACCTGAACTCCTCCTGTACACAAACAGGACCGTCTGTGGTCTCCTCAGGTTGTCTTCAGTGTGTAGCCCGAGCGGTCTCTCCTGCTTATTAATCAAAGAAAATGTTGTTTTTTAATAATTCTTTGTTTTTGGGATGTGTTGAGCTTCACTGGCCTCTGCTTGACACGCTGGGGAACAGAAAGACAGACTTATAATAAGTCTGCATCAGATATGGTCTGAAAGTTGCCGGTCCCTGGTGGTGCTGAAAGGATGATTCTGTATCTGTGCAGCACACGCGTGATTCTGTTCAAACCGTTTCTGGGCCGATGCACTCATTCATGTTTGTGTAAATGACTCGCGCGGTGTTTGGCTGCCAGACAGCGCCGAGTGGGAAAAAAGGATGATGAGACCAAGCAAGGGAAGAGAGAGAATTACATGCCATAGCATTGTAATTACAAGGTTCCAGCTGGGTTCAGTGTAGTCTGGAGATAATGAGTATTAAAGTTTTCACCTCCCATAGACCAAACAAAGAGAAACTTTTTAATTAATGGCTTTTACCCCCAAGAAGAGAACTTTGGAAATCTATCATCCCTGTTTGAAGGTGTTTCTAGAGTCAGCGCTGGAAGGGCTCACAACACTTTAAGAAAACTGAGTTCATTATTATCCCGTGTCCAGAGCTGTTAGATCAGATTTTCTCAGCCAAACACTGTCGATATAAAACTTTGATTTCTGCTTCTCAGCAGATGAAGCTAAAAAAATCACTTTCATCGTGCAGAACATCTCAAACGAACTTTATCTGCACGCTGAGAGAGCTGAATTATGTGCGAGCGCGGGAAGATGATTTCACTACAAACGACTGAACAATAAGTAAAATAAAGCTGACGTAATTATTCCAGTCCTTTGCCAAGTTAGTCATTTTCTGCATGACGTTAACTCGGCTCTAAAATACCACCGAATGGAAATAGAAGCAGTGTGGGATGGTTGTTCATAAAACAGGCAGACTGAGCTCAGTCCTGACCTCCATGCATGATAGTTCAGGTTTCATCGAACCATCTCCGTGGTCCAGAAGGACGAGGACAGCAAAAGACCTTTTACTGATTCAAAGATTAATTATCATCGTTAGTGGAGTTCAGGCGACTTCCCTCAATAAGTCTGGAGATACTTTGAGTTGTTTTGAGTCAGTTTTGTGAAGAGCTGGCCTGATTACGGCGACTCTCAGTGACGGAGGCGCACCAGCGGACAGACGGCAGCTGAGAATGGAGGTCGGGGAAATAATAGAGGGCAAGCACGATTTAAGTCGGGTTGAGGGGAGTTGGATCCAGGTGACATGCGGAGGTGTTGGACTCAGTAATAAGTTCCAAAAATGTGATTTTCAGTTGGACAGTGAGTCAGGACACTCCTGCAATATTCACCTCTTCTGATGAAACTTGGTTTAAAGAGGACAGGTCCTGCCTCGCCGTCCAAAATAGAAACACACAGCTGACCCTGTGCAAGGTGCAGAAGGAGGACATGATGGGTCTGAATGTGATGTAACGCCGTCCCTGATGGGGACGTGTTTCTCTGAACTCTGTCTTTTTCTCTCTGCAACACTGATTTGAGTAAAATGTACACACATATGCACAAACATGAACACACACACCTCAGAGTTTCTGGGTCAGCAGTAAAGGAGGTGCTAACGTGTGTGATGGAGCGAGGTGGAGGTGGAGGAGGTCTGAAGCAGTGCTGTGGATGGACGGATGGTCAACCCGAGGCCACCAAACCAGATGTGCATTGTGGGAAGTCTAATCTAAAGCTCTGTGCATAATTTAAATCTCTGGTGGTCTGAGCGCGGCGGGGTGGAGGTGGCCTCCTCAGGTGCTTTCCACCTGAACAAATGTCATTTCCATGCATGTGATGCAGAAAAGAGCAGCTCGTGTTTCGTCTTCCTCCTCAGTGAGAAAGAGAAATGGAGACAACGACAAGAAGGACAACACAAGAACGAAAAGACCTGAGGAGACTCCAGAAGTCTCTGTTCAGTCTGAAACATGCCCATAATCATGCTGTTGCAGCACGCCGTGCGAACATGAGCTCGGCTGTGACGACTAATATGAACAAACATATTTTGAGTAAAGCTCCATCAGCCTGACGCAGTTCTGACTCGATGTGTTCTTTGAAGATTACAGAGAATATTAGCGCTCCTTCTGAAGAGACACCTGATTTGCAATCAGCCAACAAACCCAAATAAACACAAAGTGTGTGCGTCGGCAGACAGCGTCCACAATCATGCAGGAATCAAACCTTCAGATCTTCCTGCCTCTGACAAACGGAGCTGAAATGTTCGTTTCAGACTCTGAGTACGTCATGTGGCTGAGCCGAGCTCGTGGCTGCTTCTGCTCGCTCCGTTTTGTTGGCAGACTGTTGCTGAGAAAACTCGATGGCATCCAAAGGTTCATGCAAACATTCTAACCTGCGTTGGACCTGGACCAGACAGAGGCCTGCCCTCCTGCCCGTCGGGGACCGTCACACGGACCTCAGGCGTCTGCCACACCACATTTTGACCCAGACTGACCCTCCAACACGGCCGCAGATGCTGCATCATTTCAGCCGGGAGCTGTTGGTTTGAGTCTGAGCTCAGTTTGTCTTGTTTTTGTTCTCAGAGGGAGCTCAGCTGTGCAGCCGTCTGCTGTGCACTGATGCCTTATGGTGAAGAGGAACATGGACACTCAATGTTTTTCTGTTAGAACAAGAAATGCTCCGACAACACGGCAATAAATTCATCCAGCTGACTTCTCATGGTACTGAAGCCTGATGCCCACAGAAAGATAGAAGGTCAGGTCAAGAAAGTCAAGAGCCCACCGACAGGCAGACCATCAGGACGGAGCAGATATTGATGATGATATGAAGGACTGTACGCAGCGTAAACGCCGTGCAACACCATCACGGCATCTACAAGAAGCTCCAGACAGGCAGCAGTAAGGCTGTTTGTGGAGGATTACTACTGCTGCTGTGAAACTGTGCTCATCCTGTGTTTCACGGTTTTTCACCTGACTGATTGAACCTAATTGTGTGAATCTGTGAACTTCCTGCACCTGGAAAACAAAGAGAGTGAAAGGAATCGCGGCCGATCGCTGAGCAAAGACTGGAATCCAGTTTGAACGATGCCACGTCACTTTCAAGGGGGGAGAACGTCGGCCGACCTGAGCTCCTCTAAAATGAACAAACACAGGAGACAAATGAATATTTAATATTTTCACCACTAGAGTTAATACTTCAGTGAACGTCTGTTTTATGTTTCCAGGTTTAATCATCAGCAGACACGTTGGACACGTTGAGTATATCGGCCGCTCACAGCTGCACATGACAGCACGTAGCAGCTACAGATGAGCGCTGATCTTCTCGAATGGCACGCGTCCCGGATCACTGATCTTTAGGCCAAAGGACATCCAGCCACCAAACTTCAGCCAGATCAGTTTGTCACTCTCCAACACGTCGTGTTTCTCTGGCTGCAGTGTCGGTACTCGGACTCCCGCTGACACAGCCGAGCACATCTCTGCTTCTCCTTCAGCTTCACAGCGGCTCTGCTGGGGTCAGATATAGATGTAAAGTGCTGTGCTAGTTGCTGGTTATATCAGGTTGTTTCTCAGTGTGTGACAGGTGCTGTGCAGAGAGATTTGGCTCGTGTCTCTGCAGGTTTGTTAAAAGAAAATCCACTTGTTGGTTGTTGACTTGTTTCAAATGCTCCATTAACACCTGAAGCTGTGCGTCTGCCTGCAGAGACGAACCCCACAGCGCCTGACACGTTCAGTTATGAATGGAGGATGCTGTCATGTGAGCGCTCCCACAGATAGAGGTGTTTTATTTCTTATTGAGGAGGCTCAGGTGCACACAGAGAGTCCACCACACTCCTGCTGTACACACTGAGTCACTGTGAATCACTCTGCAGCTGTGAAGGAGAACTAATCAGGTCAACTGTGGCAGGAAATATCTGACGGCGAGGACACTGACTGACGGCCCGCTGTTAAATTCAGAGCACAGAGAACATCCAACAAACATGCAGGGGCGTCACAGAGGCTACGTCCAGGTCTGCGGTCGCATCTTCATGGACTGACTGTGATTCTCTGTGGCAGGTTCAAATTAAAAGATTTAAGTTAAAGGGTCAGTACGTCAGGATTTACTGGCAACATGAAATGAGCCCAGAGGTGTTTATGTGGCCGAACACGCTGATTCCTGCTGACGTCTGAGGCTGACAGAGGTCAGATTACTTGATGCTCTTTTAATGGTTCTAACGAGACGTGTGAGACACGGTGTCACCGAGAAACTGAAATCAAGCCAGCAATCAGCGCTCCAAGAAACAATCAGTTATAGTAACACACACACACACACACACCGGCCGAGTCAGAGCGCTGCACACCGGCTTCATCCGGACTTTAATTTACTCCGGCTGTCTCCTCTGCTTAAGCCTCCACCTGCCTCCTGCGTGTGCAGAAATCCTCCTTCATCCTGTCACAGATATCGCAGCCAAAATATTTAAACGTGGCGCTGAAGCTTCTCCCATCACAGCTCCACCTTTCAGTGATGTGATCGTACAGACACGATAGTGAGGACATGCTGCGCGCTCACTGTGCTGATTGCATTATCATATGATGCCAGATTAAAGGTAGTCCTTGGCCCTCAGATAAATATAGGAAGGAAATAAACATAAAATACAAAAGAAGGCGAGAAGCCGAACACAGATTAGAGATTAGAGGACGTCCAATTACCTGAAGCGCTTCCTTCCTCACTACCTTCCTTCCTCCAACACTTCCCACCATGAGCAAGCTCATGCACAGACTGTGTTTGTGGAGCACCAAGTCAGTGGAGGTTGGCCGAGCAGCAGAGCTCTGGATGTGCTGATTTAATTCGAGCTTTTGGCTGTGATGTAGCTGTTACAGCAGTCTGCTGTGGAGGTGATGAAGGCGTGGATGAGGGACAGAGTGATGGGTGGAGTTGGTCTTTGAGGTGAGGTGTGTCTGATCGATCACAGTCCAGCTGGAGGAAGTTATCTTGGAACACGCTGACCATCGTCTGGCCACAGAGCCCCAGAGGACAGTCAGTGTTTCAGGGCTTTCAGTCCTGGACTGGACCTCAGAGAACCGGGCCAAGACTTCCCCTGCAGTCCAATTAGAGACACGCTCAGCTCTCTCTATAAACCTATCTGCATATGAATAAGATCATTATTTAAAGGAGCTGAAAAGGTGATTGGATGACGGCCAATCAGCTGACAGGATCATCCTGCATGTGATTGGCCAAGACAAACAAACAAACCAGGAAGTTTCCGGTCCCTGTATTCACATGCAGAATGTGTTTGTTAGCTTTGTAGATATCTGCCACGGACCAGCGAGCTGATAACAGATTAATAATGATCCATAAACACACGGGGACCAGATTTCATCACAGGCTGTCTGTCACACGTTGGAATGTCACCAGACCGGGCAGCAACAGCCGCCCTGTTTGAGACGGGGAAACATTTAAAGGTTGGTGTCAGTTCATCAGACACTGAGACGCGTCACACATTTAGCAAAGACAGTCAGAGTCAGTGAAGGTATCACACGTGCAGTGTGTCGATGTGCATTCGTTTCTCTGTCTCAGATGAACAGTGAAGTGTTTCTCTGAGCGCTGATCTCTCTCTGAGTCGCTCGTTCACGCAGACATTTTTATAAAAGAGGAGAATACGCTGACCTTGTGAACTCGTGTCTGTTGCCCTGGTGATCGTCGTTTCTGCTTCTGTGTGGATGACCGCCGCTCCGTCTAAAGGCTGTTAAAGCGCCGCACACACGTTTAAGGGTCAACCTCACAAAAAGACAAAAACACATTATAATTGCTGCAATCCGGCGCCTCAGTGCTCGTTCAGCATTCATCCTCATTCACACTCGGATAGTAGATTTAAAGTAACAAAAAGATTTTGAACTGCTCCATCGTCTGTTTCTGTCTGTCCTTAACGTTCATTCTCGGCTCAGACAGTTTCACTGCGCTCCGTGAAATCTGTTTTCACGAAAGCAGCCCGACAATAAAACGTGGAATGTGGGCAGAAAGAGATTTATTCAGATGATTTATTCAGACGTAGTCTCTGAGACGTCCCGCAGGCTGTCTAAAACCTGGACGTAGTCTCTGAGACGTCCCGCAGACTGTCTAAAACCTGGACGTAGTCTCTGAGACGTCCTAAAACCGGGGCGTAGTCCAGCTCTGTTGTCAAACTTGTACAGTCGTGTCGTTGGAGCTCGGCAGGTTCTGTCTCAGTTTGCAGGATGGTAGTTCATGTCGTGCTGACCGGTGAGTGCTCGTGTTCCTTCTCCGGGTTAATAACAGTTACGTCTGGAGATTGCTTCAGACGAACACAACACTCAGATTTCAGGTCACAGGTTTCAAATGTTCCTGAACACTCAGACAGGAGAAATTACACCAATTGAGCAAATAGTTATTATAAAAGTAACTTCATGGTTTGGCCAACAACTTCTGAGCTCAGCCTACAAACACAAAATGAACTGTGATAAGGCTGAGCCGTAGGTCGGAGCTGTCCGTCAAATCAATACACAAACAAATCAGACCGATCAGGACGGGAAAATATGAACGCTCACAGAGAGCAGGCTGAGGAAAGACTGAGAGTGACCTGTGCCATGATGGATGATGGACGTGACAAACGTGGACGACAGCTTTGTGTTTCTCTGCTCATAAACTCAGCTCTATGATTTATCTTTAAATTCATAAAGCCAATTACAGATAGATACTTAGTGTCCTTTCAGATTCAAATTGTCTTAACAGTCATTGAATCACGGGTGGCAGAGCCAGGAGGAGCTGACGCGCCTGTATGAGGATTTGGGCTGCAGACAGAGGAGCTCCATGAAGGATGGTGGTTCATGAAAATAATGAAATGAAATGTAAGAGCTCAGTTAATGAGGAATCTGACCTGATCTCAGGTTACCAACAAAGACTGCTCGTTACAGGGAGAGGGGCTCACGAGCAAACTCATTAAATGAACATTATTATTACAGCAGACAAACTCTTGGCTCGGGCCACAGCTGCGAGATAAGACAAGCTGTAAACACACAGAGTGAATCAAACAAACGCTGCTGGAGATTTATTCATAATTCATGGGCAGCACGGCTACCGTGGCACTCTGCAGCGACTTTGGGTCAAAAACCAAATAATGGTCCCATGAAGCTCAAACACACCTCAGGCATACAAATATATATCTGTGTGTGTGACTCAAAGGAATATCAGCTCGTTTGCATTTCCCTCATCAAAGTGTGGCCAGAAATCATTTCTGCATGTTTTTTCTTAACTTCAACACCCAGACGGAGACAACAGAGGAGGGACGGGGATGGGAATGGGCCAGATTCAAACCCGATCCAGCACCAGCTCACAAAACTCTTCTCAAATGAATTTCTTCAGATAAAAAACGGCAAATTAAAAAATGTAATTACATCCAATTATCCAGGCGCCGATTAACGTGACAGCACAAGGCTGCCCGCTCCGTCCAGGTGAGTTAATATGCAGCTGGAAAACATCATTTATCAGCGTGTGAAGTTCATTTGTATGTGGCACACAGCTGAGCAGCGTCCACAGCGGCAGACCTGTTCATCTGATGGTTCTGTTCTTCTGTTCGGTCTCGTTACTGGGTTTAATTTTTGGGTGGTAAATTTAAATTTCATGAGCTACGACTCGCTGGATAAAAAATCACTTCTGCCACATCCTGAATAAAAATATTTTCATTTCATTCATCAATATTTTCAAATGACAAGTGGCCACAATAACAATGAATAATGCAGAGAAGTTCATCTTCATGTTGGAACAACACGATGCTCGCAGTGCAGAGATCGATTATTTGGTGACGTTCATACGAGCGGTCAGACTCTGTCGATGTTTCTCCATAAAATCTGATCCAGTTTCACCAGAATCAGTGAAATAGTTGGTGTGTGTGACTTAAAGTGTTACGTACTTCTCCCGACCCGGAGCCCAAAGTTACAGAAAGTCACCAAACACAGTCAGTTCATTTGATTTAACCTGGGAGAGACTTAAATGCCAACATAGCATTTTAATAGCAGCATTTTAAACAGCAGCCACCTGTGACAGTGACATTTACTGTCTCACTGAGTAAACTACTGAGCGTCCGGGGAGTCTTTAACCAGCGAGCCAGCGGCTCAGTCCATGATTCAGCACAGCAGATCAGCTGATGGAGCAATGTTTACAAGATACAGCAAATGTGCAAATATGAAATTTATGACCTGAACAAGCAGGGCTCACCCACCTATAAACACAGAGCAGTGATTACACTCTGACCTCTTATGTCTAAATATGCAAATGAGGCACCATCTAATTAAAATTCACTCATTTGCATATCATTCCAGAGCAGAAATGTGAACACTGGATATTTCTTTATAAATCAGAAAGATTTTAGTTTTAGACAGTCTGCGGGGACGTCACGGAGACTACGTCCAGGTTTTAGACAGTCTGCGGGATGTCTCAGAGACTACGTCCAGGTTCTGTGGGGACGTTGACTTTTATTCTGTCTCTGTATTAAAAACTAACACGTTGGCATGAATATGTTCGGTGTTAAATGGACCTTCACCTCCGTGCTCGTCATCCACTCCTTCATGACTCCGTCACATTCGCAGCCACAGACTGAGACGTCCTCCCCACCTGGGAGCCTCCTCGCAGCTGCAGATTGGCAAATGAAGTCCGACCTGACGGACTGGTCCCTCTGCGAAGCGCTCAGTCTGCCGAGACCGACAGGGTGGAAATAAAAGCAATCAGTGAGTGTCGGGGTGGCAGCAGAAAGATCCTCCACATGTTGGATCAATCTCAGCACGAAGCTGGGACACATCCTTCATGACCAGAGGAGCCAGCTGAGGTGGTTCAGCATCTGATCAGGATCGTCCTGGCCAAGTTTGGAGGCCCTGAACAGAGGAAGGAAATGGACGGATGGATGGATGCAGAAGTTTTCTTTGCTCTCTCTTCTCATATGTTTCTGAAATACAGTGAAATGTTTGATGGATGCAGCGAGTCATTGGTTTAATGGCTGCCAGACAGAATTATTGTAATCCAGGCATTACAGACGAGCTGGCTGTTGTCACATCACATCACTGAGCTTCAGAGTTTGGATCTCAGAAAGAATTTAAAACTCCACGAGCAGAGATGAGCAATAATTTGAAGATCACAGATGATTCATTAAGTGACAAACAGCCCGACGTGATTCACACCTTCACCTGCAGCAGCTTTTTGTGTGAACTCCATCAGAACTACAAAAATAATCCTGTTACCTCCCGTATGACGGCGGGAACTTGCTCCATACCTTGTGGCTCCGGCGTTCATGCTCCACATGCTTCACAGGCTGACAATTTATTCCATGCATTTCCATCCAACTCCAGTGCGGCTGCTATTTCATGGTGGCTGATGGACCCGCACCTGTACGTCTTCCAGCTACGGCATCAAACGCAGCATGAATACATATCATGGCAGGACGTACATACAGCCTGCTGCCTGACCTACATACTGAGACATGTGAGGTCAGACTGTATCTCTGTCATGTGACGTACCTCTGATGGTGGATTAAAGACTTTAAATGACTTCAGGCCGCAGGGCTGGACAGGTCCCAGGGCAGTGCAGTGGTCCTCCTCGTCATCTGTTTATTTGACTTCATTTTGTCTGTTTGTGTCTTTTGGTACCAGACTGTCACATTTTGTTTTTGGTTCTTTCATAGCTGCAGAGGCTGGTGCCTGTAATTTGCAGTGTAAGGAGCCTTTGCACATTATCAGCAGCATGAGGCACCTCGGGGCGTCTGGACAAGCTCCCAGTGCTGCTACTTTGACTCAGGATCTGTTTGTGGATTCATTCTTCCACCGTTATTATTCCTGGACTGCATCTATTGTTCCCAGGCTTTTTGTACCGGGCTGTAAGCATGTTTATTTCTGCTGGGAAGTTGGATATTTCAACATGGCTTCACTTCGCAGACATGTTATATAAGTTACACTATGCAACATCACAAGAAATCAGTGACCGAGTTAAATGTCCAGTGTCGTGCGTCAGGTCATCTAGAGGTGTAGCTACTGATTACAAACCTGTCGCTTCATCAGCTCCTTCCAGTATTTAGTTTGTCCCTCCAGGGCCTCTGTAGAAGAGGACCTGTAGTATCTGTAGATAAACACGAGTCTCATGTTCAGGTGCTTACACAGTGATGAAAACAGTTATGGAGATTAGAATCTGTGAACAGAGCTCCCTGAATCTGACACGCTGGACCTTTTAAAGGCTGCGTCGGACTCTAACGAGGAAAAGTAACATCACATGACCTCGTTAATGTGAAACCTGCAGACACTTTTTAACTTAACAAAGGAAGCGAGTGTCTCCGGAGACCCTGCCCATGTCTTCATGTTAATAAGTCCCATTTCATGCCTCGCAGACGAGCACTCAAACTCTCTGGGTGCTGTGCATTCTGGGAGGTTAAATGGAGAAATTTAAAGCAGGCTGAATCAAATTTGACTCAGTGTTATGAACATAATGGCTGTTGTCTTATACTCTGTTCCTCAGAGGAGTGCTGGTGTCCAAACAGTTTGGCCTGACAGAGTGTTAATTACCAATCTGTTCTCCCTCGCTCCGCTCTTTTCTTTTTTTATTTCTTGCTGTCACTTCTTGAATATTAAGAGGAATTTCATTTTCATGCGTCAGATTTCCGTGAAGGTCGAACTATGAGCCGTTAAGATGGTTTAATGTTTGCAGCGAGTCGGGCTCTGGCTTGCTTGCATGCAGTGAGTGAAGTGACGTGCCCTGTGGACGCCTCCAGCACACAAACATGACGGCGTCTTTTCATTGTCTCCGTTTGCTTCTCATGTCACGACTTGTATTTTTAGCACACAAGTCCTGAAAAGACATTTGAACAATTAGGAAACATCTCCGTCACATCACATTTGAACAGAGCAGACGCTGAGTTTAAAGCACTAAAACTAACCGTGCCAGATGGTTTGTTACACAGAATCACCGGGAACAGTTTGGACGACTTGGCATGTGATTGGACGAACCATCTGTCCGTCAGCGCCGATCACGGGAGAACTTCAATCAGTCGCTCTCCTGGCTTCGTCTGAGTCAAACGTCTCCTACTCGTCGTCACCAAGAGGAAACTTCTGAGCCGAGTCCAGCTCTGTCCGGAGATTTACAGCCTGACCTCAGATCTGCCGTCAGGCTCATTTACTCTAATAAAGCTGGAATGAATTAAACTCTTACATCCATGTGATTATATTACAGCAGACAGACACTCCCTCTTTATGTTTCCAGCTGAGGTGTTCTCCTCACATTAAACTTATAACCTCTCTGTCCATTTCTGCGCTGAATGAGCTCATTGGATCTGAGCTGTCCAGCTCAGTAACTAGGCCAGCTTTGTCAGAGTGAGTGGTCACAGTGCTCCTCTGCTTTTGCACTTAAATTGGGCTGTTCTGCTCTTTGAAATCCATATTTATGAGGCTGCGTGCATGAAGACATCCTGCACAGCGGTAACCTGGTTTCTGTGCACACGGAGCACGGAGCGCACAGCTGGACCGACGAGCGCCGGATTGTTTCGAGAATACCAGAACTGTGAACTCCATGGAGTCTCTGTCCTTCGTACGTCTGTCGGCTTCAGGAGAAGTACGGAACGCTTCCACCGGGAAGAAGGAGAGGCGTTCAGGCCCAGCAGGCCAATAGCAGCTTCTACGGACATGATGGCAGAGGAGAAGAGGGTGAAGAGGACGCTGACGGAGGAAGCTAAGAAGAGAAAAGGAGAGAAACTTTTAGTTGTTGTGAGTCTCGAAGGTCTCGGTTGGTGGAGATTTGGGCTGGTTGCTAACATCACACCGTGGGACTCTACGGAGGAAAAACTATCCAGCCGAGAGAAACGCAGTCACAGAAACGCTGATGGACGAAGTGCGTCTGCGAAAATAAACTCAATGAAGGAAGTGGTGAAAATGTAAGAACACAGAAGATTGTTAATTATCCATCTGCTCACTCCTCCACCTCATTATTCAGCTGGAGCGGTATCACAGCGGCTCGTGTCCTCTCCGGCCTTCCCGCCTCTGTTGCCGGGATTATTTTGGGATGAAGGGAAGCTCAATGGGAGGTTGGAGGGGATTTAAGCGCAGAGTCCAGCTGAGAATGAGAAACAGAAGAGGAGGACGACGAGGCGGGAAAGGACACAATAATGAGATTGATGCCACGAGAAGAGGATGCAGTGGGCCTAATGGGATGATCAGTGATCTAAAGGAAAAAGAGGACGAGCTAATGATGAGAAGTGGTGTTAATTCAATCTGGATGGAAGAGGAGGAGACGACAAAACATCTGTTCATTATTTATTACCGTGTTTCCTCGTTCTATCTTTGTTTCTCTCACACCGACACCAGTCTTCTTCTGGATCTTTCTTCATGTTAAAGAGTTTTTAAACTCAAAGTATCAGATGACGGCGTGAACTATCTGCAGCACAAAGATCAGGTTGTTGTTCCTCCTCAGCGTTCACTCACACTCGGATCATTAGATGCTCAGGAGAGAGTTCAGTCTTCAAAATGTAAATGTAATTTTCAGGAAACGTTGCTACGATCACTGATTTCTTCACTGATGAGCAGGTGTGTGTGTGTGTGTGTGTGTGTGTGTGTGTGTGAGGTAATGAAGTGATCCACATCATCATGTTGAGGCTCTGAACATGGCTGCAGGTGAATCCAGCAGAAAGAAATAAAATGAAGACAGAGAGTTTGACAGAGATTAATGAACACACACACACACACACAGTTTTAATACATTATTAGAGCTTCAGTTGACACGTTCAATTCATCACAGTTTCTACAACAGGAGGGGAGCAAAACATTTCCAACTAAATTACTGTGCAAGCCAACGAACGCTGGAAATGATGTGTAACAAACCAACAACGGGAAAACAAAGTCAGCCCGTCACAGGAGGCTCCGCCTCAACTCTGTGATTTACAGAGTTTATGATGGACAGTGAAGTAAACTGCTGACAGCTGGAGCTGCTGTTAGCTCATGTTAGCTCAGTCTGTTAGCTGCTGTTAGCTCATGTTAGCTCAGTCTGTTAGCCAGGCAGTCCAGACTGTGAGTGTTCAGGCCCAGCAGTCAGCAGCTTCTATGGACATGATGGCAGAGGAGCAGAGAGTGAAGAGGACGCTGACGGAGGAAGCTAAGAAGAGAAAAGGAGAGAGTGAGCGAGCAAGAAGCCGCCGGACAAGAGTAAATCTGGGACTGACTTTTAGTGGTTGGTGAGAGCTTGGTGAAATAAAAGGCTGAAAGACAGACGCCGAGCTGGGCTGACTGCTGCTGGACTAGTCAGTGATATTAGCTGCTGCTGGGTCTGCTGCTGCTGACCTGGATGATGACTCCTGAGGAACAGGGAGGTGAAGTGAGGACAGTCTGCGGTCGTGACTTTATGTATTTACAGTAAAACACCCTCGGACATTAAAGTTTACTCAGGCAGGAATGAACCATCTGCTGATACGCCGTCAGACTGAAAGTGAAACGGACAGATTTACTGTCTCTGATGTTTTAATGTTGTTCAATCTGAGCCTGAACAAACACGATTACAGTTCTTCTCTTCTTTCTGTGGGACTCTGTGAGGAAAAACACCAATTAATAATCAATAATTATACATTAGAGGGGTGAGTGGGCCTTTCCCAGAAAGACTAATTGAATAATTAGATAATTAGAGCCAGGAAAAGCTCTGGACAGTAAACAGCAGCGAGCATTGATTTCACACTGACAGCTTTAACAAAGTTATTCTCACTGTCAAATCATTTCAGCAGATAAATAAAATCAGTTCAAACTGAAGCCCTGAGCTCGTCTTCTCGGGCAGCATCTTCAGTCTCAGGACAAATATCCTGTGAACACTTTCACACACTCTTCGCTCCTCACTCTTCATCACTGACTGTGTGTGTCTTTGGCAGTGAACTCTGTCACGTCACACCGCCTGCAGCACACACTGACGGGGTTTCTGCCGAGGCTTCCCTCTGTCAGCGCAGACCTGACTTCAACTTCCTCAGATTCAGCTGTTCTTCTGTTTGTGATTCTACCATCACTGAAGTCTGCAAAAGGTCTTTTATTTTGAAAATTCACATGATCCTCTTCCTGTCAGCTTGATTGGCAACGACTTCCAAAAGGAAACGTAACCGTGAAAGAGTTGATGTCACAGAGACTACGTCCAGGTTTTAGACAGTCTGCGGGGACGTCACAGAGACTACGTCCAGGTTTTAGACAGTCTGCGGGGACGTCTCAGAGACTACGTCCAGGTTTTAGAGTCTGACAGGCTGTTAGGATCAGTAGCTGTCCTCTGACTGACGGTGTCAGACATTCAAACATCACTGGACCTTCAGGCTCAGCCAGATCTCGTCTCTGCAGGAAACAAAAGCTCAGGTCTGTCGACTTCTCTTGGCGAGCGCTGATGATGAGAATGAGTCAGATAACACACACACACACACACACACACACAGGAAACTCGTCAAACTCGGTCGTGCTCGTTACAGATTAAAATTCAGATTACATTTGAAATAATGAGCTAACGGAGGCTGATGATTATTCTGCATCAGTCACATGAGGGTGGACCTGAGTTCATCAGACGCAGGACGAACCTGAATGTCATGAAAGAAGCTTGGTGACTTTAACTGTCTGTGAGGAAACTGAAATGAAGAGCAGCATCTCTGAATCAGCGTCTGCTCTGGGACAGATAATCATGTTTCCTGTGTGAATAATTCAGCATCCTGCACTGGCAGACCTGCATCACTCTGCTCGCTAATTTCATTTTCTTTACTGAGAGAAAATCAACATTTATGTACTGAAGACAGTGAAGGCAACGGATGATTCAAACACACTGATGAGGTGCAAGCACCGACGTATCAATAAAACTATGAACTGGGGCGGTCGGTGGCGTCGTGGGTTAAGCAGCCGCCCCTTGTGTAGAGGCTACAGTCCTCGCTGCAGCGGTTCGACTCCCGCATCGGACGTCCATTTACTGCGTGTCTCTCCCCCTCTCTCTGCCCCCTGCTTCCTGTCTATCTTCAGCTGTACTATCATAAAAAAGGCCAAAAAAAAAAAAAATAAAACTATGAACTGAAACAAACTTCCAGCAGAACCTTTGAGGTTCAGTATAACAGGCAGACCGGAGGAGCCGGGGATCGAACCACCGATCATCCGCAGTCACAGCTGCCCATTATAAGGAAACAACCAAGGTACCAAGATGTGAAGTTATAATAACACACATCCGTTACTTTGGTACCTCACCTCAGGAGGAGCTTTATTTGTGGCGTCTCCTTCAAACTGACAGAATCTCCTGACGGAGTGTGATACTTTTAATGAGGACCCCTGACAAACCCACGTGGACCTGGACACTTTTGACTTGGAGGCATTTTTAAAAGCAGAAAACGATGACACGAAGTCATTGAGGACAAACTGACTTGAGAAGCACCTGCAAAGTAACGATGAGGGTTAACGATCACTTTATTTTGGTCCTCTATAAAAATCTGAAAATTGTTCAAGCAATTAACCTGAAGTGAGAACAGCTGAGGGCATCAGCTCCGATGAAGAGCTCCCATCAGATCCACGACAGGCTTCTCGTGTTACGATGACCCAGGTGAACAACCACCATCAGCAGAACGACAGGAGGCGGAGGGCACTGACCCGATCTGGTAAAAATAAGCACGTTTAATGGGTGCACTGTTAATACTGGACCAAATTCACAACCTGTCCCCGTGAGACACTTCCTCTTTAAATCTATGAACACAAACTTGTCTGAGCTGTTTCACGACACGCTGCATGACATGACACATGTCCGTCATCACTCACACTCTGCAGACTGCAGCTCTGCAGCAGGTGTGAGGTGGTTTAAGCTTTAAACACTGAGCGTGTACGTGCTGCGAGGTTTGAACCGACACACGGACCAACCCTGTAATCACAATCTGAGCAGTTTGAGATGAAGGCGCTGAATCTCGGCTGGCAGCTCATCTAAAGCTCTGCGACCGTGAAGTCAGGAGGACTCGAGTCTCATGAGGGGGAGCAGAAACACAAGTCGACTGTCACAGGCCGGCTCTTCTCCTCTGCTCTTACACTGTAAAACAAACTGTTTTTATGATAAGCTGTGCCAGAATTTCACTGTAAAAAATACAGTCTAACTTTTTACTATATATTTAAAATGTGATGAGAAATAATGACCGTAAAGTAAGACTCTTCAGACAGAGGAGACGGAGACTGTTGAAAATGGCTCCTGTCCATTTGTTACCACAGCGCTGCTGTCTGCTGGTCTGTTTCCATCAGCTACCAGAACCCAAATTGTGGTTATTGACTGGACTGAAGAGTGCACCCCAGCGCCCCGCGCAATTTTGTTCCCATCAGTGTGTTTATATATCAGTGTCTTCTGGTCCGGCGGATACATCAGCAAACTCTAATCGGCTGCTGCGAGCCTCTTTGTCAGCACGGAGGAGATGGAAGAAGACGCAGACGGATCTTTAAGTAGCAGAATTCACTTTCTGAAATAACAGAGTGCCGCAGACAGATCAGCACCAGAAAGTTCTGATCCGTCAGAACCCTGCGATGAGTCTTTATGCTGAGTTTCACTGAGAGCTGACATCGATGCAACTACAACTTTGATTATGCTGCATGAGATCTGGACTACACTTCCTGTTGTTTTTAGATACTCATACTCATGTCATCCACGGATCTGATGATCGGCGGTTCGATCCCCGGCTCCGTCAGTGTCATGTGTCCTTGGGCAAGAATCCTGAAGGTTACTGCACTGGTGGTGTGTGAAGGAGGTGCCACACCAACAAGAAGGTTTCTGGTTCGAATCCCTCAGTCTGAGTCTAAAGACATGCCGGTTCATTAATGACTCTAAATTAGAGTTAGCAGCTGTAACTTTAAGGTTTTAGGCTCAGAGACCTGCCATCACACTAAATGGATTTGTTCTTAAGTCCTTCATTTAGAACATTTCTGTGCGTCTCTGACGTCAACTGACAACTTTAAGAACGTGGCACGTGTCTTCCAGAGTTTTAGGCAGCTCGATTTTAAAGACTTCATTCACGTTACACCTCCAGCTTATCACCGCTCTGCTTCACACGCTTATGAACCAAATAAAACAGACTGTCTAAAACCTGGGCATAGTCTCTGTGACCTCCCCGCAGACTGTCTAAAACCTGGGCATAGTCTCTGTGACCTCCCCGCAGACTGTCTAAAACCTGGACTTAGTCTCTGTGACGTCCCGCAGACTGTCTAAAACCTGGACGTAGTCTCTGTGACAGTGAATATCCAGCTTGCATATTTAAGCTTTGCTCTCGTTCTCGGCGGTTTATCGCTGACCTGTTTGGAAAGCCTTTTTCATGGCATTAATTTTAACGTCCGCCCACCTCCTTTCCAACCACCAGCAGCAAAACTCTGACGATGACGGGGGCGGAAATGTTTTGCATCCCAAATTCCAAATGTTCCTTGTGATGGAGTCAGTAAAACTTTAAATATCAGCAACCTTCTGATGTAAACTTCCTCTTTAATCCCGATGACGCCTCGTCAGTGCTTCCTGTCCTGACGCATTACACCTCCCAGCTCTGAGACTGATGACATTTGAGTCACGTCTTCAGGGGACGACATTAAAGTGATTTCCTGCCAAACGAGGTCAGAATTGTGGCAGCTGCTCAGCTTTCTGGGATAGGTCGTCTGCCAAAAAAACCTGACCGGGCACCTCTCGAGTGAACACCTTTGATCCGTAAGCGTTGTGCTGAGTAACGCAGCCTGATGTCACTCTGTGTGTTTGCACGCACAGCTTCGTCTTTCAGCTCTATCTTGTAATCTTGTTTTGGTCCAGCGTCTGCAGCCGACGTAGCTGATGGATCATCTCACTCCAGGGAAACCTCGCCTCGTTTAGATGCTGCACTTGCAATCAGCTGACGATTCAAAGCACACAGACAAACTTTATTCACTATAATTCATGGAGAAAGTCTTTCCCACTGCTCAGCGCTGAGTGTTGGTGTTTACACAGGAGGAGGACTGAAGCTGGAAGCTGATGGAGAGCAACATGATGGAACCTTTGTCTGATAAACTAACGTCTGTTAAATCCTGTCGATGCTACGCTGACTGTCAGCTTTGGTAGCTGCTTAGCTCCGTCACTTTCTCATTAAGCTTGTTCATTTCCTGAACGAACGTTTTACTCAGCTTATACATGTCAGTCTAGTTCACTGCCTCCTCACGCCTGCTGCTGTCTTTCGTCTCTCTGGCTGTAACTGTCTCGATGCTTCGTCCACAGATCACCCACAGCGTCTCAGATGAAGCACCGTCTCTGATCCAAACCGTCATTTTAAGTCTTCTTAGGACTGAGTGTTTGGGGCAGTTTGTGCACTTACAGCTTTCTCTTTATTTTATCTTTCCAACCTCCAGCTGCTGCTTCACTGTGCATTAGTGCGTTTAGTCCAAATGTTGAAGGAACAAACAGAATCTTTTAAACCCGGGAAACATTTCCGGGAGATTCAAAAGGAAAGAGAGCTCTCTCGACATCATTTGGAAAGTTTCCAGACGACTTCTGGCACGTCAAAAAAAGTGGAATAATTCAATTAAGCAAACAGATCGTCTCAGAGACGGCACGTAATGAATGTGACACGTCGTCTTAATGTACATTTCTAAACGACAGAGTCAGAGTGATGGAAATCTGTTCAGCGATCGTCTCTTTAATCCTCCTCTCACACTGCGGCACAGTGCTCCGATGATAGGAGTCCCTCATGGCGATGGATCGCCGTCTCCAAGGGGAGAAAATGTGAGAAGAGAGACGAGGAGAAGCTCCACACTGAGACTCCGACGTGTCGTTTCTCAGCTCGGTGAAGCTTCCAGAGTTTGATCTCATCAAAATAACAACATGAAAAATGTGTCAGATCACATTACGACACATGGAGAACGTAGCTCACGTTCCAAACGTGCAGATTTGAGTCATATCGACAGATTTTCATCGTTACTGAAGGAGGACGGACACTGACCACAGTCTGGAGCATGGACGGGCTTCCAGGCCCAGCAGGCAGCAGTGTTCTCTGTGTATAAGATGTCCATGACTCTGAACAAGTTTAACTGTTTCACTTCTTTGATTGACGTGGCTGATTGAAGGTGAGAGCTCTATGCTTATATAAGTGTGTGTGTGTGTGTGTGTGATGTCTACCATTACCGTATACACACATCTGTGTTGATTAAGCTCTGATTACAGCCTTTAACAAGAATGTGGCTGTGATTTCTTTTGGCAGCTGCTGCTGACGGGATAACAAACTGAACATCGACGTGAAACCACAGGACGGTGTACGAATGCTAAATGTCTGGACGTAGTCTCTGTGACTGTCACAGACTGTCTAAAACCTGGACGGAGTCTCTGAGACGTCCCACAGACTGTCTAAAACCTGGACGGAGTCTCTGAGACGTCCCCGCAGACTGTCTAAAACCTGGACGGAGTCTCTGTCAATGCTGTTGGCTGTCTCAAGTAGACGCTTGAGGAGCAGACAGAAAGAGGATCAGACCAGGTTTAAAATCTCTTGGTGAACTGCTCCTGGCTCCACCGCCTCCATGTCAAATGAAAATGGCGTTGGTGGGACGGATACATGACTCAGTGTGATTGGTTTGGGAAACAAAACAAAAATGACCCCGCTGCCACAGTCGGCAGAATGAATGAAGTGAAGCGAAACAATAATTCAGCCTGATTATCAGGTGACTCACTCACTCTGAATAGATTCGCCCTCCTACCTTCAGAGGCTCGAGGCGTTAGACATCAGCTCCCTGAACCAGTTCAAACAGAGCAGTCCCAAACAAGCTGTGGGGGACCAAACATTTCCCCGCGGGTCTTCACCGAAGCTCCCCCACGTTTCGACTCCGTCAAAGCTTCAGGCAGTCTGAGTAAACTCTCATTAACGGTTCAGTTTTCAGCACCTCCACCTGCCCTACACGCCGCATTGTGTTGTGCTGCTAAGCAACTACAACATTCAAAAAAATTCATCTTAGTCCAGTGTGGTAATTATTTTAGCTTTTAAGTGTTGCTGTCTGACGGTGGCAGCTTAATGCCTCTGTTGTAATTATAATTAGTGTGAGAGGGCGTCCCGACAGCAGAAGGTCAACAACAACGTGTCCGTCTCCGTCAGACTGTGCAGATAAAACACTTTATTAAAATTTCTTTAATTAGAAGATCACGCTGCAGATTACCAACCTTCTATCTAATCACCTGAAGACGCTCAGAGTTACACGTCTTCAAGGTTTCATAACCTCCACATAACAATACAGCATCAATACAACAATAGTCAGTCTGCGGGTCGTCTCGGAGACTACGTCCAGGTTTTAGACTAAAACTTTAGTGAACATTCCTCTCTGATGGTTTTCTCACTGCGATGACGGCAGCAGAACATAACTGGGCACATAGAGACAAGCACACAAAAACACAAACTGTGGGCAACCTGCATGTGTTTGGACTGTGGGAGGAACGTGAAGAACCCGGAGAGAACCCAGCAGACACGTGGAGAACGAGGCCCAGCTAACTGCTTTTAGCACCCAATGATTGGGAGTTCCTCCCCTGCACACAGACTCCAAACACATCAGTCTCACAGCTTTGCGTACGCCCTTTCTTATCCTTGGCGGTAAATCTGATCTTCACAGAAGAAACTACAGAGACGAGGTCATTAATGTGAGCGGCACCGAGATCTTAATTAGCCTTTGACAGTCGAGTAGCGTGCAGACTTCAGCTGTCGTCTAAACTCTCCTCCGGTGTCACACAGATTGATCGTGATGCTGTAATTAAGTTTTGAAGTCGAGAGATTTTAAAATAACGGCCTCTCTCTGTCGATTTCAGCTTTAGAACTAAGAAGAAGAAACTGAATTATTCTGGTAATTTTCTGTCTCGTGTTCTAACAGCATTCAGGGTCCAGAAGGCGTCACCTTGGAGGGTCAAACCCGACCTCAGTAGCGTTTGATTTGATGTCGCCTGACCCTGCAGAACTTCCTCCACATTTTAATCGCGTGCGGTTGTGTTATCAGCTCAGCTGTTCAAAGGTGCGATAAGAGAAATGTGATTAACGGAGCGTTAAGTTATCACACACCCTGCTGTTTATATTCCACTACATCACCTGCACATATATTATTGAAAACTGCCCGTGGCACAGTGAAGGTCACATGTTTGACTGTGAAGCTGTGAAACACGTGTTGGTTTGTTGAAGGTTACAAACATTCAGTCATGGGAGAAGACATGAGCTTCCTCCTCTACGTACAGCTGGACCTCAGCTTCTCTGGCTGAACACTGAGGATGCAGAGCGGGCAGTGGACAGAATATTTTCTCCCTAACACAGAAAAAAAATAGAAATCCAGTGCATGTCCTGTGGACGCAAAGGACAGACAGTGATGTCTGTCCTTTGCGTCATATTAGGGGGCTGCTGTCGTTGTCATAGCGACCAGCAGCCGACATGTTGTTTTTGTCTCCTCGCTGATGATGATGAAACGTTGACGTGACGACAGACGTGCCGTTGTGTTCATGTCACACACACACTGTGTTGGTTCTGTGTTATGTCAGAGCTCTCTCTCTCTCTCTCACACACACACACACACACACACACACACACTTTTATAGTCATGAGGCCGGCAGCAGACTCTGTAAAACCCTGAAGTCAAATCTTAATCATCATCATCATTGACCTAAAATCTCTCTCTCTCTCACACACACACACACACACGCACACACACACACACGCACACACACAGCTGCAGACGGGTGTGTCTCGCCTCTGCTATTTTTGTCCATAATTAATTCATAAAGCACGCCGTGTGTTTTATGTCTCTTAGCGATGGCCTTGGGTCATGTGACCTGACAGCTCAGGCAGGAAGAGTCAGGTACAAAGACGTCGGACAGCTGGCCACTCTGCAGGGTGTGTGTGTGTGTGTGTGTGTGTGTGTGTGTGTGTTTCAAAGAGGTGGGCCACTGGGGAGGTAAATAAGCTCAACACATGTGGTTCAGTTGATTACATAAGAGCAGAGTGATGCTGCAAGAGAAGGAGGGAGGAAGAGGAGGAGGAGATGAGGAGGAGGAGGAGGAGATGAGGAGGAGGAGGAGGAGGAGGGGAGGTGAAGGACGCTGGGAGGCAAACACTGTAAAAAATGTAATTTAAGGACAAAAATTCTGGTGTTTTATCCGCGTACTCCTGCTGTGCTTTTGTTTTCCACTCTGTGATACTCGAAGATACAAGAGGAACTCCAAAATGTCCTGCATGGGTGGTGTTGCTGTCAGTCTCCCTGTCATGACGTATATATTCATGTTCCCCTGAGGATGATCCCTCCCCAACCCGAGGACAACATTTTACATATTCGTGTTGCATGAAAGTTTGCAGGACGGCCTCGCCACTGACTTTCTATGATGATTTCAGGTCCATCAATCCAAATGCCAACGCTGAACAGGCAGGTGAGGTGAAAAGAAATGTTTTATTAGGTAAACTGTGATCAGCAGGAGCTGTGGGTAAAGGTGAGGGCTTGATGGCAGGCAGGTGTGCTGATTGCAGATAATTGGCAGGTGAGTAACGAGAGCAGAGGACACAAAAACACAGAGGCTGCAGGAATCCAGTCGATGCTTTTGTCTTAAAACAGTTGCAACACAAATACTCAAACATGTTGCAAATACGTTTGAATATCAGCCTCTAAAATTAGACGCAGAGCGCCGTTATGTAACCGCGTCCGTCCATCAGTCGTTAGAATAACAAATCAAATATTAAAGAGTGACGGAGGGCTGGGAGATGGAGGCAGAGACAGAAATGTGATTTAAATGTTCCACCTCGAGCTCTTTCTCAGCCACGCTTCATGCCGCTCACACACATTCACAGCTGCCGCGTATGACCAGTCATGAGGTGTGAAGTGTGTTGCTGCTGTTTGCCGACATTCTCTCTTATTAGAGGCGACATGTCTTCATCACGAAGTCCATTTCAGAGAGCTTTATGGTTGTTTTGTTCAAAGTTCCATTGATGGTAGTTTTCTGTCTCCTCGGCCGAGCAGACAGTCCAAAGATTGAAAGCGCCGTCTGCCGCTGTTGGCCTCTGACATGAATTATGATGAACATCAGGACATCCCAATCCTTTCAGCCCGAGGCAGGAAGAATCATTTTAGTGTGTTTCCTTTTAAAACCAATAAAAAACAAAATTCTCAAGGACACGTCAGGAGAAGAATTTAATTTCCAGGTAGTTTTACAGGACTTGACCGTAAACGGCTCATAAACACACATCGTCTTTATTTAATCTGACAGCTTTTATCGTGACCAACAGAGAGAAACATTTATGACTAATTCATGTGGAAGCAGACTCCTCAAACCAGAGCTGCTGTTCAAATGTCACATGAGACGGGAAAAAAAAAAACCTGATGAGAAATATGAAATACATCTGTGACACCGCGCTCACCGTCTAATGCTTTATCTGCTTTCCTACATAACCCAGAATGCCTTCAGCACACAGGAAGAGCATGTTAACTGTCTCTCCCTCAATCAAGAGTTCCACGTTGGAAAATGCATCACGTCCAGGTTTTAGACAGTCTGCGGGACGTCACGGAGACCATGTCCAGGTTTTAGACAGTCTGCGGGGACGTCTCAGAGACTACGTCCAGGTTTTAGACAGTCTGCGGGGACGTCACAGAGACTACGTCCAGGTTTTAGACAGTCTGCGGGGACGTCACAGAGACTACGTCCAGGTTTTAAACAGTCTGAGAGGACGTCACAGAGACTACGTCCAGGTTTTAGACAGTCTGCGGGGATGTCTCAGAGACTACGTCCAGGTTTTAGACAGTCTGCGGGGACATCTCAGAGACCACGTCCAGGTTTTAGACAGTCTGCGGGGACGTCACAGAGACTACGTCCAGGTTTTAAACAGTCTGAGAGGACGTCACAGAGACTACAAGTAGAAACTTGTCTCATGTTAAGCCAAACATCGATCTCGAGTTAATTGATGTTAACATCATTAATATTAATGAAGTGCTGATATATAATTATGTGTTGCTGAAGCTCATGACATGCAGCGGTTTGGAATATTTCCTGCAAACAAACTGAAGCTGCGACACATTCATGACGGACGAGTGACACAGACGCAGATAAACTTGAGTTTCATAACGAGCTTCGATAAGCGAATGAGAGCGACGCTGCTCGCTGAAGGAGAGATGATATATATTTAAATATAGAAGGTGAGAGAAGAAGTGTGGGAGATGGACGTAGACAGAAAAAGATGAAGAGCGATGCAGCCTTTTCATTTTGGTCTCCGTCCAATAAAGACTTTTTTTAGTCGAGCTTTTATATTCTGGAAATAGAATCCAGCTTCGAGTGCACGGCGAGTTCAGGCAGATATATTTGGGCAAAGAATCCAGAGCCTCGTACGTCCGTGAGAATCCTCCAGCTGATCAGATTCATGAGCAGAGAGGCGTGTGGACCTTTGATTGTTTTACATGTCGTTCTCTCCTCTGGCTTCTTCACATATTTGAACCCGGCTGTGGGGATTTGATCCCATTCAGTTCATCCCAAAGGTGTTGGGTGGCGCTGAGGTCTCTCTCTGCTGATGTTGTGGTGTTCACACGATCAGGCGCCTCCGTGTACTTGGATAATAATCTATATTTGAACCCGCTCCACAAATCTGACACTTCATTAGACAGCTCTGTTCCGATCTGCGTCTCATCGGCCTCGCTGTGTTCTGCTCTGATGTGTTCACTTTTCTTCGAGTGAGATTCACATTTTGAATATCGTAACAATGAGCGACGGAGCTGCACAAAAAGGAAACGACGGCCATTAAAAGCTCCTCCACCTCCTCCTCCTCCTCCTCCACCTCTCTGCAGAAGCTTTCATCCAGCAGAGAGGTAATCACACATGATTTGTTTGGCGGTATTTGAGGCTCTGTTCATATGTAAATGAGGATTTTTAGAAAAGGAAGGTGAAACTATTACTGCAGCCGCGCTCAGGGAATTATTTATGGCCGTGTTGAAATGTAGAATGGAGCAGAAGTTCTCATCCGTGAGGCCGGTCAGGACCATTTACCTTCAGGTGGATCAGGAGGGTTTATGAAAGACATGCTGGGCAGTTTAAAAACTCAACGTTTGTGTGTCTGACTGCAGCTGATATGACAAACCAACAACACAGATGTCACGTTGTTCCTGTTTATGCAAGTTCAGTTCACGTCTGACAGTAAAGTCAGATCTCAGCTTGAAAAGGAGACGCCTGAAGACTATCACAGTTTATTTTCCTACCAGGCTCTTGTTGCTGCATCACGTCCACTGTCTTCTCAGCAAAACACGACACAGTCCATCAGCGTTCCCTCGCAGTCCAGGCCTGAAAACAGCCGCTAACAAACTGAGGTAACATGAGCTAACAGCAGCTAACAAACTGAGCTAACATGAGCTAACAGCAGCTAACAAACTGAGCTAACATGAGCTAACAGCAGCTAACAAACTGAGCTAACATGAGCTAACAGCGGCTAACAGACTGAGCTAACATGAGCTAACAGCAGCTAACAGACTGAGCTAACATGAGCTAACAGCAGCTAGCAAACTGAGCTAACATTAGCTAACAGCAGCTAACAGACTGAGCTAACATGAGCTAATATGAGCTAACATGAGCTAATATGAGCTAACATGAGCTAATATGAGCTAACATGAGCTAACAGACTGAGCTAACAGGAGCTAACAGCAGCTAGCAAACTGAGCTAACATGAGCTAACAGCAGCTAACAGACTGAGCTAACAGGAGCTAACAGCAGCTAACAGACTGAGCTAACAGGAGCTAACAGCAGCTCCAGCTGTCAGCAGTTTACTTCACTGTCCATCATAAACTTAGTTACATAGTGTGAGAACAGACGTACGACTGACAGAGACACCGTTCACCTGATCACAGGTCAGCTGATCACAGGTCAGTGTGGATCAGCAGCAGGTGACAGCTGACAGAGGTGGCCCATTTAAAGATACAATGAACATTCAAAAACCACTTATTTAATATCTCCCAGGCAGCTAAAACGTCTGACATGTAGCCATTACAGAGGAACCCCATGAAAGCTTTTATGATGTCTGCGGCTGTATATCACACACACACACACACACACACACATGGTTACGTGCATGCAGACTGTGAATAATTAAAGATTATCTGTCATGTCCTGCCTCCATTTTACACCCTCAGTCCACACACATGCATAATTCATGAGTTTAACTTTTGATGCGTTGAAAGCTTCTTTTTAAAAATGGCAGTTAATGTCTGTGTTTGCTTTCCAGGATCAGGATACACACTCTGCACACACACTCTGACGTCTTCCCACTCGTTGTATTCACAGCTTTTCTTCCCAGAAAACAGATTTTTATCGAATAAACTCTGAATAGCTGCGTTGCTGCATTGTTTATAACCGCGACCTGAATGCGTGTTGTCTCTTGATCCCATCCCGTCTTCCTGTCTCATTCAAATTTCATCTTTCACTAATTTTCATCTCTTGTTCTCAAACTCTCGCCTCAGTCTCTCTCTTTAGTTCACCATCTGTCTCTCTGTTGTTGTTTGTCTTCATTCATGATCTGCGCCTTCATTCACGAGCCTCGCCTCTCAATAACACACTTCAGATCCATCCTCTGTTTCTCTGTTTCAGCATCACTTTGTTTCGTCTCTTTCCACCAATATTCTTTTTGTCCATGACTCATTCCTGCATCCTGTCTTCCTCTTCCTCCTCCTCCTCTTCCTCGTCTCATGACAGTAGTCGGTGTTACACTGAGCACAGAGGAGCGACATTAAACACACACAGGGCCTCAGGATGAACTGCACTCGTCTACGCGTTCAACCCTGAAGACACGGAGACAGTCCCTAACAGGAACATCCTCGGTCAGTGTCGGTGCTCTTCAGAGTTAAAGTTTCTAATGAAACAAGTCGAAGTCTTTTCCTGCAAAGCTGAAGAAAGCTGCTGTCTGCTGGTGCTGACTTTAAATTTGTTCGCTCTGAATCACACAGATTTAAAAAACATTGATTACGTGAAGGTTGTGTCGTGTTTAATCTCCACTAGTTCACCTCTTCTTCAGGCTCAGACTGTCAGAATAAGAGCGTCCTCTGAGGGGAAAAGAAGAAACTTTGTGGCTAATTAAAGAAAAGTTTGTTTCTAATAGAAACAGTGTGACAGCTGTGCTGTTGCTGGTATTTGTCTTATCTGTTGCAGAGCCCAATTATGAAAACAGATTTCTAAAGTTTCCCAGAGGATGAACCTATTTTTACTGAACATCCTTCAAAATAAAAGAACATGAAGTGGTTCTTCACGGTGATGCCACAGAGGAACTTTTATCTGTCCTTCAGGAAACATTTATCTTCAAGTTATTCCCAAAATCTTGTGTAAAACGTTGAATGAGCACAAACACAAAGTGATCAAATATGTTCATTAATAAACGCCTCATTGCTTCAGTTTTAGAGGAGCTGGAGGACGCGACCATGTTGGATCAGGGCCTGGTGCTGTGAACTGATCTCAGCTCTGTGGGGTGTGACCACGTGGCTCAGTGTGATTGATTGGCAGACGGGGTCGACCTTTGCTTCGACTTGTTGATGAATGAAAGATTAATCAGCCGTCCTCGCCGCCGCCGGCTCGCGGACATAATCAGTGTGATGGCCGTCCAGATGAAGTCACCGTTATTTTCCTGCGCCTCCACACGTGCTGACTCATCATAATCAGCATGTCTGTGACTCATTATATTAACATGGCTAGTTAGCTCACGTTAGAGTAATAACACTAAAAGCCACCGAGTCAGTGCTGAGTGAGTTTGACAGGTTTTAGGTCACGGAGACTACGTCCAGGTTTTAGACAGTCTGTGGGATGTCTCAGAGACTACGTCCAGGTTTTAGACAGTCTGTGGGACGTCTCAGAGACTACGTCCAGGTTTTAGACAGTCTGCGGGGACGTCACAGAGACTACGTCCAGGTTTTAGACAGTCTGCGGGGACGTCTCAGAGACTACGTCCAGGTTTTAGACAGTCTGTGGGACGTCACAGAGACTACGTCTTCTCTCCGTCTCACTTTTTGACTCAGGAAAATCAAATTGTCACATCAGAGATCACAAAGTCAAACTCTGGCAGAGAAATAAAAACATCAGAATCCACTCCTCCTCCTCCTCCTCCTCCTCCTCCTCCCCTTCCTCCTCCTCCTCCTCCTCCTCGTGTGTTAAAGTACAGTCCTGTAGGTGTGAAGCTGTCCTGGAGTGTCGGCGTCTCTCCTGCTGTCTGCAGAGATAAATTCACTCGTCATGATATTTTCTGAGCATGAATGTGGGTTGGTTGAATCAATAGCTCGGCCGCTCATGTAAAGCCCTGGGCAGCGAACTAAATGAGTCAAACAACAAACTGCGTCACCGCGGACATCAATCACAAGTGGCCTTTGATCGATGGAAGTGCAAAATCAATGCAACTTTCTGTCACAGTTGCACTCAGAGCTGAACTGTATTTTTAGTGCAACTGCTGGCAGTTCTGACGCCGCGTGTTGTTTCCATCGATTATATTTTCCACTGGTCTGGTGGGCGGCACCGTCCTCGTATGACCATAAAGCCTTTGGGTGAGACACCAGGTGGAGCGAGAGACTGCCCGGTGTGCTGAGGGTTGTTGGTTTGAACTCTGCAGTGGGTAAAATATCTGAACCCTGCAGCTCAGTGCACGAGTCTGAGGATCTTCTGTTCTTCGTCTTTAGAACAAAAATACACACCACAACCTCACATCGCTCTAGACGTAGTTTCTGTGACGTCCCCGCAGACAGTCTAAAACCTTGACGTAGTCTCTGTGACGTCCCCTCAGACTGTCTAAAACTGGACGTAGTCTCTGTGACGTCCCTGCAGACAGTCTAAAACCTCGACGTAGTCTCTGTGACGTCCCCGCAGACTGTCTAAAACCTGGACGTAGTCTCTGTGACGTCCCACAGACTGTCTAAAACCTGGACGTAGTCTCTGTGACGTCCCCGCAGACAGTCTAAAACCTGGACGTAGTCTCTGTGACGTCCCCTCAGACTGTCTAAAACTGGACGTAGTCTCTGTGACGTCCCTGCAGACAGTCTAAAACCTCGACGTAGTCTCTGTGACGTCCCACAGACTGTCTAAAACCTGGACGTAGTCTCTGTGACGTCCCCGCAGACAGTCTAAAACCTCGACGTAGTCTCTGTGACGTCCCCGCAGACAGTCTAAAACCTGGACGTAGTCTCTGTGACGTCCCCTCAGACTGTCTAAAACTGGACGTAGTCTCTGTGACGTCCCTGCAGACAGTCTAAAACCTGGACGTAGTCTCTGTGACGTCCCACAGACTGTCTAAAACCTGGACGTAGTCTCTGTGACGTCCCCGCAGACAGTCTAAAACCTCGACGTAGTCTCTGTGACGTCCCCGCAGACTGTCTAAAACCTGGACGTAGTCTCTGTGACGTCCCACAGACTGTCTAAAACCTGGACGTAGTCTCTGTGACGTCCCCGCAGACTGTCTAAAACCTGGACGTAGTCTCTGTGACGTCCCCGCAGACTGTCTAAAACTGGACGTAGTCTCTGTGACGTCCCCGCAGACTGTCTAAACCTGGACGTAGTCTCTGTGACGTCCCCGCAGACAGTCTAAAACCTCGACGTAGTCTCTGTGACGTCCCCGCAGACTGTCTAAAACCTGGACGTAGTCTCTGTGACGTCCCACAGACTGTCTAAAACCTGGACGTAGTCTCTGTGACGTCCCCGCAGACTGTCTAAAACCTGGACGTAGTCTCTGTGACGTCCCCGCAGACTGTCTAAAACTGGACGTAGTCTCTGTGACGTCCCCGCAGACTGTCTAAACCTGGACGTAGTCTCTGTGACGTCCCCGCAGACTGTCTAAAACCTGGACGTAGTCTCTGTGACGTCCCCGCAGACTGTCTACAAAAAATCTGCGATATAACAACACACAAATCTGTCTCTTTCTTTCCGTCTTCTCTCGCACACATTTCTTCGGCTCATTTGATTTAACGATAACACAGATTTAATTAATTAATTATGTATACATCAAAGAAGTGAGTCATCCGTCTCCTCAAAAGACGTCTCAGATCAAATCTTCAGTAGCGTCTGCGGGTCGTTCATATCGCTGCTGTCAGAGGAAATGTTTGTTATCTTCCAAAAGTAGGTCTGATCTTTGATGGAGCCTTTTTGTTTTTATCTGGAGAGACGTGAAGAAACCTGAAAAATGTTCTTCTGTCTCGATTTTTTATTTAAACTGTGTAATTATTCCAACATATTGAAAAAAGAAAGCCAAATATTTCATGATCAGGTGTTCAGGCCCAGCAGTCAGCAGCATCTACAGACATAATGGCAGAGGAGCAGAGAGTGAAGAGGACGCTGACGGAGGAAGCTAGTTTTTGATCATACGTAATGTAATCAGAACAAATAAAATACTCGAGTACAGCTGAACATTTAAAGGTGTGTTTACAACACAAAAAGCTGCAGCTGTATAATTTTAATCCGCTCCGTCTTCTTTGTTCCACCTTCAACATGATTGGAGCAAACTGGAAAATGATGTCCTGTCAGGCTGCAGTCAGTATTGGCAGCGAAATGAAAATGAATATTATTGATTAGTATTTGCAAAGAATGTATTGATCATAACCCTCACACTGAGGGGAGACATTGACAGCGCCTGCCGGCTGCCCTGCTCTTTCAGCAGCATTGAATGAATTCCCTCATGCGTCCTAGAATAGGTCAGAACAAGAAATAAAAAACTGCCACTGACAGCTCAGCGTAACTCATCACATTTCTAGTTTCTACTTGTCTCATGTTAGTCAGAAGACTAGTTTTAGACTGTGGGATGTCACAGAGACTATGTCCAGACTGTCTAAAACCTGGACGTAGTCTCTGTGACGTCCCGTCACACTGTCCAAAACCTGGACGTAGTCTCTGTGACGTCCCCGCAGACTGTCTAAAACCTGGACGTAGTCTCTGTGACGTCCCCGCAGACTGTCTAAAACCTGGACGTAGTCCCTGGATCCCATGGAGGAGCTGGAGTGCCGTGCTAAGCTGGCTGCCACTGTGACCCGACCCCGGATAAACGTAAGGAAACAGATGGAACAACAACGTCAATGATCCATGACGGCAATAAAAGGACAAACAGGAGTTCAGTTTGTGTTCATCGACATCTTTAATAGAAAATCTGGCTTTTGCAGCTCAGCCACAGAAAAACATCAAGGCTCGTGATTTCTGTACAAATGTGTGTCGGAAACAAAGAATTCACACTGACGGATGTCAAACCTGTTTCAGGGTTCAGGTTCATTTAATGATTCATTTGAAAATCTGTACACGCTGTCACATATTTACACTTCAAACTGTTAACGCGTCGTACGGTAACTGTCGTCTGCTCACCACAGTGCTGACACCAACCAAACCTGTTCAGTCAGTTATTTGATGTATTACTCCGGGTTTGAAGACGTTTCTTGAGTCATACGTTCATAAAACTTCTTACAAAACTAAAGGAACGACGAGGCTTCAACGCGTCACTCGTATTTTGCAGTCTCGTCCACAGGAGTGATTTGTTAGCAATTATACAAGGAATCTGGCTGATCGCATCACAACACAAGTTTTATGGGTCATTAAGCCTGACGCTGTCACCAGGGAGTGCTGCAGTCACTCTCTCTCTTTAATCATAGTGTTAGTGTATGTACAGCGACGTGTTGGTTAGCGGACTGGACTTCACTTCGAGTGCACTTTGATCCCGCTGACAGCACAAAGGAATACAGCGTGGTGTGTCCTTCATCGTGGACAAACACAGCTCATGGTTGGGAGGATTTCAGCAACATCAGCGTCTTAAATATTTAAGATCCAACTTGATTTTTGTCATTTTAGGCTCTATGATCCATTATCCATTAAAAAACAAAGTTTTGCATTAACAGTGATTTTAGGTCAGATAGAAAACCACCAGGTCTGTGCATTTATGTATAACTTGGTCTTTGGTTTTAGCTGCCTTTCAATGGCAGCTAAAACAACACCAACTTCAACTGTCAGCTGATGTTAGCTCAGTTTGGTAGCTGGGCTGCCAGGACTGTGAGCCCAGAACACCAGGGGAGTGTTACTGTTTTTTTAAACAGGCCTGGGCCAAGTGTGACGTTGACGAGTGGCACAACTTCACGCCGTGTGCTGAAAAGTAGCGAATCTATATCGTTCATACACGTTTAAAGAAAATACAGCGTGTGGCACGAGAGAAGAGCTCGGGCCCGGTGCACCGTGCAGGAGGAAAACGATGGTTTTTGTTGGCGACACGTCAAAGTTTTTGTCACTGAACGCTTCCCCATGGTGGGAAGTGTTGGGGCTGTATTAATCAAACTGGACTGAACTGATGTGATTGCTACTAACGTCTCCATTACTCTCCATGGTTGGTGTGCTTGTGTAACACACTGTGCTCCTCGCTCATATCGACACTCTCCATAGATTCTGTGACAGGAAATGGAGCCGTGCCCTGAAGGCGCCGAGCCCAGAATGAAGAGTATAGTTCAGTGGTTCTGAATCTCTTCAGCTCACAGCCCACAAAGTGAACTAATCCTTCAGGGACGAGCCTGAATGTGCAGAACCAGCGGTGCATTTAGCATCTCAGTCTCGGAGCTTACCGCAGGCACACAACAGGTCAACCTTTGTATCCGCAGCCTGAGTCCTGTTTTTCTCTGGATGAACTTTGTGTTGTTTCATTCTGAGCAAAGCCGACGGTGAATCTCTTGATTTAGTCAAACTGTTTGACTCCACATCGTCTCAGCCGTGCTCCCGCTCCGTGGTTCCGACTCAGAAGCTGGCTGTACTTTTGTATTTCAAACATCTTTCATGAATAACACAATCAAAGCTGTCTGCACACTGAGCACTGCTCATTAAATGAATTGAATCTGAGTGAACATATATCGTGTACGTGTGTTTTATGATAATGAATCTGTCCTAATCTGAGTGGGCGGGGCCTGAAAACGCCAATGAAATACCTCCACATACTCATCAAAGTACAATAATAATAGACCGCCGTGTTAAATAATGTGCGTGATCAGCGATAACTCTGCAGACGTGATTACTCCATTAATTCATTCATTAAAACAAAAGGTAACTGACAGCTTTAATGAGTGACTGAGTTTAGCAGCTGTGATGGATGAAGCTCCACATCAACGTTTGAGGGTGTCACATTTTGTCATGTACCAAAAGTTTTTCCTCGTCATTATTTGTGTGAACCTTTGTGCTCGTGTTCGTAACACAGTCATCATCATCCTGCGAGGCTGCATTCAAACATGATCAGACACTGAGCCGCTGTGAAACATCAGAAAATCACTTTTTATTTCTCTGATTAGCGACTTTTATCGCAGCTGGCGCTCGCTCGCTCTCATTCACTGTCTCCATCGCTCAACACAAACCAAATTAAACTCTAACTTGCAGTCAGACTCAGATTTAGAAGCTGCTTCATGAAATAAATGAAGTGAGAGCACAGCAGGTAGAGCGTCTGATTGGCTGCAGCGTGACGTTGGATGAACGTCGAGACGACCTTGACGCAAATGATTTAAAACCCCGTTTGAATGCGGCCCTAAGTCACATTCAGGTTGACTGATCTGACTGGTTGTTGTGATCATCAGATTATCTTTTTTTAAGGTGCCTGTCCTTTTCCAACAGTTCTGACCACATCCCAGATGGTTCCATGTAACAAACCATCTGTCAGTCAGCTCTTCGGGAGCTTGAAAGTCAGTTATCAAATAAAAACCTGGCATCACCAAGGAACGAGGGGGAACGAGAAGAAAAGTTTGAACCATGATCCGTCCAGTCCAAACTGTCTCTGTGACTGAGCTACGATCAGTGAGGCAGGAACCTAAAACACGTGAGCGGCCTGATTTCAGGTGACCTGAAACAGCGTGATGACTGACTTGTGTACAAATTTTTACAGTTTATTATAACTTGTCCACTCATTGTCCACCAAAGAAAAACTGTGTGTCCGTGGTAATCAGGAACATTTTGGTGTTCTAGCTCCGTGGGAACTCGTCTGTACACGACACCCACTACCATCCAGATCTGTGTCGCTCCACCAAAGATGGTTCAGCAGAGGTGCAACCACGGTTACACCGTGTGCCAGTGAGTTAAACAATCCTCTTCATGAACATCTGTTTGCTCACAGTATCTCCTCAGCCGTCATCGTATAAATCTGAGGGAGATAACCAGTCTGGCAGCGAGCTGGCATGAATCCCTGCCAAACGTTCCCCGCTGATCGTCTCTGTCAGTCTCTGCAGCTTCGCCGATGACCTCCACCTTTACACGTCGGTATCTGGCTTCTCCACCAGTTTCAGAGCCTCGTGCATGCCAGCCGCCGACAGCTTCCGATTGATGTTCCTGTAGCGGCAGCGCAGGAGGTTGCTGTAGGTGGTCCTCAGGTCGCGGTTGAAAAAAGCGTAAATGAACGGATTGATGAGGGAGTTGGCGTAACCGAGCCACAGCAGAGTCCTCTCCAGCCAGAGCGGCACGCAGCTGCACTCCACGCCGCAGACAAACGGCCTGGCGGTGGACACCAGGAAGAACGGCAGCCAGCAGAAGGTGAAGGCACCGACCACGATGCCCAGCGTGGCCGCCGCCTTCTGTTCCCGCTTGAAGATGGACTGGTTTTTCCTCTTCCGGCGTTGGTGGTGTTCACCGGTTTTGAGGAGGCGAGACACTCGCGTGCTGCACTCCTCCTCCACCTCGCGCTGAAGCTTCAACGCAGCCGCCACACAGTCCAAACTCTCCTCCTCTTCATCCTCGGCGTCCTCATCGTGCTCCTCCTCCAACCCTTTAACACTTCCTGTTTCTCCTGACAGCACCGCCTCGTGCCCGCCTCTTGCCCCTCTTGCAGCCACCCCGGCGCCGTGCTCCCCTTCCCTGGGGAAACCGGTGATGGTGTGCTTGGCGGCGCTGAGTTTGGCCGCCCGGTAAATCCTGTAGTACATGATCAGCATCACCGACATGGGGATGTAGAACGCCACGGCGGTGGAGTAGACGGTGTAGCCGAAGTCCTGACTGATGAGGCAGACTCTGCCGTCGTTGACGTTCTGCGCCCAGCCGAACAGAGGCGGGAGGGTGATGGAGGCGGAGAGCAGCCACACCGACAGGATCATCTTGGCCATGCAGCAGCCGTTCTGCCGGACCGGATACGTCAGAGGTTTAGTGATACCCAAATACCTGCAGAGAGAAACGTTTCATGAAACAGCAGACAATCCATTATTTATGTATTTTCCCACCCTGAGGGACAGACGCTCCCCCGCCGCCCTCAACAAGGTGCCCTTGAGCAAGGTGCTAAACTACAATCTGTGGTCGCCATATGCAGCCCCCAGGTGGGACGCTGGGAAAGACCATATGTGACGAGCAGAGCTCTGAGCGTTGGACAAAGAGCAGCTCACTGTAAATAAACAACTGTTGTTTTTACAGGCTCAAAATGGCAGCTGTGGTTGCACCATAAAGAATACAACACCACTTATTCTCTAATGTTTATTCTCACATTTAAGGTCGGCTTTTTATTATCTTTATCAATGTTTGATGTTTTGTCACTGACATTAATGAAAAATAAAGGTTTTATTTTCAAATATTACAGAGTTTTACTGTAATATTAACAGTCTCGAACATAAAATACTTTATTCTATTAATCTAATCTATTCTAATAATCAAAAAGATTATTAGAGTCATTTTTGTTTCATTTCAGAGTCATGTCGCTCTCAGTCTGACTCTCTCGGTTAAAAAGGTCAAAGGTGTCAGTGGACAGAGCTGAAAGGTCACAGGTTCGATCCCCACATCAGCATCTGCCCTTGAGCGAGCCACGCTGAGGCTCCGCGCTCTGACCTCCATCACACGAAGGAGCAGACGTGGAGAGCAAAGTCCAAGATGTTTGAATGTCTTCTCTAAATGTTGATATTTGATATAATGATCATGCTGATTAATATGAATTCATACTCTGACTTTAAGTCGCAGGATAAGTTGAGCTCACCGGTCAATGCTGATTACGCACAGGCTCATGATGGACGCGGTGCAGCACATCACATCCATGGCGATAAAAACGTTACAGAAGAACTGTCCGAATATCCACTGACCCCCGATCAGATCCGTGATACTGACGAACGGCATCACGGCCAAAGCCACCGACAGGTCCGCCATGGCCAGAGACACGATGAGATAGTTGGACGGCTGGCGCAGCTTCTTCACAAAGCACACGGAGATGACCACCAGCAGGTTCCCGCAGATGGTGGACAGCGTGAGCATGGTGAGAACCCCGCCGATCAGGACTTTCTCCACCCGGCCGTAGCTGAGGATCTGCTCCCCGCAGCGGGTCCCGTTCGTCTCCATGACCTGCGGCTGACTGGAGGTGGACGGTGATGTCGCTGCTGCCGCCGCCGCTGCCGCTGCAGCCTCTGCGGCGCCCTGCGCAATCATCAGCAGCCGGGGCGCGAGAGCCTCCGAGATCATCATGTTGGTGGAGCCTCCGGGATCTTCGCCACCGACTCGGTCCTCTATCATGAACGACGACCTCATGTTGCCGCCACCGAAGGTTCCGTTACTCGCTCCCACAACAACCATTCTGCTGCCTCCGGTTCCTTTTTATCCATGGACGTGGAGACCTTTCCGGCGGTGACACAGACGCGCGCACGAGTGCTGGAGCTGGTGTTAGTGTGAGAAATGAGTAATTCCCGCGCGCAGCCTCCCTCAGGATGAACTACTCCGACATCCTGTGTGTGCCTTCAAGAAGCCTCCGCGCGCCTTAATTCATCCATTTGCAGCCAGACGCGTCATTACGCACGTGGCGGCGCGCCGCGGGCATATCCCCAAAATACCTGACCTATAAAATACGCTGTGATTTCCTGCCTGGTGTCTACCACCACCAACACACTCTTCATCCTGATACGCGCGCGCACAGACACACACAGAAACTTAAAATCTGCAGTGCGCGCGCGGATTCATACCCCCCAAATAGTTGACGTGTGACGTCAGAAGAGAGGCTGCGGGATGGAGGATTACACCTGTAAACAAATCACACAGCAGAGACTTCTGGGAGTTTAAGTCTGCTGACGGGACACAGTGTGTCCGTGGATGTCCGTGCGTAATTACGCACAACAACGAGTCCATACACACACACACACACGGGCACACACAGGCACAGGCACACACACACACACACAGGCACACACACACTGGGGATGGATCATAAATGATGGTGTGGTCGCAGCTCCGGAGGAGGTGGAGGTTTGTGGTGGTGTTCAGGTGGAGGAGCTGAAGTTCTCCTCATCAGTAGAGGAGGTCTCCTGGATCAGATTTACGGAAGCAGGAGGCCCAAACCGAGACACGAGGCTCCGAGCCTTGGACAGTAGCGCCCCCAAGCGGCCATGAGCCTCCACTGCATGTTTTTCCCTCAGGAGGAGACGACAACGTTCAGTTATTAAACTGGAAGCACAGCTGTGGGCTGCCTCAGGGTCAAACAGTGTGAATTAACGATAGATTCATATTTTATTGAAAAATACATAAAACATTGCAGCATAGCCACAAAACAAACAGATCCAGCATTCATCCACCCAGGAGGTGCAGACTAAACTTCACTAACACACTTTGTTGGCAGCTGTGGACGTCAGCGATGAGTTTAGGGTGAGTCCGGGCCTCACTACCCTAAGTAAGATTTCATTTGTGACTCCAAGTGCACACACACCAGCACTCTTAACTGAATGAACACACACACACACAAACAGCAGAGATGGACTAATCATTCACCATCAGACGTCTTTCTGTTTGAGAGCTGTCAGACAGATCCAACAAACGTTCAAAGATCACGAGGCTCATTCTGTCACGGTCGCAGCAGCACAGCCGGCTGATGGCAGCGTCCAGCCCTGCTGTGTCCACGCCGTGTGTGATGCTCAGTAACGTTAACGTTCAGCTCCAGGTCAGTCCTGATAACTTTGATCCACCTTGTTTCTCCAGGCAACACTTTGTAAAGTTTCTGACAACATCAAAAACAAAACCATGACGTGGTTTAAATAATCAGACATTTCTTGTCATGTGAGCTCCAGATTTAATGTTGAAAATGTGTTTTGACCTTTAAAAGAAGCTCGCTCTGAGACTCAGTCACTCAGTCTGACCTCTTTAATGAGACTCGGAGGCTATTTTCACCCCTCTCTCGTGAACGTACCCCCATTATATCGACTTTGGTGCAACAAGCAACAATATCACCTGCTAAAGTCACAGCTGAATATTTCCTGCCTTCATATTTTCACTATGAAATTATAACCGCAGACCTTCATACAGTAAAGGATAAGTCCTCTTCACTCTCTTCTCCTCTCACTTTATGTTTGAGGCTCCTGTTCATGAACATAATGATTCTCGGCGACCATCTGTGAGTCTTCCTTTCACTTTCTGATCTCACCTTTCTTCTTTATTTATGGCCCCATTTCATGATGCTGACGAGTCAGGCCAATGAATAAATGAATAAATGAATGAATGAATACATAAACGACTGAATCTCATTCATCTCCCTACAAACTGTTTACAGAGCACATTCAAAAACTACATTCATCAAGGTCGACTCTCTTCCCTTCATACTGTACACACATCATCACCATCATTAAAGACAGTCTGCGGGACGTCACAGAGACTACGTCCAGGTTTTATGACATAAAGATATTTTATTATAATAATAATGAAAATAATTCTCTCTCTTGTCGTGAACAGGACTTTTATTTTGAAGGCAGGATCACCTGAGGGTAGCTTACGTCACGTTTCCTCCACCTGTCGCCCTGCTGGGACCGGAAGTCCCGCCCACTGGCTCCCCTCGCAGTCCGTGCCACAGTTTCCCGCCTCCTGCTGTGTAAACAGGAGTCCTCCTTGTGCGTTTCTGTCTTTCTTTGCGGGAGGCGCTGCGGTGACTTCCTGGCGTGAATGCGAGGGACAGCAGGAGGAACCGGATGTGGACTGCGAGAGGAGGACAAGCTCGAGCGGACTGAGGACCGTGCAGAGGAGGAAACGATCACCACAGAAGAAGAAGGAGGAGGTTTATTCACAGTAGCGATCAGCTGATCTTTGTTGTTGTGCCTGACAGTCACAGCTGAGGGTTTACGGCCGCGCCGCGCTGACATCACCGGCTGGGTGAATCATCGCCTCCATCAGGGGGGATGCTGTCACTGTCACTACACCCTTAAAACGCCACAGACGAGCCCAGCTGAGACCACGAAGCCTGTCTGTGTCTGCACCTGTCTGCCTGCCTCTCCACCTGTCTGCCTGTCTGTCTGGTTGGAGCCAGGATGGAGGAAATCCTGCGGAAGCTGCAGAAAGACGCGTCGGGACACAAACACAAAGCCATCCGAGACGGCTGCGTCTACGCCTGCGGTGAGTGTGCGTGGAGGTGGGGATGGATGGGTGGATGGATGGTGGATGGATGGTGGATGGAGGCTTCAGCTCTGTGTCCACCTGCTAGCAGCTCCCTTTAATCCCACAGGCCTCCATCTTTAAACGACGGAGCAGAAACCACCTGAAAATGTGTCGATTTCTTTATTTAAGGTGGTATTTAAGGTGGTAGGGTGGAGGGTTTCCATGCCTGTGTGCAGGTGGGGACCTCCATCATGCTGAACTGGACTAACAGCTGCTGCACTTTGCCTGCCAGAGTCAGATTATCATCATCACATCTGCATATTCCTGCACTCGTTGCTGTACGTGAACGCCTCACCGTGGCATCAGATATTATGGTGATGCGTTTGAGGACAGTAGTTCATCTGATCACTTCACAGTTTTTAATGTCTAAATTTATTTTTTGAAATTATTAATTAATGAGAATAATTATGAAGATGTTTGTGATGTCCATGTTTAATATTTCAGGCATGACTCAGCGTTTTTATAACACGTATGACACAAGACATGACAACAACAACGTTTCTGCTGACTCACAGGTCACTGATTTTGAATGCCCCTCACCTCACGTGTGTGTGTGCGTGTGTGTGTGTGTGTGCATGTGTGTGTCTGTCTCTGCAGTCGTCATCATTAGTGTTATGATGATCCGGCCTGACCTCGTGGAGGCAGGTACAGTCAGGAGAGACGAGGCTCAGATTGTGCTGATGAAGGCACACACACACACACACACACACACCAAGGCCGTTCTCAGAGCAAAGTGGACAGCAGACCTTGAAAACACACACACAGAAAAATGCAAGGTGTGTGTGGATTGAATATCCTGTGTGTGTGTGTGTGTGTGTGTGAGAGCGATAAAATGTTTCTCCGGAAAGCCAATTAAATGTTTTACCGACCGCCTTGAAATGTTTTGGAGACACGCCCGGGAAATTCATCAGCGTGTAGCACACACACACACACACACACACACACACATACATACACACATACAGCGTGAGGGCAACACTAACAAGAGATTCATCGAGTTTTAGAGACTCAGCAAGTCTCAGATTTCTAGTTTCTACTTGTTGTTCGTCATGTTAGTCAGAAGACTAGTTTTAGACTGTGGGACATCACGGAGACAATGTCCAGACTGTCTAAAACCTGGACGTAGTCTCTGTGACGTCCTGCAGACTGTCTAAAACCTGGACGTAGTCTCTGTTTTTGATCATGTGTTTTGTGTCTTTGCAGAGACTCTGGAGTCTCAGGATGGATCCGTCAAGATTTCTGCGTCGCAGCTTCGGTGAGTTGTAACAACACTCTTCTTCATTCGACTCTGTTCAGCCCAACAGCAAACCTAAAAAGAACGTAGTGAGAACGTTCTTTGCATAGTAACTGAAAACTGATGGTGTGTTTTTCCAGGAGCTTCGTTAGCCCCCCTCAAGTGTTTGAATATGGACGAGTTATGCTCACACTGTTTTTACTGCAGGCGGCTCACAGCTGAACATTAAAATTCAAACTTCCGAGCCTCGTGGCTCACACACACCTTTATTTTACACACTCTGTGTGTGTGTGTGTGTGTGTGTGTGTGTAGTTTAAACTCATTTGAATATCAAATAATTCCTCAGATGATAATGCAAATATTCGCGTGCAGGAGTCATCGTTACACATTGTTAAACATTACTTAGACTACTAAACACTGACAAAATTAAATATATTATCATAGGTGTGTGTGTGTGATGATGTAATAACACATAAGAGTCGTTATTTGAATGTTTCATGAGTTTTTAAGGCTGAAACTCTCGACAGAGACTCACAGCTGTAGTTCAATTAAAGTGTCTGAAATATTCAAAATAAAAGCAGGATTTTATTTTGAAAAACCAAATTGTCTGTGCTGTCAGGGCTGTACAAGTGAAGCCGACAAAGAAAGTGATAAAACCTGCAGTTCCTCTAACGTCCACTTGAGGCTGGCTGCAGAAGTGAGTCAGTCTCCATAAGTCCCCATGTTAGACAGCAGAAATTAACATGTTTATAGAAATAACGTGAATCCTGACGAGATGGACTCACGTGATATCACTTACGTGTCTTTTACATGAATCACGTCCGTTAATGAGCTGGGTTGTTTTTTTGCATCTGTTGCCATGGAAACATTCCTGCGTATAGTCACTGAAGCTCACTTTGTTTCCAGCGCGTAAACGTGAACGTAGCTGCTGGTCGATGCCATCATCGGTGCCATTAATCGTGGACGACACACCATAAATGATTCATTCAACAGCCTCTTTGGTTTTATTGGAGATTATTAGATTAAATATTGATGATGTCTTTGTAATGTAGAGCTGCTCTGTCTACACACAGAGAGAAGACAGGACTCCTCCAGCCTGACTCAACACAGACATCTATATTCTGTTAATTCTTTCCTTAACGAACCTACAGATCTAACAGAATAAAGATGTTCTGATTGATAAAATTCAGATTTCTTTTTATGTGTTGCCGCTCATGTCATTGGATCTGTTGATCTGGCTCCTCGTGCCAGCCATGCCAGCTCGGAGATGAAGCCCTCAGCAACAGAGCCACAGCAACGCAACCGACTGCAGATAACGAGACGGCGAGCGAGCGAGCGTACAGAGGATAACGAGACAAAGAAAGACTCGGCTCACAGTCGGGTTTCTTCCAGTTTATCCAGAAAATGGAGAAACTCACAGCCTGGGAAGCCCAGCTAACAAACTGAGCTAACATGAGCTAACAGCAGCTAACAGACTGAGCTAACATGAGCTAACAGCAGCTAACAGACTGAGCTAACATGAGCTAACAGCAGCTAACAGACTGAGCTAACATGAGCTAACAGCAGCTGACAAACTGAGCTAACAGCTGCTGCAGTTGGCAGCAGTGTACTTCACTGTCCATCAGGAAACTCTGTAAATCACAGACACACAGTGCTGATAGCATCGAGGCTAACAGAGCTGTTGTAATGTGTGTCTCCTGCAGGGAGCGCTGTCTGCTGCCTCTCCAGATGGCTCTGGAGTCTAAAAACACCAAACTGGGACAGACTGCGCTGATGGGGATGCAGGTAGGTGGAGGAGTTGACCCGATATGAGCCGGTCTGCAACCTTAGACCCTCAGGTGGGGCCATTGTTTGACCACTCCTCTCTTCTCCAATCAGAAGCTCCTGTGTGAGGACAGGTTTGTGGGTGGGGTCACCATGGAGGTGGAGGTCCTAGAGAAACAGCTGCTCAGCCAGATGTTGGAGGCCATCAGAGTGACACCGTCTCTCCATGAAGACCTGCAGGTGGAGGTGATGAAGGTAAGATCTGCAGAGGCATCAACACACTGTGACGACGACGATGATGATGATGATGATGATGATGATGATGACCTGTTTGTGTCTCCGTCAGGTCCTGCTCTGCATCACATACTCACCAAACTTCGACATTAACGGAGACTCCATCCTGAGGATCGCTCAGGTGAGACGACTGTCTAAAACCTGGACGTAGTCTCTGTGACGTCCTACAGACTGTCTAAAACCTGGACGTAGTCTCTGTGACGTCCCCGCAGACTGTCTAAAACCTGGACGTAGTCTCTGAGACGTCCCCACAGACTGTCTAAAACCTGGACGTAGTCTCTGTGACGTCTCGCAGACTGTCTAAAACCTGGACGTAGTCTCTGTGACGTCTCGCAGACTGTCTAAAACCTGTGTCAGGACAAAATGAAAATCAGTTTTCTCTCTGTCGTCTGCCTCCACCTCATCTGTCTGGTTACCATGGTAACCTGTGACGCCATGGAAACTTCTCGTTAATCTCTCCGTAACGGTCGAGTGTTTGTCTGCGTCACGACCTCTCTGTGACTAAGGCAGTGGAAAGATCACACACTGACACGTTTGTGTGTGTTTGTGTGTGTGTTTGTGTGTGTGTGTGTGTGTGTGGTGTGTGTTTTCAGGTATGCATTGAGACATACGTGTCCAGCTGTCACCAGCGCAGCATCAACACGGCGGTCAGAGCAACACTGAGCCAGATACTGGGAGACCTGACGCTACAGCTGAGACACAGACAAGAGGTCTCACACACACACACACACACACACACACACACACACACACGGTGGATATTAGTACAGATTTCAAAGCAAAGAGTTACGACGTCGACAGTCTGTAAAATATAATAATCAATACAGACTTCAGGAGAGGAGTTGACTCTCAAACACCTTCAGATAAGAAACATGCCATCGTCAGCCGTCAGAGCCAATCATGGCCGTTCTAGTCAACGTTTCCAACCCCACAGTTGGAGCAGTTAGGAAGCGACTCTCGGCTCGGCTCCGTCAAGAATTCACGACGCTTCTATTTTAGACGGACGTCACGTCAATCTGCAGCAGAGCAGCTGTGCAGTGTGTGTTCATACCTGCACTTTAAAAAGTATTCACTGGTCTCTCCTCTTCCTCTTCCTCCTTCACCTGTCGTGCACGCTCATTTGATAGAGCTCTGAATTTATTTCCAGCGGACGTTAAAGATCAGGTGACGTCAGGTTTGATCCCTCGTCTGATATTTAATACACAAAGTGACGCAGATCGCCCTGCTGAGTCAGCGATGTGAGAATCAGATCATGTGACAAACACGATGTGGAAGCAGCTCATCTGACCTCACTGTAAACTCCGTCTGTCAGATATTACACAGCTGTAACGACTGTAAAGACTCCTCCTGCTGTGTTTCTCCTCCACAGGGAGCTGATGGAGACGAGGTGACTGCTCCTCCTCTGCACAGAAGAGGTACATGATGATGAGGACAGACGATCTGTCTCCGTTATCTAACAGCAGCTACGAACTGATTTCTTTTGTTTCTTAATGTGCAGATATTTCTCCGACCAGCCAGGCGCTGTGTGACGACGTGGTGACGGTGCTGACAGTGTTCTGTGAAAAGCTGGAGTCAGTGGACAGGTAAGACTAAATGTAGTCTCTGTGACGTCTCACAGACTGTCTAAAACCTGGACGTAGTCTCTGTGACGTCCCCGCAGACTGTCTAAAACCTGGACGTAGTCTCTGAGACGTCCCCGCAGACTGTCTAAAACCTGGACGTAGTCTCTGTGAAGCCCCACAGACTGTCTAAAACCTGGACGTAGTCTCTGTGACGTCCCGCAGACTGTCTAAAACCTGGACGTAGTCTCTGTGACGTCCCGCAGACTGTCTAAAACCTGGACGTAGTCTCATTGACGTCCCTGCAGACAGTTTTATTAATCAAACGTTGTTGTCCTGCAGTGGACACCAGCTCCTGCAGCTTCTCTACCTGGAGTCCATCCTGTCCATGCTCAGCAGCTGTCCACCCACAATGCACCTGTCCAGAGGTTTCACCGACCTTGTATGGTAAGACATGAAACATGTCTATAATCTATATAGTCTTTGATTCAGTCTTAGTGTAGTCTTGTGTCTTATAAACAGTCCCATTCCTCTTACAGGAAGCAGCTGTGTCCGTCCCTCGTGGCGATCATGGGAAATCCCGTCAACGACAAAACCATCGCTTCCCACCACGGATACATGGGGGCGCCAGACCGAGAGCGTCTCTCAGACAGACTCAGTCTAGGTGAGAGAAGCAGCTAACAAACTGAGCTAACATGAGCTAACAGCAGCTAACAGACTGAGCTAACATGAGCTAACAGCAGCTAACAAACTGAGCTAACATGAGCTAACAGCAGCTAACAAACTGAGCTAACATGAGCTAACAGCAGCTAACAAACTGAGCTAACATTAACAGCTTCATGTCCGTCCTTGTCTTCTTCCAGGGATCAGCCAGGACGTGGACTCCTCGGGTGGAGGGGTGTCCGATCAAGGCAGAGGGTCCGGCTGTTCCTCCAGCGCCCCCGCCAGGATCGCACCAGTAGTGCGGACTGTGTGTTACATCGCCGCGGAGCTCGTACGTCTGGTGAGCTGCGTGGAGTCGATGAAACCGGTGCTGCAGTCGCTCTACCACAGGATCCTGCTGTACCCGCCTCCTCAGCACCGCACCGAGGCCATCCGCATCATGAAGGAGGTGGGACAAGGAGACGTCAGTACATTTTGGGAAGTGAGACATAAATGAAGGTGGAACACACGTACTAATGTATTTCTGTGTGTTAGATTCTGGGCAGTCCCCAGCGGCTGTATGACCTCGCTGGTCCATGCGTGGTTGAACCTGAAACCAGGAAGCGCTCCTTCTCAAAGAGGAAGTCCCACCTGGACCTGCTGAAACTGTAAGTTTGACCTCTTCACTCTCTTCTCCTCTGCCATTATGTCCATAGAGGCGGCTGGAGCCTGGTTACATTGCCTAGCTCTGAGCTAACATTAGCTAACAGCAGCTACAGTTGGCAGCACTTGGTGCCGTCTCTGCTCACTCGTTTCTGCTTCCTCGCGCAGAGTGATGGACGGGATGACGGAGGCCTGTATGAAGGGCGGCATCGAGGCGTGTTACTCCTCGGTCTCCTGCGCCTGCGCTCTCCTCGGGGCGCTGGACGAGCTGTCGCAGGGCCGCGGCATCCAACCTGAACAGGTACGCCGACATTAAGCTGACGTGGTTCCGTGAATGAAGCTGTGGGTGAAGCATGGTAACACAGCAGCTCTTGTTTCTCAGGCTCGACTCCTCCTTAGACGGCTGGAGGATCTGAAGGATGGTACCGAGTCGACCCGCGAGTCCATGGAGATCAACGAGGCCGACTTCAGGTGGCAGAGACACATCCTGTCCTCTGAGCAGGCTCCCTACGACCCCGCCTCTTCCTCCTCCACCATGGCCGCCACCGGGGCCACCGAGCGCAGCCCCGACATCAGCATCAGCATCACCACGGAAACGGGCCAAACCACCTTGGATCTGGAGGCGGGGGAGCTCGGCCTGGGTCACACCACTCCTGAGGAGTGTGGGGTGGAGGACGCACGCCTCCCCTCGCCGTCGTGCTGCGGCACGCAGGAGGGGGCCAAAGATGAGCCGAGCCTCGAGCCGGAGAAGGTGGCCCAACGGGTGGAGAAGGGAGGAGGCGCAGTGCAGGTGGAGGGGAGAGGAGAGAAACAGAGAGCAGCAGGAGGTGGTGGAGAGAGAGGAGGTGTGGTTCCTCCAGATGTGGTCCAGAGAAGTCACGGCCTCGTCTACCCCGACATCACCAACTTCCTGTCTGTGGAGTCCAGGACCAGGTCACACCACGGAGGCGGGTCACGGTACAGCGAGAGCAACTTCAGGTTCGTGTTTGGAGCCAGGTTGGAGCTTGAAACCTGAAGAAGTTCTGGACTGTTGTCAGAGTTGCTCTGTTAAACAAAGTTGACATCATGTTTTCAATATGAACCTTTGAATTAGATTTGTCTGATGACAGTTCATCAGTTTTTGACACCTACAGTACATCTGTGTCTCTCTGTTGGTCCCTCAGTATGGAGGAGCAGGACTTGTCTCGGACAGAGTTTGACTCATGTGACCAGTACTCCATGGCTGCAGAGAAAGACTCGGGGCGCTCCGACGTGTCCGACATCGGCTCCGACAACGTCTCCCTGGCCGACGAGGAGCAGCAGACCCCCCGCGACTGCCCGGGCCACCGCTCCCTGCGCACCGCCGCCCTGTCCCTCAAACTGCTCCGCAACCAGGAGGCCGACCAGCAGAGCGCCAGGCTGTTCGTGCAGTCGCTGGCGGCGCTGCTGCCCCGGCTGCTGGGGTTGGCCACCACCACGGACGTGGACCTGTCGCTCCAGAACTTCTCCTCCACCTTCTGCTCCGGACTGCAGGCTGGTGAGGGAGGCAAGCAGGAGGGTGTGCGCTAGCTAAACTAACACAGGGTGTTTGCTGAGGGTGGAGTGATGTGTGCAGCAGCTCTCTCAATCTCCTCACCTTGCCTCGCTTCCTCCTCCCTCTCTTCCCTCCTTCTTCCCTTCTGTCCTTGTTTCTCAGATCAGATCAGTTTTTGGCAGGTGTTGGTGTTTGTTCTCACTCTCCTCCTGTCTCCTCCTGTCTCCTCTTGTCTCCTCTTGTCTCCTCCTGTCTCCTCCTGTCTCCTCCTGTCTCCTCCTTCCTTTCCTCTCAGCTCAGTCTGAAGGAGCCACATTAGGAACCAAATGTGGTGAATGTTCTGAGGTTTTTTAAGCGGTTCCCTCTCTCTGCAGGTGGGATCCACTCTCCAGGTTTCGAGACCGGCGACACTCTGAGCTGTCAGTCTCTGATGAACGCCGACGGTCTCTATCTGGTGTCGTACTACGCTCTGCTGCTCAACCTCAAACTCTGCTGCTGCGACTACTACAGGCGGCGAACGCTTGCGCCCGTCCTCAGCCTGGTGAGCGACTCAATACAGTTGAACGAACATCTGTTTGAAGCTTCCTCAGGTGAACGGGTTCAGATGGTAGCATCATGACATCGTCCTCGAGGACTGAGCGATGTCCAACAGTTTCTGGATTTTACCGTCTGCAATCCAGAGTATCACTCAAACATACTGAATATCTTTCCTTCTGGAGGATCCTGAGGCGTACCCAGGCTTAGATGGGTGATGTAGTCCCTCCAGCTGGTTCTGGTCTGGACATGCCCGAGGTCTCCTCCAAAGGAAGGTGCTCAGGTAATCAGATGCTGGACCACCTCAGCTGGCTCTGCTCCAAGCTCCTCATCGTGTCTCTAACTCTGAGCCCGGAGGAAGCTCATTCCAGCCTCTTGTATCCGTGATCTCATTCTTTCAGGCTCATCACCATCGCTGAGGGATGGAACGTAGATGGACCGGAAGATCGAGAGCTTTTCCTTCCACCTCAGCTCCGCTGCATCAACCCACCGGTCCACCTCACGCTCCATTTCCTGTCACAGACAGAACTTTAATGTGTACTTTGTAGCAGTCAAACATCAGAAACTTTACAGCTGTGTGTGTTTGCAGACGTGTACCGTTGATGATGTGTGTGTGTGTGTGTGTTTTGCAGAAGGAGTTTGTGCGCCTGATCCAGAGCAGCGGCGTCCTCGTGGTTCTGTCTCAGGCCTGGATCGAGGAGCTCTACCACCAGGTGTTGGAGCGCAACCTGCTGGCTGAGGCCGGGTACTGGGGCTCACCTGAAGACCACACACTGCCGCTCATCACCATGCTGACAGGTACACACCACGGCTATCTGTGTGAGGCCACGGTCCTTCTTCTCTCCTCGTTCTGACCCTCGCCTCTCCTCTTCTCTCAGATATCGACGGTCTGGGCAGCAGTGCGATTGGAGGTCAGCTGATCAGGAGGGCGTCGAGCCGATCACCGCTCAGCTGCGATAAGGCCGGCAGCGACACTGCGATGGCAGGTCAGTCGCTTGTTATCATGAAACTGGACTCCTTTCGTTTTCCCGCCACCAGCTCTTCCTCTTCCTTCTCTTTGTGCTTTTTCAGGAGCCGTGTTCTCTCGCTTCATCCTCACCGGCGTGTGGAAGAACCTGATCGATGTGCTGTCCACGCCGCTGACGGGCCGCATGGCGGGCAGCTCTAAAGGCCTGGCCTTCATCCTGGGAGCAGAGGGGGTCAAAGAGCAGAGCCAGAGGGAGAGAGACACCATCTGCCTGAGCCTGGACGGTCTACGCAAAGCTGCCGCGCTCAGCTGCGCCCTCGGTGGGTCAAACTGTCATCATACATCACTGAGAGGTCAAAGGTCGCGGACAGATACTCGACAGCAGCGGTCCAGGCATCACTTCCCCAGTGGCTCGCTACGCGTCTGTTAACACTGACAAAGGCTAAAAAATAACATGCATTTCAAAGGCAAATTGATATATGAAATAATAATATATAAAATATTACTGAGGATAAAATATTCATTTAATTTTATGAGAGCATCTGGTCCTGATGGTGTCTGCTGAGAAATCTGTGGCCCTTCGACAAATGTAGTTGATGACGGCTGCTCGAGACGAAGACGAAGATGATTTGACATGTTAAATGTGAGATTTATTCACTTCACATCAAAGATGTCTGAACAGAAGAGCATCATGGGAAATGTATTTTTATCAACTCATCTCTCAGTCAAGATGAAAACCTGATTTGAATGATGAGCACAGAAGCTGAATATGAATGAACATAAGGTGAACTGTGTATGTGTGTGTGTGTGTTCATCAGGTGTGGCTGCCAACTGTGCCTCAGCGTTGGCGCAGATGGCTGCAGCCTCCTGTGTGCAGGAGGAGAAGGAGGAGAAGGAGGTGGGAGAGACGGGAGACGCCATCACACAAGGTAAAGAGGAGCTCATACTGCTTCCTGTTTCCTGTTTCCTGTCTGTACGTGTGTGACGGCTGATGAAGACGCTGACCTGCTGTGTGTGTGTGTGTGTGTGTGTGTGTGTGTGTGTGTGTGTGTGTGTGTGTGTGTGTGTGTGTGTGTGTGTAGTGAAGCAGCGTGTCGAGCAGCGTCTGGAGCAGATCGGTCGTCCTCAGGGAGTTCGCCTCCACACGGCTCACGTGTTGTGTATGGACGCCATCCTGAACGTAGGACTGGAGATGGGAAGCCACAACCACGACTGCTGGCCACATGTCTTCAGGTACACACACACACACACACACACACACACACACACACACACGCGCGTCCTCTTCGCTCTCGTCTCCTCTGCCATTATTGCGTCTCCGTCACCCTTCCTGTGTTTCTCAGGGTGACTGAGTACATCAGTTCGCTGGAGCACACCCACTTCAGTGACGGCTCCTCGCAGCCGTCCTCTTTGACCACCATCACCCAGCAGAGCCAGCAGGCGGCGGGAGCGGTGGACCTGGGGCTGGAGCTGAGCTGCGAGCCCAGCCCGGAGGCCTCGGAGCTGGGCCTGAGCCAGCCGGTCATCCAGCCTCTGTCCATCCAGGAGCTGCTGAAGGAGAGCAGCCGAGGAGGCCGAGGTCTGGACCTGAAGACCGGCAGTCTGATGACGGGAACCAGCGCCGCCAAGGCCGTGTGCACGCTGTCGACTCAGGCCGACAGGTAAGAGTTCATCTGCTTCACTGACAGGTGGTGCTCGGCGGGCGGTGCTGTGGACGTGGATCACATTGACTTCTGACAGCCACAAGATGGCAGCAGCTGAACAGGGCTGCGTGTGCGTGTGTGCGCGTGTGTGTGTGTGTGTGTGTGCGTGTGTGTGTGTGTGTGTGTGTGTGTGTGTGTGTGTGCGCGTGTGTGTTCATCACTCCTCTAAGGACAGTTTAAATGTTTAGACCTGGTTCCTGGTTTCAGGGTCTCTCAGGTATAGAAATTTAAATGTGTGTAACACTTGTGTACGTACGTACACACACTGCTGCACTGAATGTGTGTGTGTCCGTTCAGAGGATCATCTCTTATGTAAGCAGTTATCCAGGCTGCTTTAAAAAAAGAAGTTGCCCTGGAGCAGATGGACTGAAACACATTCACAAGCTCAAACATCGTAAACACTCTGACCTGTTGCCAGTTCTCCTCATTCACTGTGAGACGTTTCACAACCTTCATTGTCCAACTTTGTGAAACTCAAAGTTGTCTTCGTGCTATCCGTTAGTCCTTCCTCTTATCTGGGGTCGGGTCCAGAGGTTCTTCTCCCCAGCAACACATCCCAACTCCGCCTGGAGACTAGATGGACTATGTAGTCCCTCCAGCAGGTCCTGATCTGTCCCAGGATCTCCTCCTCAGCCTCAGGGAAGCTTTCAGCAATCTCATTCATTCAGTCACCCAAAGCTTGTGAAAAAAGGAAAATCAAGACCAGTCAGTCCATCTCACTGTCACTCATAAACAAGACTCTGAGATACTCGCTCCTTCTCTTGCACTCCCAACCCGAAGGCACCATTTTCCAGAACCATGAACTCAGACCTGGAGGTGCTGACTGTCATCCTGCCCCAGTCGAAGGTCACGGTCCGATGAAGCCAACAGAACCACATCATACGTAAAGAGCAGAGACACAATCCTGAGTTTACCGAACCGGGCTGCACCTTAAGATCCCGTCCATGAATGTGACGAACAGAATCAGAACAGAATGAGGGAGGAAAGTTTGGGTTGTGTTCAGTGTTTTCAGGTTTAATTGTGTGTTTCAGGTTGTTCGAAGAAGCAGCTACCAAACTGAACCTGGTCGGTCTGGTCGGCTTCTTGCAGCAGTTCAGGAAAGCTTCTCAGTCTCAGCTGTTTGACTCTGTTACTGAGACCGGAGACTATTCGCTGGCAATGCCAGGTACCCCTGAACACACCTGTACACCTAAACACACCTTCTTTTGAGGCTGAGTCTTTAATTAAATTTAATTGATTTAATTTTCTCTTTCCTCTTTGTGTGTCCATAGGCGAGGCCAAGTCGACGCTGGACCGGCGCAGCGCTCTCCATCTCTTCCGTCTGGGCGAGGCCATGCTGCGGATCGTCAGGAACAAGAACCGACCTCTGCTGCACATGATGAGGGCCTGGAGCGTGGTGGCTCCTCACCTGGTCGAGGTTAGAGAACATCAGCCACTTCCAAAAGAGAAAGACATGCACAGGTCTCACTTAAAGTCCTTTTCCCTTCGTGCTTGGAAGGAGAAGAGGTTCCAATAGAAGTCTGGACCTCTTCCTAACATGTAACTACAGTGAAGGCGACGAGCTACAGAGTCTCAGAAGGTCCAAAAAAGGATTCGAAGAAGTAAAGAAACAAACCAGAATTAGCTCCAGAACCAAACTAAAGACAAAGCATTTGTGATGCATTTTGTAAGACACAGTTTGTTTCTGGGGAAATCTATCATTTAATTTCATAGAAATCAGTTTAACTTTATGCAAATTAACCCGTTACATAATTGTTGTTCACAAGATGTATGAACGTGCTCAAAATGACAAAATAAGTTCAATGTTTGGATAAAATTTTGCTTCAAACACAGTAAGTTTCTCCGTCTTCCAGGCGGCGTGTCACAAAGAGCGCCACGTATCCCAGAAGGCCGTTTCCTTCATCCACGACGTCCTGACGGAGGTGCTGACGAGCTGGGCGGAGCTTCCGCACTTCCACTTCAACGAGGCGCTGTTCAGGCCCTTCGAGCACATCATGCAGCTGGAGCTCTGCGACGAGGACGTCCAGGACCAGGTGACGTCCGGGCTCAAACAGGAAGAAGTTTGATGTTTTATTTCACGACACAGTTTAGAAGATGTCCGTCTGCTCGCCTCCCTGCAGGTCATAACATCGATAGGCGAGCTGGTGGAGATGTGTTCACCTCAGATCCTGTCAGGGTGGAGGCCTCTGTTCAGCGCTCTGAGGACTGTCCACAGCAGCAAGACCGATACCAAAGACTACCTGCTGGGAGAATACTCCATGGGTACATCATCCCTCGCCTCAAACCACCACGCATTTTATTCAGTCTCGTCTCAGAGATCTCACCTCCTCGCCTCCCTCACCTCCTCTCCTCTAGGAAAGTCCCAGGCTCCCGTGTTTGACGTCTTTGAGGCGTTCATCAACACCGATAACATCCAGGTCTTTGCCAACGCTGCCACCGACTACATCATGTGCCTCATGAAGTTCGTCAAAGGTTTAGGTGTGTCTCGTTGAGACTCGACAAACCTCTCAGATTTTGTGTGTCTGTGTGTTTGATGTCAGATGTTTTGTTCTTCATCCTGACGTCTGTAGGAGAGGTAGACTACAAGGAGATCGGAGACTGCATCCACGTGTCCGGGTACAGCTCCACCGACCTCTGCCTGCCGGCTCTCGACTACCTCCGCAAATGTTCACAGGTAGAACTTCTTATCAGCTCCGCGTGACCTGGTTCAGGTGCTCGGTCCAGCGTCTCTTTTGCTTCACAGCCGGATGCTTTTCACCCCTCAGACGTCATTATTTACGGGGAGATCTACATGTGTGGTTCCCAAGTAACATGCTATGAAGTGATTTCTCAATAAATAAAAGTTCCTGATCAGAGATCAATAACTCGTATTCATGTGTAATGTTTGCTGAGTCACAGACGTGTGTCTGATGTATGCATGACTTCACAAAGCCGTGTTGTGTTTGATTGACAGCTGCTGGCAAAGATCTACAAGATGCCGTCCAAGCCGGTGTTTTTGGGGGCGCGGCTCGCCAGCCTGCCAATGAGATCGCAGGAACGCTCGATCAGCACCGAGGACGGGATGGACTGCGTCCTGCAGGAGTTTGATGACGACACGGGTCTGATCCAGGTCTGGATTTTGTTACTCGAGCAGCTCACGGCCGCCGTGTCGAACTGTCCTCGCCAACACCAACCACCGACGCTGGAGCTGCTCTTCACTCTGCTCAGAGAGGTCACCACCGTGCCAGGTAACACACTCACACAGTCACATGACCTGACCCGGGGCGGCGTGGTCATGGAAAATAAACTAACCGTGTCTCCTCCCTCCAGGTCCGGGCTTCGCCATCTTCTCCGTCATTCAGCTGCTGCTTCCCGTGATGTCGCTGTGGCTGCAGCGTAGCCACGGCGACCACTCCTACTGGGATGTGGCGGCCGCAAACTTCAAGCACGCCATCGGCCTGTGCTGCGAGCTGGTGGTGGAGCACGTCAACAGTTTCATCCACTCAGGTGAGACACAGCCAAGTGACACGACACAGGCAAATATAACACACCATCAAAATAACATGCTCTGTGTGTGTGTGTGTGTGTGTGTGTGTGTGTGTGTGTGTGTGTGTTGCAGATATCGGGTACGAGTGTCTGATCAACCTGATGTTGAAGGATCTGTTCAAGCTTCTGGTGGCCTGTGTGTCTGAACCTGCAGAGACCATCTCCAGAGTGGGCTGCTCCTGCATCAGGTGACCTGTCTGTCTCTGTCTCTCTGTCTGTCTCTCTGTCTGTCTGACATGTGACTGGTTTGTTGTGTTCAGGTACGTTCTGGTCACCGTGGGTCCGGTGTTCACAGAGGAGATGTGGAGGTTGGCCTGCTGCGCTCTGCAGGACGCTTTCTCTGCGACGTTAGAGCCTGTCAAGGTACACACACACACACACACACACACACACACACACACACACACACACTGGCAGCACTCAGTGGACTAAACCATAATCCAGCCTCGATCTGAAGCTGCTGGTTGGGACAGAAGTAATCTGAAAGCCTCTGCTGTTAATACTATCAACATGCTAACACTCCAAACTAAAGCTCCAGCCCCAGCTGACCTCACACACACACACACACACACACACACACACTCCATGAAGCTGAAATGGAACAGCAGGGATCAGATTCCCCGCTGAGGCCGTGATCTCCCGCAGCACTCAAACACCTCATCATCCACACAGTGGGTAGCATCATCAACAAACGAACACACGTCACCTGATCTGTCACGAAGCCGAGCATGCTGGGAAATGGAGTCATACCGAACGAAGAAACACACCTTAGCCGACCTCACCTCGTTAAACTCAAAGTTCACCCAAAGGGAAGATTGATGTGTCACATGGAACCCTTGCTGCTGCAGTGCATTCTGGGGCTTGTAGTATCAGCAGTGTGCTTCTAGTTCTGTGTGTGTGTGCACGCGAACTGTTGTGATGCCTCACACCTTGTCTGTTCAGCATTCACCTGAATGAAAAACAAACGTTCACGACCAAACAAATCAAAACAGTCACTGTGTGTTTCTGCTGACTGACAGCAGCTAAGCAGCTTTACAGCTTAGAGCCACATCTGTGTGTGTGTGTGTGTGTGTGTGTGTGTGTGTGTTTTAGAGTGATGAATAATGCTGATCTTACCACCATCGAAGTTTTCGTTTCATGCGGTACATCGTATGTACAACCTGGGCAAACAAACTGCGCTAACGTTAGCAGATATTAGCTGAGTAACTGAGCTCAAGTTAGTTCAGCAGCTACAGCTGGCAGAGGTTTACTTCACTGTCCATCGGGAAACTCTGTAAATAATAATAATATATATGTATATACAGACCAGTGTAAGCATCAGAGGCAGATTTAACCTTTGTAATATAATGTAGCTAGTGTTCGTAGGACGCTGGCGGACCCTGACATAAAACCGTCAGGATGTGGACGTTGGTCTTTAACATGCAGCTTATGCTCTCAAACGCATAAAGACACGACCTCTGACTGGGTTCATAGAAAAGCTGAATGTATTCAGGTCACATCTGCTTTAATGTGCGCTCTGTATTAAACTGTAATACTCAGAGTATGATATATGTAACATAGTGTGCATTGCTCACTTAGTAAATGTGGCTGAAGGTGAATTTGATCATCTCTCTCTCTCTCTCTCTCTTCCTGTCTCTGCAGAACCTTCTGGCGTGTTTTCATAGCGGTTCTGACAGTTTTTCTGGAGACGCCTGTGAGGTGAAGGTGGCGGCGCCGACACACTCCCCTTCAGCCGAGGCCGAGTACTGGAGGATCAAAGCAATGGCTCAGCAGGTCAGTACGAACGTGACAACTAGACTTTATGTGCTGCAGAGTGGGAGAATGAAGAGCTCAATGTTTCCTCCACCTCCACCTGCTCGCCCGGCTCCAGTTCTGGCACGACACTGACCCCTGTCAGCTAAACCCCGGGCCTGTAAACATACACTAACACACCCTTGGTGCTAACAGCACCTAACAAACTGAGCTAACATGAGCTAACAGCAGCTAACAGACTGAGCTAACATGAGCTAACAGCAGCTTACAGACTGAGCTAACATGAGCTAACAGCAGCTCCAGCTGTCAGCAGTTTACTTCACTGTCCATCATAAACTCTGTAAATCACAGAGAGTTGAGGCGGAGCAGCCGGAGGACATCAGAGGGAAAACCAGGAAACATTTTCTCCATAAAATCTGATCCAGTTTCACCAGAATCAGTGAAATAGTAGTAGTTGCTGTTGTTGTTGTGTGAATTACGTGTTCATACTGTGTTATTCATACTCGTCCAGCTGTTGAGGGTCCAGGAGAGCTCGTTGACATGTCCTCTTTGTGTCCTAGGTCTTCATGTTGGACACCCAGTGCTCGCCGAAGACGCCCAACAACAAGGACGGCTTTGAGCACGCTCAGTCGTGCGTTCTCATCATTGAGCTGCCATCTGACCAGCAGTCCAACGGGCACGCTCAGAAGAGGTGGACATCACACACACACACACACACACACACAGATTTAAAGAAAGAAAAACAAATCATGAACTTCATCACTAACTCTTTGTTTGTCTTTCTGCTGCCATGGTTACAGGAAAATTGGGTATGGCGGTTTTTCTTTGACGTTGTGGCGTCGTGTTTGATGTTTGACGTTCCCTTGGTTCTGATCTGACCTCTGCTCCCCGTGTGTGAAATCCTGCAGGATTCCGTTCCGGACCATCGTGGTGAGCCTGCTGTCCCATCAGGTCCTGCTCCAGAACCTCTATGACATCCTGCTGGAGGAGTTTGTCAAGCAGCCCGAAGGTCACGAAAAAGTCACGCCCGTGACCTCTGACCCCAGCAGGACCTCGGCAGGTTTCCTGCGCTACATCTCCATGACAAATTTGGCCATAATCCTGGACCTGCTGCTGGACTCCTACAGGTCACTGCAACAGAACGTCATCACGATAATGTGACCAACTTTACACTCAGCTGACTGATCTCCTCGTCTCTTCTTCTGCAGGACGGCGAGGGACTTCGACACCCGGCCGGGTCTGAAGTACCTGCTGATGAAGGTGTCGGGTGTTTGCGGGGCGGCTAATCTTTACCGCCAGTCCGCCATGAGCTTCAACCTGTACTTCCAGGCCCTGCTGTGTGCCACGCTGAGCCAGGCCGACAGCATGACCGCACAGCAGGTAAAAACTAGCAACCTGCCGGCGGATACAGTCACAACCTCCCGACCAGCAGAGAGCAGGGATTCATTCATATTTGAACTTCTCTTTAGGTGAAGAGGATCCTGTATGAGGAAGATGAGGGGAGCTCCGACTCGTCTCATCCCGGCTCTGCTTCCTCTGAGGACGAAGACATCTTTGAAGAAACAGCACAGGTGACTGTCACTTTTTATAGTGTGAAACAAAACATAACGTAGAACTCCTTCAAAAGATCCTCAAGCCAGAAATAACTGCATCGAGACGTACGTATGCAGAAGAACGAAGTCCCCAAGAGCCCAAAGACGAATGAAAAGCTCCCAGACAGGACTTCTTGTCACTTTTTGAATCTTTTTAAAACTAAAATCTTTTTTGAATCTTCAGCTTTTAAAAATGACTCTCGCGCTTTCTTCAGTCCGATTCTTCACCCGGCTGTTTGATCTGATCTTTTTTTTGTGCTCAGCAGATTTATTTCTCTTCCACACTCATCTCTCTTTATATTATACTATTCTATTTGTTCACTGCCTTGATCACTCCCTCTGTTTCCTCTCAGGTCAGCCCTCCTCGCGGTCGAGATAAACGGCATCACTGGCGAGCGCCCATCCCGTCTCTGAGCGTGCAGCCGCTGGGCAGCGCAGACTGGGCCTGGCTGGTCAAACGCCTCTACAAGCTGTGCATGGATCTGTGCAACAGCTACATCCAAATGCACCGAGACCTGGAGAGCACGCTGGAGGAGATGGCGCTGCCGAGAGGCGGAGCAGGAGGAAGCGACCACGTCTTCTTCCTGCCTCTCTTCCAGTCCGAGAACTCCACCCCGACATCAGCGAGCGGGCTTTCGGCGAGGGAGACGCCGTCGGAGGAAGGCGGGTACAGGTGTCACACGGCCGACGCGAGCACGGCATCGCCGGGAGACACACCAACGCCGAGCCCGGGATTCAGGTCTGACTCGAGTTGTGTCACACATTAGATGATGTCACAATGACGTCACGTCTGACCACTTCCTGTCTCTTCACAGCTGCACAGGAAGTCTGCCTCACCACTTCCGAAACGGAGGCGACCGGAGAGACTCTGGCATCCTGGGAAGCTCGCTGGGAGGCTGCGCTGGATCGGGACGGAGAAAGGAATGGTGGGAAAGCGCCGGCAACAAACTGTACACCATCGCCACCGACAAAACCATCAGCAAGCTGATGATGGAGTACAAACGCAGGAAACAGCAGCAGCAGCAGCCGCAGCAGAGCCACGTCAACCTGTTCATGAAGGAACAGGGCCGGGCGGCGGCGGCAGGGGGAGGTGGAGCAGGAAGTATCGGGGAGCCGCAAAGACCTCCGCAGAGGCCTCAGCATCTGGTGGACCAGCAGGGTCCACTTCTGAGGCACTCGGTCAGTGCAGGACCTGAAATCCTGAGGCAGGAGAAGAGACCACGGTCAGGATCCACCATCAGCTCCCACAGCATCTCACTGAGGGACTCTGAGGCCCAGATACAGGTACCACAGGCACCAAAACAGGACGAGCTGTCCTGGTTTTCTTTCCAAACACATTAAATATGTTGGAGAATAGTTTCTGAAAACACCTGAAAAAACGATATCACTGAAATGTGGAGTTGTGGGCGGTCCTTAAAGGGCGACTCAATGACACGCTGAGGCCGCCCTGAGCAGACAGACAGATGAATTCATATTAATATAATATTTAACTTTTCTTTTTAAAAACATTTTTGTTTTGTTTTTTGTATCTTTTTGAATTTTGCTTGTTGCCTCTCTCTGCAGGCGTGGACCAACATGGTGTTGACTCTCCTGAACCAGGTCCTCCTCCTGTCGGACCCGTCCTTCCTGGCTCTCCAGCCGGTGCTCTATCCCTGCCTGAGCCAGCTCTCCTGTCACGTGACCGACGCTCGCGTCCGCCAGGCGCTGCGTGAGTGGCTGGGCCGCGTCGGCAGACTCTATGACATCATCATGTGACGCTGCGGCGGGCGAAGAGCATCAGTCCAGCCGCCTGTCCGTCAGTGAAGGACGCAAACAGATGAAGGACGAGTTCAGTCATGTGATGCTGTGACACCTGACGCAGGAGAACGCCATGTGACATTAGGTTGAAGGATCTGATTGGCCGTTGCAGGACGCGATGAGAAGACTGAAGGCTTGTGTTCAAAGAAAATCGTAAATTTGAGTGCCATTTCCTGTTCTTTGTTGTTCTTTTCACGCAGTGTCAAAGCTTTCAAACCGATCTTAAAGGTTCTCTGTGGCTCATGACATCACTACATCGCATTCTCGTTTAGTTTCGTGGTTCCAAACGTTAAACCGCCGCACTTCCGCCTCCGGCAGGAAAACTTATTACGTCATTTAAGTGTTAACAGAGCATGAGATACAAACAGAACACACTCGCTCATCAGAACGAGGGTCAAAAACTCTACAGGGAACCTTTAAAGTCTACCGATCTCAACAGATGACACAAGGATGCATAACGTGGCCGTACCCGCTGATTATCGACCAATGAAAAGATGTTTTGTTCCATCATGTAGGGAGGATAGATCGATGGTGGACAGACAGAGTCGATGCTCTGCCAGCCGCAGGTCGTCACGTTTTAGGTTCATCTGAAAACAACAGATGGCGACGATATTCATAAACCCGTCAGGGACAGCGTCAAGACGTTTGATCCGACTGGTTCTGAATGTTCGTGAACGTTTGCAGCTTTTAATCCGAGCGGTCTCGTTCAGCTGAATGTCTTTATTAAGATTTAAAGTATTTATTTAAATATCACGTACAGGATGTGTATTTTAATGTTCAATGATATATATAATTTTGGCTTCATGTATCTATGTAAATCTTTATTATTATTTAACAGATTTCACGTGTCATACTCAGCTGTTTCTGTCCTCTCGATGCAGGATGAGCTGTGCCATTCGTTTGCTTTGTTTTATCCGTGCAGCAGGACCGTCAGGTCGGGGGTTCGATTCCCACCGGGGGAGATGTTTGAGTCTAAACTCCAACTAATCCGATTATTATTAAATATCCACAGATGAGACAAAAATGTTTGAGACAATCAGTCTTTGGTCGTTGGCTCGAGTCGTGTGATCGTGAGCTTCCACCGACGATCTTTTAACAGCTCCTGATAATCACACAGTGGCGTTTAGTCTTACTTTGTCCAATGTGACGTGAGACTGACCCCACCAGGCATGTTGCCCCTTTGCTCCGTCCACCAGGAAGGTTTCAGAAGTCTTTCACTCTCCAGACTTTGTTACATCGCTCAGATTTGGTAATTGTTTCTTTGATTTCTGTGTTTTTACCGAGTTAGTCGTCTTCTTGTTTTTATGACCTGCACAGGGTGTTTTATTTTGAAAATCAACCGGATTCTCTGTGCTGTTTGCGTGTCTTACTTCCTGTCAGCTCGAGCTGCTCAGTGCAGATTGACGGCAGCTGCTCACGGCGTCTGTCAGGAATAAAACGGCACGGAAAGAGACGCCTCTCCACTTCAGGTGGGGTTTGAGACAGTGACACTCTGTGTGTTCTTAATTACACAAGATAAATCATCAAATGTGAACATAAGTGGAATTAGTGTAAAAAACAAAATCTGAGAAATTCAAAGTCTTTCTCAGGAATCTGTCTTGCAGGGTCGGGTCAGCGCTTTGCACTTTTGTTCCCACAGACTCGTCATTTCCGAGTCTCAGCCGTCCCTCGGCCCCTCCCGGAGTCCCTGACCCGTCACCGTGTCCCGTTAAACTGCGTTTGAGGGCGAGCAGCGAGCGGACAGATGTTGTCGGCCATCAGTGTGATCAGCAGCGAGGGGAAGGATTTAGTTGGTGTTAAGTCCACCAGCGTCTAAAAAAAGCCGTCGACAGACGTGTCCGTGAACAGTTTGTGTTGATTTCGTCTTCTCGTTCACTCTGTGGAAACGTCACAGATTTCCTTCACATTTTAACCTCCAAACATGAGAAATCTCTTCATTTGTACAGTCTCAGTGTAAGTTTGAGGTGCAGAGATTAATCCCAGACTGAATCACGAACGTCGAGGTCGTGATCACCACAGGAAGGTCACGATGTTCTTGTTGGTAAAGTTCAGTCCGTCACGCGTCACTAGATCTGAAGCTCTCACTGCTTCTTTTGTCCTCGAGCTGTAATCAGTCAATAACTTATCGTTTTTATCGTGCGGTCGAAAGATTATCGACCAGATTAGAGTCTCTTTGCTGGGACAGTCTATTTTTATTAGTTTTGGTGATCTTTGGTGGATTTGGCTGTTTGTTTGGCCGCTGAGCGACTGAAGGGAGTGGAAGTCAAAGTAAAGCTGCTTTGAGTCGGTCGCCTTGCCGACCCAGACATCTGACACAGTTTCCAGGGTACGATCATGTGACCGAGAGAGCGCCATAATGACATATAGAAGTAGAATAATAATAAAAAGGTCTGTCAGCTGAAGCGACAATCAAGTTGTCACAGAAACATTTTAAACTTGTGGATGTGCCAAGGTGTGTCGCTGCATACAACTTTAATCTGAACCGCAGACTGTCTAAAACCTGGACGTAGTCTCTGTGACTCAAACGTGTTTATTTCTGCTGTCTAACATGGGGACTTATGGAGACTGACTCACTTCTGCAGCCAGCCTCAAGTGGCCGTTTGAGGAGCTGCAGTTTGTGGCACAGGTTGTTTCTTTGGATGTTTCCTCTCTGATTTTCATCACTTCCTCTTCCATCGTCTGTTTGTTGTTTTTTTACCTGCAGTTCAGTTTAAACTTTCTGAACCAGAAAATCTGGATCCCTGGACAACAAGATTATTTTAGTGTAGGTGTAACTTAATTACCTCCCCCATCGTTTTGGTAATTATTGGGTGTGTGGCACTGACAGTGGAAAGGAGCAGGGTGTCAGATGAGTCAGTGCCATTCAAATCTTGTTTGACCCATTTGAATGATGAAACCTGCTGCGTGAACAGAGACGGTTAGATTGACTGTTTGCTTCCTCCGCTGACCTCAAACGCCCCGCTGTCGGACCGCCATCAGCAGATCAGCTATTGTTGTGACTGTGATTTCTAAAAGTGTATTTTTTTCTGCTTTTGATATGACAGAAAAGCTCCTGTAATCGTTCCTCCTGGTGTTTCTAACCCGCTCTGGCTTGCCTCTTCCTCCTGAGCTTACAGTCTTACAGTTTGTGTATCTGCTGTATGTTTCAAAGCGCTTTCCCAGGAGGCCTGTCTGCTCTGTGTTGTACAATAAAAGCAGTTTATCTCATACGTTTGTAATCCTCCTTCACGCCCTCACATCTGACCCACACTGACCTGTGATCAGCTGACCCGTGATCAGGTGAACGGTGTCTCTGTCAGTCGTACGTCTGTTCTCACACTATGTAACTTTGGGCTCCGGGTCGGGAAAAGTACGTAACGCTTTACGGCACTAAGTCACACACACCAACTATTTCACTGATTCTGGTGAAACTCCTTTGGCGCGTCCCTGATCCACTAACGAGCTCTTATTGATGCTGAATTGATGCCAAGCCGGGCTGACTGCTGTTGGACTAGTCAGTAATATTAGCTGCTGCTGTTTGTGTGCAGACTGACTTCTCTGCACACGTGTGGAGAGAGTGCTGATGTCTAACAGAGCCTTTCCTGTCATCTACCTCCTTTTTTAAATGGAACCAGAAAAACTGGATCTAAAGCTGCAACACGACCGTTGATCTTTGGTTTGTTGGACAGGCATGAAACACGTTCATAGGAAGAGACTGGCTGCCTTTAGGACATGAGCCATCAGTTTCCCTGTGACAGTCTTAACTGCTGTATCAAAGCTGTGCCTCTTCTAGACCCAAAGGTTCTGAGTTTGAACCCTGCTACCGTCCGAACACTCTGTGCTAGATTTGATGGATCTTTGTAGATGTGATGTCTGAGTGATCGTGACAACCCTGAGGTCGTTTGGTTCCTTTAAAATGTGAGAGGATACATGACAAAGCATGTCCTCAACCTCAGGATACAATGGCCCTTTCCTACTCTTTGAAGCTTTAACCTCTTCTATTACTGTTACAACAGTAATTGTAACTTTGCTTTGGAAAAAAAAGTTGGTGAAACTTGGGCTGATGGCACAAACTTGGCGTCTAAATGGAGCAAAGAAATGAGAGATCTTTAGGGAAGAAACTGGTTTGCAAGGAGATCAAAACCAGGTCGGTTTAGTCTCACCAAAGCGAACCCGACAGGTCGATCACGCAGAAAGTGACACCACATTTGCCTTAGCTAATCGCTTCGACAATGATGCTGTGTCACGTCATGCTAGACGCCTGTCCACCACCACCGTGCTCATATGAATAATTTTTATCATGCATGTGCGAGAACTTCCCTCACCGAGTCCACGTGAGGTCGTTTGACCTCACTGAGAAGAGAGGAAAATGAAATGTGTCGTTGCTTTGCTGAGCAGTCACACGCTCCCTCCTCCATCCTCGCCTCTCGTACGCTCACAGATGTTGAGTTGTGTTTTGCTGTAAATCCTCCCATCAGGACCAGTGACGTGTCTCCACCCAGCTGGACGAATGGCCTGTCTGCTGCCCTCGTTTCTTCCTCCCTCCTCCTCCTCTCTCGGTTTTTATTTCAGGCTGGTCACTTCAGCTCTGCACTGAGTTTCCTCTGAGCTCACAGCGGACTCGAACTTCCTCCTCCATCATCGTCTCTCTCATTGTCCGCCGTACCTCCTGGCTCTGGCTGGGCTTCAGATGCTACACCTGACCACCATGCGGGTTCTGATGGACAGCAGCTGGATGAAGTTTGGACCGGCCGGCCGAGACTCTTTGGACTGGTCGCCCGGACCCTCGGCTCTGCCGTCCACTGACAGACTGACACCCGTGAGTTTATTCATTTTACGGATTGTTAATCATTTAGTCTGTGAAATGTGGGAGAATCATTTCATTATGAACTAAAATGTCACTGCCAACGTTGAAAAGGTGTCTGAGGATTATCCGGTAACAGTATGGGCTCGCACACGAGCCTGGATCAGCAAAATGATGTGGCATTTAGATTATATAAGAAGGTCAAACGCCAGAAAAAGTCCTGATCTGATTTGTTGGATGTTGAAGGTAATGATGGCGATGCAGAATTAACATGTTTAATCTTTCGTTTTTAACTTTAAAGCCTGAGTAAATGTTGCTTTGCTCCTTTATATTTTCAACAGAGGCTGCATGATTAAATGTGGATTCATTTGAGGACAAAAGGAAAGGACGTTTATGCATTTCATGTTCTTAAAGATTATTAAAATCTCAATGCCCGAAGCTTTGTGGAACATAAAACATTTCAAGTGTCTAAACGTACAAAAGAAAACAGGAAGTTTGTGAAATATTTAGCTCAGTGACTCTTATATTTAATGTTTTATTCAGCGTGTGTGCTGACACTAACCATCAGATTAATTCATGTAAAGAGGCCAACAGATGTTTGTAGCTGACTGCGCCCTCTGTTGACCAAATGTCACTTCACAATCTCACTTACAGCAACCAGCCGCTTGATCTCAGTTTATTCATTTAAAGTCAAACATGAAACTCTGTGTGTGTTGAGAGAGGTCACAGTACACCAACATGTTGATATCATGTGCAAATATGGAGTGATCCTTCAAAGGCGGCGCCATCCTCGGGGCAGTTAGGGGTCTGGTGCCTCCTCAAGGCCACCTTGGCAGCGCCTAGGAGGTCAACTCTCCAGCTACCAGTCCACACTTCACACCATAGTCCATGCAGGACTTGAACTGGCCATCCTCTGGTTCCCAAGTCCTTGAGGACTAAGCTAACACACCGTAACCTCTTTAAAGGTCATGGGGGCTGAAGCCAATCCCAGCTGACTTTGGGCAAAAGGTGGGGTACGACCTGGACAAGTTGCAAGTTCATCACAGGCACATAGAGACAAACAGCCATTCACACCTACGGCCTACTGGACTGTACTAAGCCAGAGAACCCATACAGACACGCCCTGTATCAGACAGGATTGGCTCCAGCTCCCATGGGAAACGTCCTCTCTTCATGGAGATTGAATGTTCTCTGCTTGTGTTTGCATGGGTTTCCTCCAGGTGCCTGATTGTTACAATAAACTAAATCTATTCTCAGAATATCTAATCTAATCTGTGTGTCTGACTCACAGGACCAGAGCTCAGGTGAAGCCATCATCAGCGCACGAACCATCATCTACATCGTCATAGCAACTGTCTCCTTCCTCCTCCTCTTCTTCAGTGCCCTTGGCTTCCTGGTGTGGCGCCGCAGGCGTGCCTTCAGCCTCAACGGCAAGCTGGGATTGGCCAACGTGATTGCACTGGAGGACCTGCAGGACCCGGAGAGGAACTGCGAGCTGCTGTCCTCTCTCCGGCGCACTCTCAGTCGGAGGGAGAACCAGGTGCCCGCCTCGAGCTCCGAGCAGGACGTGACAGACGGCGTGTTCCTCATGGTCTACCTGCCCTCGCCGTATGAACAGACACTCACCAGGATTGCCAGAGCTGCCAGCACAAGCTCCAGCTGCAAGGACGTGGAGCTTCTGCCGAGTCCTGGACCAGAGACAGGCAGCATGGGTGAAGAAGAAGGGACGAGGATGAATGACGAGACGATCATAGAGGAAGAAATCAAGGACTGAATCAAGACAGAAAGGACAACTAAGAAAAGACTGCCATCATCCAACCCACTGCTGCACCAAGACCTCTTTGTAGATCTGTAGAGATATTTGGGTGTGGGTTGGTTGACTCTGATCCAGAAGCTCGCATCCATCCATCCATTCATCCATTTTCCAGGTTCCGTCTAGCAACCCATTCCAGCTCCTCCTGGGGGACCCTGGGGCATTCCCAGGTTAGATGGGCTACTTGGTCCCACCAGCAGGTTCTGGGGCTGCCTCAGGGTCTCCTACAAATTGGAACACCTCTAAAGGAAGGAGCCCCGGGGGCATCATAATCCAATGCCCAAGCCACCTCAGCTGGCTCTTTTTGACTGGAACCGCTGCTCTACTCGTCCTATCTTTGAGGCCGAGCCCACCCTGTGGGAGTAATTCAGATGCTTGTATCCACAATTTCATTCTTCCAGTCACTACCCAAAGCTCATGACCACAGGTGAGGACTGGAACATAGATGGACCGGAAGGTCAAGAGGTCCCGCTGAACCACAACTGTCCGGTACAACATCCACAGTAATGCAGACACTTCACCAATCCATCTTGGGCTCCATTTCCCAATCACAAAGGGAGTAATCCACTACTTTACGGCAGAGAACCTCAACTTCAGACTTGGGATGCTGATTTGCATTCTGACTGAGGCTCCTATTGGATGTGATTCTTCTTGAAGACTCAGGACTTCTATTGAGAACGATGGTCTTTTACGGGAACAGTCCATCAAGACCCCTGTGTGTACCCACCGCCCTGCAGCAGTGAAATGACCGAAGAAAGTGCAGAACTGTTTTTAATGCATCTTTTTATAGTGTACATAATTCTTTGTTGTTTTGTTTGCACCTTGGATTGTAAAATCTGTTTTATACTCTTACATTACATGTATTTTATCTGTAGATGAACGAACCCTTTAGAGTTGTATTTCCCCAGTTCTGACCTTAAACCAACGTGAGCATTAATAACAGTTTTACAGTCCTTAATGGAAACAGGCACATTTGATTTTTGTATACTGATATTCACAGTTTCATATGATGTTTGACCTACAATGGAATGGATACAATGACAATAAAGTGGAGACCCTTTGGACTTTCTCGCATCTTTCATACTTTTCACACAATCGCGTGTTCAGAGCTCGAGTGGTCAGTCAGCATCAGACAATGTTATTGTACTTTATGTTTCTGTAACGTTGACAGAACGTTCCAAAATAAACATTATCAGTTTGAAGTGAACTAAAGCTCCCTGCGCTGTCCCTTTAAGAAATGACACGAAGTCTGTCAGTGTCTGTACAAACTTTATGTTGTGATTCAACAACTCTCTACCAACGTTATTTTAATGTTAGACCAACGTTATATAAGTGTTAGACGAGGCGAACATTTGAAGGTTTCTCAGTGAAATAAAAGATGCCTGGTGGATCAGATACACGCCGGACTAAACACCAACTCTGCCTCACCTGGTCTGCTTGCATTGCGCGCTTGCCCAGCTCCAGTTCTGGCACGACACTGGCTCCGCTCCCCGTCAGCTTTCCCCTGTGCTCTGGGCCTGTAAACCTCTTCTTCTTCCCGGTGTTCTAAGCTAACATGAGCTAACAGCAGCTGCAGCTGGCAGCAGTTTACTTCACTGTCCATCAGGAAACTCTGTGAATCACAGAGTTGAGGTGGAGCAGTTGGATAATGCTCAGCTGCTCTGATAATCCTTTGTCAGGTTACACCCATATTTAGATATGATGATCATCATTTGGTTCATAATTATGTAATGGATGGTTTGGATGATCTGAATGTTACACCCACACAACAAAACTACAAAAGAAATGGCATCACTGTAATGTAACACTAACCTGCCTCTCCTCCCTGATTTTCTGGGGAAATCTGTCTCCTTCCTGCAGCGTGAGGCTCCACCCCCGCTCATGACCAACTGCCAAAAGCTACACTGCATGCAGCTCGGCTGCTTTTTGCACAGTCAGACACTCTCAGACAGTCAGCATGGCTCTCAACATCCCGGGACTGCTGGTCACCATCGTCTTCTACATGCTGGTGCTCGGGATCGGCATCTGGGCTTCCTTCAAGTCCAAACGGGATGAAACCAGGAGCCGGGCAAACCATGCAGACATGGCCCTGCTGGGGAACAGACAGATCAGCTTAGTGGTGGGCATCTTCACCACAACCGGTGAGTCTGAAACGTTAAACAAACATCTGTGTTATGTTTGGACGGCTGTACATTTATTCATCTCCATCGTTGGATGGTGCTGCATCTCTCAGCTGGGGTCAGCTGTTATGAGGGATGGAGGGGGGCGTGGTTGGTGCTGAAGTAACCACTGCTCCACTGCAAGCTCCTCACGCTGAGGCCAGGCCCAGACACCCGACGGAAGTAACTCTTTTGTATGCGGAAGCATGAATGAAATTAGTTTTAAGGTTTGAGGAGGGTAAATAAAAAACTGTGAAACGGATGAAAGATGTTTGCTGAGAGCTGAACTGCAGAACCGGTTTAATGTGTGAAGAACATTGTAACTAGTATGATGTATATGAACATTTTTGAGTTTTTTCCATATTTATGAATGAGCAGATAAAAGTAGACCGCAGACGTATTTAAAGTTTTAAAGTGTTGAAAAAGGTCTAAGCATTTAAAAGTTGAACTGTGTATAAACATGTGGAACATTTCATGGTTTGATAAGAGCAGGTGTAATAATAATAATAGTTTATTAAATTATTTTCAGGTGATTCTACATGCATGAAAACATCGTTATGAATATTATATTCCATGTCTGCCTCATTCTCAAAATAACGGCCTCAAATCTTACACACTGCACCTTTACATATCAGGACACCCCCAGGCCTACAGTAATTGGTTTAACCCAAATGTTGCGTATATTTGAACTGGCTGGCTTACCGTGTGTGTGTGTGTGTGTGTGTGTGTGTGTGTGTGTGTGTGTGTGTGTGTATTGCAGTTAAGATGAGTGGGACTGTTTGGACAATTAATCAGTTTTTTTTTTTTTTTAGCCCTTTATAATGTGTTAAAGTTTTTAAATGTTTTTGTGATTGTTGTGATTGTGTTTCTTCCCTTTCTGTCAAAGGGGGAAACAGATGATTATTTGTGATGCAAGTTTTTGTCTGGACAGTGATTAGGACAGTCCAGACTCCAGTCTGAAAATGTGACGATAAACTGTGTTTTCTGTGCAGCCACCTGGGTTGGTGGGACCTTCATCATCGGCACCGCTGAGACAGTTTACGACCCAAAGTTAGGACTGATTTGGGCCGTGATGCCGTTAGCAGCAACATTAGCTTTCACTGTCGGTAAGAGTCACTCTTCAACTCGAACTTTAATTCTTTCATTGGTTCAATTTTAATGTGACGTCTCGAAATGCTTCAACTTCAAAGTAAGTTTCCAGAAACACTTTAACACTTCACTTCCTGCACACTGAAGGACCTGGATGTGACGTCCCCGCAGACTGTCTAAAACCTGGACGTAGTCTCTGTGACGTCCCCGCAGACTGTCTAAAACCTGGACGTAGTCTCTGTGACCTCCCCGCAGACTGTCTAAAGCCTGGACGTAGTCTCTGTGACGTCCCCGCAGACTGTCTAAAACCTGGACGTAGTCTCTGTGACCTCCCCGCAGACTGTCTAAAACCTGGATGTAGTCTCCATGACGCCCCCACAGACTGTCTAAAACCTGGATGTAGTCTCTGTGACGTCTCCGCAGACTGTCTAAAACCTGGACGTAGTCTCTGTGATCTGTAACTCTTCTACATTTCTTTTTAAGGTGGTCTTTTCTTTGCTGAGCCGATGAGAGACAGGAAGTATGTGACCATGATGGACCCATTCCAGATCAAGTATGGAGACAGACTGACTGGACTTCTGTCTGTGGCACCGCTGCTGTCAGAAATTATTTGGGTGACGTCGACGCTCATAAGCCTAGGTGCTCTGTATTAACTGTGTTTTTACTTTGCTGTCTCATTCTACATCATCATACGTCTACATTCATTTACATTATGAAGTTATTACCTCATCTCAGAGAAATGTTACGTCGTCTTTTTAACCCCGTAGACTCCGCTAGAATTAAACTGACGACCGTCAGCGTCACAAAAACAGAAACAGCTGTTTTTTATTTTAATGTGATGTGATGATGTGAGAGCGACCCACATTGTTCTAACAAACAGTAATGTAGTCGTAGGTCGTTTCTTTGACAACTTATATGAGAAAAGATCTTTAAATTTATGTGGAGAGTTGGTGCAAGTCCTCACACTCCCCCAACCCGCCACTGTATGTGTTTCATAGGTGTGACTATGAGTGTGATCCTGGATCTGTCCTACGCCGTGTGCATCTGGATTTCTGCCGCCGTGGCCATCATCTACACCCTGCTGGGAGGCCTCTACTCTGTGGCCTACACAGACATCATACAACTCAGTCTCATTTTCATCACCTCGGTAAAGTTAGTCTGGAGTTTTATGTCCAAAACTCCATAATTCCCATAACTCCCATAACCTCCACATTAATGCTGTACCGCTCTCTCCTCAGTGGTTGTGCGTTCCTTTCGTCTTCATGAATCCGTCGTCTGCTGACATCACCACCACATCGTTCAACCACACCTTCCAGGCGCCGTGGGTCGGCACTCTGACTGCAGACAGAGCCTGCAGGTGGCTCGATATCTTTTTGCTACTGGTAAGGACATGAAAAGCATTTGATCGTTGAGGCTAATCAGACAAATACATGATCAGTTTGCATGCTCGATCAGCTGCAGCACACTCATCAGCAAGTTACCTGAAAATGCCACGTTGGTCTGTTCAACCAAAGCTTTGTGCCTCACTCCCCTGCCGGTGCTCAGCCTGCCAGCTGCTCTCACTTTATCTATCTACGTCCCTCATGAATCTCATTGCAATTATTTCTTTGTCCTACCCCAGAGTATAGGAGACCTCGGTTTCCAGGACTTCCACCAGAGGACATTGTCCGCCTCTTCCTCTGCCACAGCCAAGCTGCGATGTTACGCTGCAGCGTTTCTCATCCCCGTATTTGGAATTCCTCCGGTGCTCATTGGAGCGGTGGCTGCTTCAACGGGTAAAGCAGTAATAATAGTAATAATGGAAATAGATGCAAAGAAGCAGTACAATGAGCATGCTGTCCATCGCCATCATATCCTTCACACATACTGGCTGCCATAGTTTGACCCTTTAATCCTGTTCTTCTTATTTCTCAGACTGGAGCCTGACCTCGTACGGTTCACCGCCTCCGTTTGAACGAGGTCAGACGGGTCTGATTTTACCCCTCTCCCTGCAGCACCTAACCCCACCCTACATCTCCGTCATCGGCATCGGAGCTGTGGCTGCCGCCGTGATGTCATCAACTGACTCCGCCCTGCTGTCTGCAGCCTCCATTTTCTCCTCAAATATCTACAAGAAGATCCTGAGGACCAAGGTACAGGTGGAGAGAAAGATGGAGGATGAAGGCCTTTGTGCGATTCCACCCTTTTTAGATTTTTAGATTCCCTGCAGATCACAAGTAGAACAATATAGCCGTGTTCAGACTGTTGAAAATGCAGCCCTCCCATTCATTTGTATGGTGCTAGTCTAATGAATGCAGTGAGGGTACAAAGGTTGGTCCTGCCTCCGCTGTGGGTATCTGTTCCAAATATCAACTGGTTACACCAGAAGCCCAGAGACAATAGTTGTTGCCCCAAGAGGCGAACACCTAGATCTACATCTAGAAACTCATCTATTGATCTGCTACTTCTTCTCTTATCATCTTCCCTTTTGTTTCTCTTCATTGTAGGCATCAGAAAACGAGATCCGGTGGGTAATCCGTGTCGCTGTGGTTTTATTCGGCCTGGCCGGTACGTCACTCACCTTCCTTCACACAGGTGTTATGGCTTTCTGGGTCCTGGGTGGAGAAATCGCCTACATTTTGATGTTCCCGCAGCTGGTCTGCGTGCTCTTTTTCAACATCTCCAATGGTTACGGCGCCATGGTGGGCTTCCTGGTGGGACTTGCTTTGAGACTTTTGTGTGGAGAGCCTTTGTTAGGGTTACCACCTGCCATCCATTTCCCAGGATGCACCCTTGAGGACGGCGTTTACGTTCAGTATTCCCCTATCAGGACTATTTGTATGTTGGCTTCTTTTGCCACGATATTGCTGGTCTCCTGCCTGACTTCTCTACTCTTCAACAGAGGACTGATACCTGACAAGTGGGACGTGTTTCAAGTTAAAGTCCAGCAACCACCACAAACACAGTTACCAACAGGCTGTGCCAGCAGCAACGAAAACCACAGCTCCCAGCCTCCACGCGAGGATGGCGGAGTCTCAGATCCAATGTTGGAGTCACCTTGTTGAAATTCACATGATGCAACAATGGACCACTCGTTTCTGTGAACGAAGTGGAGGAAGCCAAAGATGAATTTTGTGTAGAACGATTAAAGAAAAAGAACAAAAACCTTTCTCACTGCAAAATAGTGATATGAAATAATAATATGCAAATTGTGACAAGCTGACAGCTCGGACTGTAGGTGTACAGTCAAACCTCTGTTGTTCCCCTTAAACAAATCAGACATAAACAAATCGCTGAGTACAAATAATTCCAGAGCTTAATCATGCAAAGAGAGACAATACTTTGAATAAAAAACAAAGGAGGATCAATGAGCCAGGACGCCCAAAACACGTCACACCAACTTACATACAGTGGTGGACAAAATTATTAGAACACCTGGAAGATCTGAAAATACTGACTTTTTTTTTTCTTTTGCCTCCAAAACATGATTTCATTTCATAATGTTCATCAAACAGACGGTTCAGATACTCTGAGCACGACAAATATCAGATGTCCAACTTTTAATAAAACACACATTCAGCCTGGAGGGACAGACGGGGCTGTAGGGGGAGAAGAAGCTGGCAGAGGTGACCTGGTCCAGAACAGGTTGACGAGATCCTAAAGGAAAAGTTGATGGACGTGGACAGTGGGTTTCACCCTCTGGGGATCATGAATGTCATGAATGTTTTTCTCTGATGAAATGAGCCCGTTAAAGCTCCATTCAGGTTCCTCTGATAAACTGACTGAGCTTAAATCATGTTGACTTGTAATCTGGCGTTCTGCTGTTCTCACACTATGGAACCTACCACAGTGGGATTACACTGAACCTGGAGGCAACAGATGACAGCAAATAAACTCATTTCTACCAGATCTATGAATAAAACAGTCAAACAAACCATTAAACAGGACTGTAATATATGTTGAACTTGTTTCGTGATGACTTTGTTGCTCTGATATCGTTCACATCTCTGTAACGCCTCTTGGAAGCGGAGCTACAGATTATTATCACCTTGATGCGTGCCACCATCTCAGCACAGGTGCTACAGACTGTTCGGATGCCGAGGACATCGGACGCTGCCGCAGCAAACTCATCCAGGTGAGCTTGTTCAGCCTTTTTTCTGATGTGTTAAATAATAATAATGCAGTTATGAAAATGATGAAAACTTTTATAATTTTGTGACCGTTTAACAGACGAGCTGAGAAAAAAGCTAAAAACATGGAAACAGGTGAAAAAATGCAGAATATTGATGTAAATAACTGACATGATCATTCACAATGAAATCCTTCTCATTATTATTATTATTATTTATAATATCATTATGCTTTGTTGATCATTAATCTACTGTGAGTGTTATTTATAGTGATGTTTTCAGCTGAGATGGTGTGACAACGTGAGGTCACATGACTGAGGTGCAGCCTGTGCTGCCGCTGGGTCGGAGGTCACGGACGGTCTGCCCCTCACCTGCAGAGAGTGCTCTGATTCACCTGTTAGTGAAGGACCTGTTTACCTGTGGAAGTTTAAAGAACTTTGACATTGGGGTTTTAGTTAGCTACACTGTAAAAACTGTAAAAACTGAATTTACTGAATTAAGTATGACTGTGTTTTCCTGTACGCAGTAAAACTTGTTAGCATATTTGATTTTATTTATTTTTATTTTATATTTGAGTTTATCCAGAATAAAGTAATGTTTTATATTGTATGGTAAAACACTAAGAATTAAATGGCATATCTTGTCATAATTTAGCATTAAAATCTACAGATATTTTAAATATGGAATAAAACTGTAATATTAGAAAAAGTTATTATTGTACTGTAAATTATTGTATTGCAAATTATTATATATAATATTAATATTGTATTTTTTACTGTCATATTTTGAGGCAAGACTTTAATTTAAACAGAATAGATAAAGATAAATGTCTGTTTGATCTCCAGCAGGTTTCACTGAAGAATGGACAACACCACCTCCGATGGGAACGGCTCCACTGAGGCCACCAACGAAAATACTAGATTGATCATAGATGTGTACCAACGCATAATGATTGGTATCACCTTTCCTTTTACCATCTGGGCCATCTATGCTACTTGTTGTCAGGTATGTCCATTTATTATATTATTGGTATATAGTTATTTACTGAAAGGATCTCGTCCAGCAGCAGCTAATATCACTGACTAGTCCAGCAGCAGTCAGCCCAGCTCGGCGTCTGTCTTTCAGCCTTTTATTTCACCAAGCTCTCACCAACCACTAAAAGTCAGTCCCAGATTTACTCTTGTCCGGCGGCTTCTTGCTCGCTCACTCTCTCCTTTTCTCTTCTTAGCTTCCTCCGTCAGCGTCCTCTTCACTCTCTGCTCCTCTGCCATCATGTCCATAGAAGCAACACGTGTAATTAGGGAACCGTTGCAGTACTTTCTGCTTAACGTTGAACTACCTGCTAAACATCATCGGCTTATTTTCTTGCAGGTGCGAAAAGGTAACACTGCTCTGATCTACGTCATCAACCTTTTCATCTCCGACCTCATTCAGCTCTGCTGCTCCATCGCTTTTGAGATAAAAGATGAGGAGTTCATCGATTATCTGTTCTACTTTGGTATGATCGGCAGCGTTTTCTTCATGGTGTGTGTGGCCATTGAAAGGTAGTTATCTGTGTATCAGTGTGTAGCTTCTGTGTTTGACTGTACTGTATGTTATGTTACTACATGATGTGTTCATCGTGTGTTACAGGTATTTGGTCGTCGCCTGCCCACTGTGGTACCGCTTCATACGAACCATCAAGATCCCTGTGATCTTCTGTGTCGTGGTCTGGGTCCTTGTTCTCGGTTGTCTCCTTAGTTTCATTTTCTTTGAACACCGTATGTTCATCACCATCTCCATTTTCCTCTTTCCCATCCCACTGCTCATATTCACCATGGGTGGGACCCTTAAAGGCCTGTCTGCCAGCCGCCTCCCCTCCGATGAAAAACGACGAATTGTGGGCGTTCTGGTTCTGGTGCTGCTCCTTTATTTGCTCGGGTTCCTGCCCAGGACCATCTACTTACTGTTAGAGGTAAAATCGGTAGACTGGAACATTGGCCCAATGGTGTCTGTTGGGTTCCTCAGGTTGAATCCTCTTGCCGATGTGTTTCTGTATCTTTTCATGCGTAAAGGCTTCGTAGACAAGGTCTCAGCCTTGCTGTGTCATTGCAGAATGGGCAGAAATGACAATTTAGCAGAGAATGGTGTCAGCGTAAAGACAGTCTGCTCCACACAGGCACAGATAGAAACTGAAGGAGAAATGACAGGGACGAGACAGATGCCGTCATCCCAGTTAGACACCAAGCTGTAACTGGAAGCATTGACGCTCATGTGGGAGATCTCAGCTCAGGCAAACATGTTAATAAAATCCCTCCAACTCATCCAACACTGAACCTCGACACGATCACATCACCCCAACAAAACAGTTTTGGCCTCTGTAGCTAATTTCCCCGTGAATTTATATACAACTCACCTGTTCACATTATTAAAGAGCATAGACGCTTTGATTGACAGGTGAACCAGGCTTCATTCGGCCCCGTCCAAGAGGCAGGAATGCCAAGATGGCGGTAGCCAGAGCCGTCCATTCTTTGTACTGTCAGTGAGGGCTACTATCAAGATTTAATTTATTACTGATGCTGAGCTGAGTCTTCATGTTTGGTTTAACTTTCACTTCAGTGGGACGTTTTCTGTGTTTTCAAAGAGGTGCTGAGTGAGATCCCAAATACTCTCAACAAGACAGACTGTCCTATTATTATTATTATTATTATTATTATTATTATTATTATTATGACTTTTCAGTCAGGCGATACATTGAGATACAACTGAGTTACTTTTTAAAGGAGTAATCAGTAATCAGATTACTTGTTTAAGGTAAGTGTAGCATCACAGTTTGAGTCCCTTTAGCTCGCTGTGTAAACGTTGTAGAACCGTTGTGATCTGGTTCGGGTTGGTTTGTTTTGTGGCCTAATCATCATATAATTCATACATATCAAATATTTTAACCCTTAAATTGCTTTTGAAAAGTTTTTTGTCATGATGCAACTCCATTTTAAAAACACCAAAAATATATTTATTTTCAACATACTTCATACACACTGGGTTATTTATGGTTTATTGCAGCTTGGTATATGTGAAAGATTAGCAGCAGCATTTATTTATATGCATCATTATTATTATTATTATTATTTTGCATGGTCATGTTTCATAAAATCCTCACGTGAAGGTCCCTTCACACAAAAACATGCTCATAAAAAATGGATCTATAACAATCCGCCCGAGGTGGACTCTGATTTCTCTTTGTGAAGTTTTGTAGCTTTTCGTTCGTTTGTTTTAAACATAAAAAGAAATAAAGTTTATTCTTATTTAACACTTCATATCTGTTTGTCACATATAATCACACAGGTACATGTAGATGCTGGTAGATGGTTAACATGCAGCTGTGAACGTTTCAAGACATTCCAGCTGTTCCTCAAAATGTTTGGTGATCAGTACTTAACAATTGAGATGAGAAAGGGCCGACTTTCTTTCTCGCTGACTGGGTTCTTCATCCGGCAGGAGAAGGTTTGAAAATAAAATAAGTCCGATCTGGGGACCTCCAAGGTTTTTCCATAGCTCTGCTCCTGACCGTTCTTTGTCCAGGTGTAGGTGACGGGTTCAGCCTCTTCAGTGTCTCCCTCACAGATCAGTGAAGGCTTATTGTCCTGTTGACCGAGCCGGACTTTAGGCTCGAGCACCTCCTTGATCACTTTGACCTCATAACTCTCATTGTAGATCCTATTGTTAATTTGTAAAGAGTACAAGCCGACGTCAGCTTTAGTCATCTTTGTGATCTTCAGACGTCCACTGGTTATGTTCAGGGTTGTGCGGCCGTCAAAAGAATTGTAATAAGTCAGATCAGCCTCATCTTCTACCCACTCAGCCAGCAGGAAGTCATTGTGTTTCCACAGGATGTTGGCGATACGTTCAGGGACAGAAGGCTCCAGAACCATGTTTCCACCTTCCACAAAGTATCTGACGTTGACTTCAGTTTGAGCAAAGTTCAGCGCCGCCAACAGCAGCAGCATCGCCTGTTTGTCCATGTCCGCAGGTCAACACGGGCCAGAATCCAAACACAAAGTGCGTGGACAGTCTGAGTTTCAGACGGCGTACTCTGAGTTCTTTATAAATCACACAACTCTTCAGTTCCTTTAGTTTCTGCTGAGTTTCTTCACACGTCTCTGCTCCATGTGCTAAAATTCACTCTTTGATCAAGTCCTTCTGAATATGTGGCAGGAGGGGGAGTCAGATATTTCCTCCCAATCACAGGAGTAGTTTTTGAGTTACATAAGAGCTCCCGTTGAACTCTGACACTTCTTTTTTTTTTTGGTAACCCTTTATTTGGATAATCGGCTCACAGACGGTTTCAGATGAAGCAACACTGACCTGTTTGACTTTGTCTGTCGATGTTTAACAGATCAACTGAACCAAAACCTGAAGAACGACTCAACAAAGACACTGTCCAGATGTTACAGACACTCGATAAACTGTCCAAACGTCCACATACACAAAATACTGATAAAACACCACAGACTGTCTAAAACCTGGACGTAGTCTCTGTGATGTCCTCACAGACTGACTAAAACCTGGACGTAGTCTCTGAGACGTCCCCGCAGACTGTCTAAAATCTGGACATTGTCTCTGTGTTGGGGACTGAGAGGGTCACAGAGAAACCAACTGAAACTTTCCCTTTGAAATTCTGCATTTTTTTCTCACATTTTGACTTTTCTCAAAAATTCGGACTTTTTTCTAAAAATTCTGATTTTTAATTCTTAACTTTTTCTTCTAAATTCTGACTTTCTCAAATTTTTGACTTTTTTTCTGAAAATTGTGACTGTCGAGATTCTGACTTTTTTCTCAAATTTCTGATTTTTTTTCTTAAAAAATCTGACATTTTGAGTCTGACATCTGACTCTTCACTTTTTTTCAAATTCTGACTTAGTCAAGATACTATATTTTCTAAACTTAACAGTAAAGTTTTAACTTAAAATATTGACTTTTTTCTGACTTTGTCAAGATTCTATTTTTTCCTCAAAATTCTTTTTCCTTAAAATTTTGACATTTTCTTCAAAATATTAACCTTTTTCTCAAATTCTTTGAAATTCTGACTTTTTTCTCAAAATTCTGACATTCTTTTTCTTTAAAATTCTGACTTTTTTTCTCAAGATTTTGACTTTTTTTTTCCTAAAAATTCTGACTGTTGAGATTCTGCCTGTTTTCTCAAAATTCAGATTTTGTTCTTAAGACTCTTGCCTTTTTTTCTAAATTCTGACTTTCTCAAAATTTTGATGTTGTTCTCAAAACTCTCACATTTTTTCTCAGAATTATGATTTTTTTTTCAAAATTCTGACTTTTTTTTCCTTGAAATTTTGCCCTTTTTTTTTCCAAATTCTGACTTTGTTCTAAAAAAATGTTTTCTTAAAAAATTCTGACTTTTTTTTCTTTAAAATTCTGAATTTTTTCTCAAAATTCTGACTTTTTTTTTCTTTAAAATTCTGACTTTTTTTCTCAAATTTTTGACTTTTTTTCCTAAAAATTCGGACTTTTTTTCTTTAAAATTTTGATTTTTTTTTTTCCAAATTCTGACTTCATCAAAATTCAATTTTTTTCTTAAAATTTTGACATTTTTCTTCAAAATATTGACTTTTTTTTCTCAAAAATTCTGACATTTTTTTCTTAAAAATTCTGACTTTTTTCTCAAAATTCTGACAGTTTTTTCTTTAAAGTTCTGACTTTTTTCTCAAAATTTTTGACTTTTTTTCCCTAAAAATTCGGACTTTTTTTTCTTTAAAATTATGATTTTTTTCCTCAAAATTCTGACAGTTTTTTCTTTAAAGTTCTGGCTTTTTTTCTCAAAATTTTGTCTTTTTTCTCAAAAATTCTGACACTTTTTTCTTTAAAATTGTGACTTTTTTCTCAAATTTGTGACTTTTTTTCCTAAACATTCGGACTTTTTTTCTTTAAAATTATGACTTTTTTTCTCAAAATTTTGACTTTTTCCTAAAAATTCTGACTGTCGAGATTCTGATTTTTTTCTTAAGACTCTTACTTTTTTTTTCTAAATTCTGGCTTTCTCAAAATTTTGACGTTTTTCTCAAAATTCTGACATTTTTTCTCAGAATTATGTTTTTTTTTTCAAAATTGACTTTTTCCCCTCAAAATTCGGACTTTTTTTCCTTGAAAATTTGAAAAAAGTTTTTTTTTTTTTTTTCAAAATTCTGACTTCGTAAAAATTCAATTTTTTTCTTAAAATTTTGACATTTTTCTTCAAAATATTGACTTTTTTTTCTCAAAAATTCTGACATTTTTTTCTTAAAAATTCTGACTTTTTTCTCAAAATTCTGACAGTTTTTTCTTTAAAGTTCTGACTTTTTTCCTCAAAATTTTGGCTTTTTTTCCTAAAAATTCTGACTTTTTTCTCAAATTTTTGACTTTTTTTCCCTAAAAATTTGGACTTTTTTTCCTTTAAAATTATGATTTTTTTTCTCAAAATTCTGACATTTTTTCTTGAAAATTTTGACTTTTTTCCTCAAAATTCTGACAGTTTTTTCTTTAAAAATCTGACTTTTTTTCTTTAAAATTATGACTTTTTTTCTCAAAAAATTCTGACACTTTTTTCTTTTTTTTCTCAAATTTTTGACTTTTTTCCTAAAAATTCTGACTTTTTTTTCTTTAAAATTATGACTTTTTTCTCAAAATTTTGACTTTTTCCTAAAAATTCTGACTGTCGAGATTCTGATTTTTTTCTTAACACGCTTACTTTTTTTTCTAAATTCTGACTTTCTCAAAATTCTGACTTTTTTTCCTTGACTTTCCTTGAATTTGACTTTTTTTTCCAAATTCTGACTTCGTCAAAATTCAATTTTTTTCTTAAAATTTTGACATTTTTCTTCAAAATATTGACTTTTTTTTCTCAAAAATTCTGACATTCTTTTCTTTAAAATTTTTGATTTTTTTTCCTAAAAATTCGGACTTTTTTTCCTTGAAATTTTGCCTTTTTTTCCCCAAATTCTGAATTTGTTAAAATTCTATTTTTTTCTTAAAATTTTGACTTTTTTCTTAAAAATTCTGGCATTTTTTTCCTTGAAATTCTGACTTTTTTTTTTTCCAAATTCTGACTGTCAAGATTCTATTTTTCCTCAAAATTCTTTTTCCTTAAAATTTTGACATTTTTCTTCAAAATATTGACTTTTTTCTCAAAAATTCATATTTTTTAACTTAAAATTCTGGGGTTTTTTTCTTAAAAAATGACTTTTTTCTCAAAATTCTGACATTTTTTTCCTTAAAATTCTGACTTTTTAAAAAAATTCTTCCTTTCTCAATATTCTGAACTTTTTCTCAAATTTAACCTTTTTCTTAACTTTTTTTTCTTCAAAATTCTGATTTTTTTTCCCCTCAAGATTCTGACTTTTTTCCTTAAAATCTGACTTTTGTTAAAAATGTTTTGTTTTTGTTAAAAATTCTGATTTTCTTTTCTTAAAAATTCTTAATTTTTTTTCTTAAAAATTCTTAATTTTTTTCTCAAGACTCTTGACTTTTTTTTTCAAAATTCTGACTTCCTCAAGATTCAGAACTTTTTCTCAGATTTTACTTTAATCTCAAAATTCTGAATTTTTTCTTAAAGATTCTGACCCTTTTCTCAAAATGGACTCTTTTCTCAAGATTCAGATTTTTTTTTCTTAAAAATTCTGGCTTTTGAGAAATCCTTTTCTGTATCTTCCATAGACGTCCATTGGCTCTTCACTGTGTTCCGGTTGCATTCTGGTTCACTTGCAGCTCTCTCAGTTCCAGGAAATGTTCAGACTCAAACCAGAATTTAGAGTTGTTTCTGTCACAAATATCAAGCGGGGTAACATGAACATGAGACTACTACAGAGGCAGGACAATGGTTTAATACAAAGTGAATGCATGAAGCTTTCAGACTGTCAGACACATTCAATTTAAAATCAGGAAGAACAGTCCATATTATTCAATATTGTCGTCATCATCTCTGTTATCGTCATCATTATCACCGTCATTGTCATCATCATCGTCGTCATCATCGGCATTGTCATTATCATCATTGTTGTCGTTGTCATCATTATCGCCGTCACTATCACCATCATCATTATCGTCATCATCATCATCGCCGTCATCGTCACCGTCATTGTGATCATCGCCATTGTCGTCATCGCTACAATCGTGGTCAACGTTATTGTCATTGTCATCGCCATCATCGCCGTCGTCGTGATCATCGTCACTATCGTTGTCATCATCACCATTGTCGTCATTGTCATCATCACAATCGTTGTCAACGTTATCGTCAGTGCCGTTATCGTCAGCACCATCATCGTCATCATTATCATCACCGTCGTCATCATCACCGTGATTGTCATTGTCGTCGTCACTATCGCCACCATCGTTGTCATTATCGCCATCACTGTCGTCATAATTGTCATTATCGTCGTCATCTGCGTTATTATCGTCATCATCATCATCGCCGTCCTCGCCAACGTCGTCATCTTCACAATCGTCATCATCACCATCGACGTTGTCATTATCGTCATCACCGTCATCATCATCGTTGTCGTCACCGTCATTATTGTCATCATCAACAGCAGGAAGTTAAAGTTAGTTTGTTCTACATGAACTGTTTACTGTCTTTAACATAAATAGATCATTAACATACAGATACAGTGTATAGACACATGAAGCAACATCTGTCCTAATTAATATCTGAGTATATTTAATTACACCTCAACATTTATATTTATTTAAACACATGTTCAAAGTTTTAAAGGCACAGAAGGTAAAATGCTGGTTTGATGATGACTCGATCTGTTTGGTCCCTTTAGTTATTAGTTTTGTGCAGCGGCTGATCTCTTTACATTCATCGTACAGTTTGTGGACACTGTGCAAAGCTACACAAATAGTGTTTGTGTGCATGATACAAAGACTTAAATGATGGAGGAAATAAACAGAATCATCACAGCTCGTTCCTGACTGCCTCCTGTGTGAATAACTTAATTAACCTAATTAAATATTTTTTTTCTAGTCACTTCTTTGTGTATTTCATGATTCACTGATAAGTCAATTCAGAGGATATCGGCTGCAGAGATGTCGACCTTCTCTTCAGTTCAACGAAACAAAAGATGACACTCAAAGCGCCATAACAAAAAAACTACACATCACAGCTCTCAGCCATCAGAGGCAGGTTGAGGGTGCATGACGTCCAGTTTCAGCAGCACAGGTTTGGAACGTGGCCCATTCACCACTTTAGCATGAGTTCAGTACGGAGCCAAAGACCGACGAGATTTGAACACCTTTCCTCTTTAAAACGCAACTTAACTGTAATAATGTTACCATGTTTATGAACTTAGTGTGTGTGTGTGTGTGTGTGTGTATTTCTTCAGTCACACTTTCATTAGCAGCATCTTTGGAATGTAACGTCAGCGTCTTCAAGTAAGGCACAAAAAGCTTCAACCATGATCAGGACGCGATGGATCGACTCGAGGAACCTTCCAGTCCGTCGTTGGCACCGTCTTCCTGAAGGCTGAGCGTTGGTCAGCGTCCATGTCTCGTAGTGATTGGTCCTTTAAGTTGATTTAAAGGGACAGTTCACCATTTTGTGTAAGGAATGAGGTCACGAAGGCAACAAAGGCGTCGGCTTCATTTGTGGTTTGATTTCCACTCCTCGTCTTCGTACAGAAGAGCCTGCAAACAAACACATAAAAAGATGTTTAGTGGACTCAACAGAAGTGTCTAAGTTTTGGTCCGTCCTGCGTCGACTTCAAACCCACCAGGAGCGTCTCAGAAGCGTTTCTGCCTCCAGACTTCATTTGTTTCTCTTTTGTTTGTTTTTACGTCCGGCAGTTTGCACAGGGTATTTTATTTTGAAAATCCAAAATCTCTATGCTGTCTCTGTGTCTGGCTTCCTGTCAGCTCGAGGTGCTCTGTGTTAAATTGACGCGGGCTGCTCGCAGCGCCCGTCAAAAATAGAACAGCCACGCTGAAATCAACGTGGAGCCGAGCGGAGGCCCGCTTCTGAACCGGACCGCAGTGAAACAATGAGATTTGAAGCAGACTTGAATGGCCGTGTATCATGTGACTCGTTACAGTTACACCATCTGTCGCTGTGTCACCTTGCTCTCCAGCACTCGGCTGAGCGTCGGGCTGCTGAGCTCCTCCAGAGTTTCGGCTGCAGGACTGTTGAGAGTTTCAGGCAGCAGGAGGCCGAGGCAGCCCGCAGACAGACCGCTGAGACAGAACACAGTGAAGGGCATGGAGGTGTGGAGAGCCCTCTGCAACACACACACACACACACACACACACAGTCATTAAAACTCCATCGAAAATAAAAAAAACTTTATGGAAATAATCAGAGACTTTGTGAGACAACTTAATTTGTTAAAATTTAGTCCAAACTTGGAGCATTTTTCCTTCCTCGGCTGACTTGATCGTCTTTAAGCGGCTGTAGCAGGATCAGTTAAGACTTGAAGCTTCGATTTGTACCAACCATGTCCTTCTAGCTTGTTGCTAAGATAGTTAAATAATGCAAAGTCTGGGCTAAATTTTGTCGAGAGGTGAAACAACTTCATGGATCTACAACCAGTCGTCCCCGATTTTAATGTCCTCAAAGAAAATCTAGTGACGTCATTTAACATTGATTATTTCCTGCTCGCTCGATGGTAAGATGGCTGAACAATGCTTCGAGTTTGGACTTACTCAAGAGGCGCCCTTTGACCTCTGACCTCAAAACATCTGAATGCTGAGACCCGAGGAAGACCTGAGGCCTCCTTTGGTACCAACCATCCGTCTTCCTTCTTTGGTTGTTGATCTGGATGAAGCGTCTCAGAGTTCTGCATGTTTTCAGTCACAGGTCTGTTTCCTGTGCTTCAGTTCAGCTCCACCAGGTGTCGCCGTCGCTTCAGGTTGTTAGTAGTTGGTAGTTTGACTCTGCCGTCATGAGTTCCAACACGCGTGTGAAAGTGAAACGTATCAAGTGTCGGCGCGTGTTCCAGTTCAGTGTGAAGATTCAAAACAAACTTCCTCTTTTTAGAATTTCTACTGAAAAACTAAAAATATTCACGATAAATATAAAGAGCAGAACAGGAAAGAGGAAGTGCATGATGTCGAGGTGGTTCATGTTCATTTTATTCTGCATACTGTAGTCTTTGTTTATCCTGTCAAAGTCTTTGGTCTCGACTACAACTCCGACTTTCTCGCTACACATTGTACAGATGAGTCTGCGTGATCTGAGGTGGCCATAAACAGACATAACAAGCTCGTTTTGCTGTTGTTAATTATTAAAGAACGCGTCTGATTGGACAGGTGTGGGATCAGTTTGTGGTTGGGTTCAGGTCTAAGTCATTGAATGGAAGTTTCGCCTCCTTTTATTAACCCCTCAGTGGGAAACTTTATCTCAAGTTTCATTCTTGATGTGGGAAACTCCGCTCTGCTGGGAGAAACCTAAACGATATCTGTGCTGTTGTTCCCAAATCTCCACGACAACCGAGTGACTTCATCTGAGCAAGGGCGAGTGTGGCTGACACTGACACACACTATTCATGTTTCACGCTTCAACTTCCTCCTCGTATAATGAAGTGATATTTTTATGACTCAGCACTGAAGTTATTTATGAGTGAACGCTGAGTCGGAGTTTGAGGGACTTTCACGATGTTAACGGAGTTCTTCTGATCACTGCTGTTCTTTTATAAGGTTTTAGATTTATATATCGTTTAGTTTACTGTTACCTTGTGTATAGAGTGTTACATCGTATCGCTTCCTTCTGGTGGTCTCTTAAAACATCAAGACTCCTAAAGTCCTAATGTCCGACTCAGAGCCGGCTAAAGTCCAACACACAGAGACTACGTCCAGGTTTTAGACAGTCTGCGAGGCATACCTGGATATACGTGACCATGCTGACAGTCTAGGAGCGGTGTGTGTGTGTGTGTGTGTGTTACCACATGCCGTGCTGTAACCGAGGTGTGTGTGCTGAGTGTAGAGAAGAGAAAGTGAAACCAGTCTCATCACACATGTATCGAGTAGTAAGTTTTAGATGGATCCACCCTGACGCTACTAACAAGAGTTTGTCTCGGCAGTCTTACCATAGAAGGAACAAACGGTGCGAGGATTCCTCCGACTCTGCACGACATGGAACACACCCCCAAACCGGCGTTCCTGAAACACAAAAGTTAATAATCTCTAGCTGGGCCTGACCTGGCTCCGTTAGAGGCAGAGTTTTAGTACGAAAGATCAGTCTTAAGACCAGTCCAAATATTCTCACCTGATGACTGTTGGGTAGAGTTCGGCCGTGTACACGTAGGCGATGTTGAACGCCGCGCTGACCATCAGTTTCCCCACGAGTGCCAACGAGGTGACGTTCAGCAAAGTCCCTGAAAAACAGATAAGAGAGCTGACTCTCTCACGGTGGCTTCACATCGTGGTTAAAGGTTTGTTATCTGATGCCGGGGTCGTGACGAAGCAGCCTCACAGTTACTTCTTGTACAAACAGGAAGTAAATAAACCTCTGCAACCGAGCGTCGACCTCTGTGGCTGTGAAGAGAAGCTGCCAGAAGAAACCTGGACGTGGTCTCAGTGACGTCCTGGACGTGGTCTCACTTCACAGCCACAGAGGGCGTTTCGATGACCCCGAGTCACTGAAAACGTTGTCGAGCTGTCCTCTGTGTAAATGTCCGTCTCTGTCTCACCTGCATTTTCGGGGACAAACATGGTGCACAGGCAGGCGGACCCAGCCAGACACAGGAAACCGGCCATGCTTTTCCTCCTGCCAGCCCTGTGCACCGACAACAACAGCGACTCAGCGGAGGATGCTTTAACAAGGATGTTGACACACTGTGTGTGTGTGTGTGTGTGTGTGTGTCTCACCAGTGTTTGTTGATGAAATATATGCAGAGCGGGTAGGCGGGCAGCTCCACCAGGCCGTACATGGCTACGTTCATGTAACGACTCCCAGACATCTCACTCGCCCCCAGAGTCAGACCGTAATACACCAGACTGCACGCATACCTGCAACAGACACACACACACACACACACACACACACACACACACTCTCAGCACCTCCTCCATCGTCTCCTCCTGCAGTCTATTTACTGTAAACAGGCGTGACATACTCACCAAACATACATGAGCACCACGGTTCTCATGCGTAGGACCGGATGGACCACGAGCTGCAGGACGCCCCCGCTGGCCCGGGTACCGGCTTTAGCAGCACCGACGCGTTGCAGCATCAGGTTGTTGGCGGGGTTGCCGTTCCTCAGCGCCATGCAGCGCAGAACCTGGAGAGAGGAAATGGTTAAATCACCGTCCAGTTAAAAACAGAACTGGGGAGTTCAAAGTTCGCGTGACCCGTCCCACCAACACCAACACCGGGCTGAAACTACACGACGTTACCTCCTCGGCTCGCTCCGTCTGACCCTGTGAAAACAGCCAACGAGGAGACTCTGGAAGAGTTCTGGAGGACAGAAGACGAGAGGACAGAGATTACTGTGCGACCCGAACATGGAGGTCGTCTTTTATTTTGAAAATACTCTGAAGATCACTGCGATGCTAACAACTGCAACGTCATGACGTTTGGGACAGAAGAGAAACTTATTAAACGTTGTAAATTTTTTCCCTCCAGACTTTGTTAACTCAGATTTGGTCGTTCTTCTGCTTTATGTGCTTCTGCATGTGGAAATATGCTATGTAGTTTGTTGTGGGAGTTTTATTTTGAAAATCGACTGAATTAAAAATGAATTTTCAATCTGTGAAATCAAACTGATACTTTCTTTTTTCTGCCAAGCTTGTCTCAAGTTTTACTAATAAATAATAGTCTACAAACTTATCAGTACGTTCTTCTTCTCATCATTAATTATAATTATTAAAATATTAATCATTTAACCCTCTGGAAGCCAGCTCGTTTCCCCTCTTTAACATTTGGTCTTACAAACAGAACTTAACGTGTGTTTGGCACCTACAGATTCAGGAGAACCTCGGCTATCATAAATTATATCTTTCAATACAAAAGGTCTCGTGTGTTTCTGTTTCCTCCAGAAAGTTGAGGGATCCTGTCCTTCAATAATGTGAAGTTATTCTGTCAGTCTAACTCAGGCTCTCTCTGTTGTCCCTCCCCCACAAGACCACAGAGCCCTTTGATTGGCTAGAATACGTCATAGATATCATCCACTGATTGGTTGGAAAAGAAAGTATTCCGCCTAGTAACATCTGTCCATACGTTGCCTGCGCCTCTAGTCTGCTGAACATCTATTTTTCGATTGGTCTTTTACGCGGCGGCGTAGAGCGACAAGGAAGTGTCGGACAGACACAAACAGCACATCTCTGTCCTCAGCTGAATCTCAGGAAAACAGTGAAACAATCCACATCTCTCCATCATGAACCGTTCCAGAGATATTCAGAGATATGTAAAACTTTCAGGCAGCTCTGTCCTCAGAGACAAACAGCAGGATTAAATAACAATAAGAGCAATATTTGCAGCCTTGTGACAAGTTTCACCCCCAAATTCCACCGGATGCACCACGTTGTGTGTGTGCCGGGTCGCAGCGATACAGACAGACAAAAGACAAACAAGTACGTAGCATATTTACACATGTAGAAGCAGATTTAGAAGAACATAAACCGGGAAAAAACTTTCTTATGCAGCGTTACTCGGTCACTGTGTCATGAAGTCTGTGTCAGGACACGTGTTCAGATTCAGGTTTGACTTCCTGCACTGCGTTCAAACTGGTTCTGATCTGAGTCGCCCTGAACGAGAAGTGTATTTCATCTAGATGCAGGCAGCAGCAGCGGCAGTGAGGGTGGCGGCGGTTTGTCTCTCTGAGGTTTACACTCACACAGACAGCAGGAAGAACAGCACTCCGGATGAGTTGGCTGCCGTGGCGAGGCTCCTCCATGGCTGGATGAAGTAGCCCAGAGCTCCGAACAGAGCGATGCCGACCGCGAAAACCATACTGGTCAACGTCCCTGAAGACAAAAGGGAAATGAAAACATGGGTACTGATTCAGCAGCAGTTTGAAAAGTCATCGTCACCACGGTGTTCTCGTACCAGTCATGGCGCGGTACGACTTTCCCACGTACTCCTGAGTGAGGACGAAGGAAACGAGGCCGATGCCGCCATTCATCAGCCCGACCAGGAGACGGGATGCAGCGAAGACCTCATAGCTGGGCGCGAAGGCGGTGACATAACCGAAGATGACCTCGAAAAACAGACCTGGAGGGAAAAAAAGACACACGAGGAGACTCTCAGTCAGTCCACACAGGGGACGATAACGCTTCACAGCAGCTCACAATATCCCAACTTTGTGTTCAGACGTCCAGAGTTCCATTGAGTGTCATGTAACTGTGATGCTACATCCTCCATCCTCCCTCCGTTAGCTCCTCCATCTTATCGTGGAGAGATCTCACACACCCCGTGATAACAGACGACAGATCCAGCTCTGCATGTTCGTCTCCTTCTCCTCACTTCAGCAGAGATCTCCAGTCTACACAGAGCTGTTTGAGTGTAAACAAGAGAGCTTGTATGTATCATGAAGTTGTCCACGTTTGCACACAAACTGAACAAGAAAACCAATTAAATCTACCAACAGGTGCCAAACACAGGTACCATGGCAGCGAGCCTGGCGTTTGCTGTGCTGCATGCAGAGACAGGAAGACAGATCCTCAGGGAGCATCCTGCGTCTCCTCGTGTCCTCCTTCCCTCAGCTGGTGCAATGTGCTCCTCGTGGTACTGAAATATATTTCAGTGAGTGTGTTTCATTTCACTAATCTCACTCACTAATCACACTAATCTCCATCAGTTTGTGTGCAAACATGGACGACTTCATGATACATACAAGCTCTCTTGTTTACACTCGAGAACAGCTGGTAGCATACTCTCTGTGTAAAGAGTGGAGATCTCGACCGTGAGATCTCTCCGCGATAAGATGGAGGAGCTAACGGAGGGAGGATAGAGGGTGTAGCATCACGCAGACGTGGCTGGATGAACTCGTTGGGAACTCTGGACGGCTGAACACAAAGGTGGGAGCCAGAACCGGGTCGCTGCAGGAAGGACTCAGCCTTTCAGACGTATGGAGCCACCTGAAACATCTAAGGACTGACATTTAAATGTCAAACTGGGAGTTAGTTACACAGGACAAATATTAAAATATTACAATAACGTTGGCACCACACAGGCAGGCTGAGCAGGTTCTTCTTTGACTATGATAATAGTGGATTTTCTCTTTATTGTGCTGCTGGGAGTCAGTCATCTGCGTCACCTGTCAGGTACACGGGCCTCCTGCCGATCCTGTCGGAGAGCGGCCCAAAGACGATGTTCCCAATCAGGAGCCCCGCGAAGAACAGCGACCCGGCCAGACTGACCTTATAGGCCTGCTGCTTGACGAGAAACCACTGAGGAGGAGAGAGACGGGCGTTACTATGATGAGCCTCGGGTCAGAGACCCCACAGTGCACACACCGACCTCTGTCACTATGGTGTCGATGTCCTCGGTGAAGATGACCCGTTTGTGGTGGTCAGTCAGGACGCCGTCCTGCTGCTGCTGCTCGACCCGGTACTCCGGTGTAAATCCAACCAGAACGATCAGCATGGACTGACAGGCCATGTAGACCTGAAACACACAGACACACACCTGTTCATGAAGGGGATGTGACCTCATGATCAAACTGTCAGTTAAGACCTGAGGCTTCATTAACTTTAAACAAACACTGACACTTCATCCCATTAGAGCTCACTTTTTAACGTTTCATAAGAAGTTTAGTTTATAACATTAACAGATCATTATGTAAACATTAGCATCAGGGAGAGGTTTGTTATTTAGCCTAGTGACGCTAACTTTAGCTAGCCAAACTTCATTTACAGAAGCGGATATTTGAGATTAAACTTAATATTACTCACAATTAAGACGAAATGAGGAATTCATTCAAATACACGATGAATGTGTGACTTGTTGTGATAAATTCGGCATATGTTTGCCATGAAGAATGGCTTCATTTATCACATAAATGTTAAAAAAACGTCGGTACATGTCGCGGTGCGTGTCAGTGTATTTAACCGGCACAGGAGGTGTTATTTTAGCGCATGAAGTGAAGAGAGTTCGCTACTTTTAATTTACATTTAAAACGCTTTTTAACGAGCTGTCCAATAAAATAAAACTCGTATAGACTTGTATAGGTGTGTACACTGCGTTTATTTGAGTTAACGGTTAAATAAGTGAGTGTTATTTTGTGGTCACAGCTTTAAAGCCACGTAGCGCTACAGAGACGCTCCCGCCTTTTTTAAGCCTTCTCTTATATACTCTTCCACACACTCACCTGTGTGAGGACAAGAATACCAACGGCTCGCTTCTGGTACGGTCCAAACGCGCCGACAACTTGGAAAGCTTCTTCTAAATCCATCCCAGGGTTGAGAGGCCAAGAGGCGGCGGCAGCGGCAGCACCGTCCGCCGCGGAGGGAGACACGGAGCACGGAGGGGATGAGTGAGAGAGTAATCCGCGCTCACTTCCTGAGTCGTTCCCGTCTTTTTTCCGCCCATTTCTGCCGCTAAAACGACTAAATCTAAAGTTCGTTTGTTTGGTGAACTCACCCGTTAATTTATATTTATTAAAATAAAATAAAATCTAATCCACCATCACTTTAAATCCAGACATAAATGTAAGAGAGTAATCCTCGCTCACTTCCGGCTTCGTTCCCGCCCCGCCTCATTTCGTCCATTTTATGTTGAAAAAACGACAAAGCCTAATAAAGTTTAGCCACTTTATTTACAAGCTCTTAATGTTAAAGACTAAACAATAATTCTAGAAATAATAACAAATAAATTATGTGGTTTAAAACTTAATTGTTAAATTAAGTTTCTGTAGCACAAACATTCATTTTATCCTTAAAAACAATATACAAACTGTTGGACATGATTTTATAATATCAGCATCTGATTTGATGTTTTTGTTTGTCTAAAACATACATACACAATCCAGTCAGCATGTTTACAAGAGAGTTATTAGTTTGGTTATAATAATATCATCTTAAAGAGCTATAGTCCTGATTCATGCAGACAGCATGAGATATGAACTCGCAGAGGACGGTTTGATTTGAGCTCAGGCTCCTGAATGTTGGACTGTCCTAATACTGCGCCTGTCTCATTTAGAAGTAACAGCCTGCATGTACACACACACACACACACACACACACACACACACACACACATGTTTCAAAGCAGTAATATAGCAGTGTCCAAACTTCTTTTAAAGAAGGCAACATGTGAAGATGAGAAGGTGCCCGGGGGTCGATACTAATAATAAAAAAGTTCTCGAACTATTTTGTATTCATGGTCACAATTATCTTTTTTTTAAATGACAATGGACAAGAATAATGCACTCTTTGAGCTAAGATTGGGCCCCAGGCCAGACTTTGGACACCCCTGCAGAAAAGATATAACCATGACTCATGCTGTTTTTTTCCCATTGTCTCCGGAAGACAGAATAAAAAATGTTCCACTGCGAGTAACAATCATGAGGCACACAGATGAATGCTGGGAAAAAAAGGGTCCTGTGTGGAAGATCAGCCTGCAGGCAGCTCCGCAGAGAGCCACAGAGTGACCAGTCACCTCCAACACCAGGCAGGAGAAGGTGAAGGAGGAGGTTGCAATCCAGAAATCTGGTCTTTTAAAAGTCTGATGTGCTGATTGTGAGAGAGTACGGAGCTCCACATCTTCACGCAACCTCTCGGGCACCACCCTCCGTCGTACGTCCTGCATCTTCAGTCTTCTCTGCAGAGTCATTCAGTGGTACAGTCTCACCTGTCTTTTTATCTGCAGGAGGACTTCCATTCGTAGCAGAGGCGTTGTTGGTTGCACTTGAACTGAACTTAGCCATGATAGCGTCTTTGTTTTTGTACACAACACCAACCGCTCCAGCTGCAAGTAACGCCAAAAACCCCAAAACAATACCAAGAATAGGTATTGGTTTTGGTGGTTTGTAGAAGGGGTTCTCCTTGGGTCGACTTTCTATCATGCTGACTGGGTTCTCTATCTTGCAGGAGAAGGTCTCAGTATCTGCTGTATCCTTATTGATAGTCAGCTCCTTCTCTGATGTGCTCCAGTCCCCTTCACCCCTCCTCCAGCTGTAGGTGATGGGTTCAGCCTCTGTGGTATCCACCTTGGTGCCTCCTCTGGTGCGTCCCTCACAGAGCAGGGTGCAGAACTCGGATTCATGGGTGCACGCCACCGGCCTGACCCAAACCGAAGGCACTGGCACGTCCTTGATCATTTTAGCGGTGTAGCTCTCACCGTGGACCTTGTTGTTGATCTCTAACGTGTAAGTACCGGCGTGATCTATGGTCATGTTCGTGATCTCCAGCTGTGCGGAGGTTATGTCCAGCGTGGTGCGGCCTTTAAATATGTCGTAGTAAAACAGGCCCGTGCCTTGTTCATATTCTGCTACCAGGTTCAATTTGTGTTTCCACACGATGTTCGTGAGCTCCGGAGTTACCTTCGGCGCGAGCACCATGTTTCCGCCCTCTTTGAAGTACTTCTCGATCTCGGCGGCTCGAGCGCCGTTCAGCGCCGCCAACAGAAGCACCACCACCACCAGCTGAAGAACTCTTTTAACCTCCATGTGTGCGGAACTCAAGCTGAATCCACGATCATGGCAAAAACTAAAACGCGACGACGACGGCAGCTAGCTCTCAGCACGCTCACGCGTCCACACCCTTCCTTCCTCGTTCTGAGACTGACGTGACGCGCGCACGCAGCGCGCTCAAGATTTGACGTCGTGGTGTTCCCGTCAATGCCTGATCGAATTAAATTAAAGTTAATCCATAAACTCGGAGCATAAACGAGATTTAAACTGCTGTCACGGCTCGCAGCTGTTTATCCTGTTTAGTTCGTTAATTGTAGCTTTAATCGATTAGTTTGAATTCTTTTGTTTCGAAATGTAACGGCAGTAACGAGAGCCAGCTACACCAACGCCAGCGAGCCAAAGTTAGCACCCGCCAACACTCGTGTAAATACATTTATTTAACATTATCTAACTCACTTTACAATAATGCTACATTCTAGCTCAGGTTATACTATTTAGCATTAAGTTTGAGAGTAATTATGAGTTTTTAAGCAGGCATTCTCCTCGGTAACAGGAGCGCCCACCAGAAGGGACGCATTTGTGTAGGGTGACATAATCGATCGTTACACCTCCCAAAACCGAAACTAACTTTCAGGGCGTTCCCAGCTTCGCCCTCTCTGCTCTGACCTCCACATATCTGTGAGCTGACATAGTGCAGGGTGGACTCACTGTAACATCTGATCATATCCAGCTGTGGAACAAGCATTTCATACAAGTGTCTGAACTAACAACCAATCCACGCGCAGAGGTGTTGGGGATAAAATGAACACCGTACACACACAGACACATTTAGAACTTTTACATTTAGACTAAAAATGAGGTTTATAACTGTACGCGTGTACTTTTACTCATATAAAAATAAACAGCTTTTATTTCTAAAGTTCTAATATACACATTTTTAATTGGGTTTCTTTCAATGCAAAACGAGGGGTGAGGTCAGATAGTCGAATTTGAGGTTCGTCACTGAAGCGTTACCGTGTCCACCATGATAAGGGCTGTTCAAACCCTCTAACAATGCTTCTAAAGGAAGCATTGAAGCTCCCTTCCTTATCTTGTTTAGCATAGGACACACCAGACCATCCTTTAGGAAAGGAAAGAAGGTGATGCCATCATGTTCAAACTGAGACACACCCATATCTGAGTCACTGAACATAACTTATAAACTACATGTCTTGTCGTCTTTATTCAGTATTTAAGTCATTTCTGAACCTCGTCTACCAGCTGCAGTGAAGAGTGAACTCCTCTGTGGGATCAAACGTTGTCTCATCTTGTCAGTTTCTAAGAATTTTTGAAGACGGGCGGAGCGTCTTTAGAAACGAGCCGACTCTTTGGAAACACTGCCAGCGTGGACGTTGAGGCACTTCCTGTTGCTTCAGCAAATTTTAGTTCCTGATTTTTTTATTTTTTTATTTTGGATGAACACGAGGCAGCTCAGCTCTCAGAATAAAGACCACGCTGTCACATCAATGATTAACAGAAGTACAAAACAAGTATAAATCTCTTTAATCTTAAAAGCAACTTGAAAACATGGAGACAGTTCGTTTAGAGACAGAGTGATTAACAGTACGACAAACAGAAACAGATTAAAAGATACAACACGTCCGGACCGGTTCAGACCGGTTCTGTCTGGGTTAGACTGGTTCAGTTCTGACAGCGGAGCGGCAGTCTGGATTTCTGTGGCGTGGACGACGTTTCGTTCTCCGACGCTTTGGACCGGGCGGGAATTTTAGACTCCTTCTTCCCACCTTTCTTCTGCTGAAAGAGAGACGAGACACGTGCTACGACTTAGCCTGGCTAATGTCATGCTGAACGTGCTAATCAATTCATGCTAATTAGCCTAACTCAGCTAATTGCATGCTAATTGACTCAAACCACATAATTGCTAGCTATATGCTAGGCTAAGCAGCACACCTACCGAGCCGACCAAATGAACATTTTAAGCTAACTAGCATGCTAACTGCTTAGCCTCCTGATGTTTAAAGTATATCGGTTAATATTTTTCCGCTCACCTTGAAGAAGGGAACTCGTTTGCTCTCGTTGAAGACGAGGTTCTCGTCGATGAAGGACGGCTCGGTGGCCAAGCTTTCGTTACAGGTGCTTGGCTCGTCTTCCAGAGAGTCCTGCACACGATAAAGAGCAACGACGTGAACATTAACGAGAGGCGAGCATTAAACGAAGCGTGAACGTAAATAAAAGTGAACCTACATGGTCGACCTGGCTGTGTTTCTCCTCCTCCTCCTCCAGCTCCTCCTCCTCCATGGCAGCCTGCAGCTCCTCCTGCTGCCTCCTCAGGCTCTCCAGCAGCTCGGAGCGACTCCGCAGCTTCGACAGTTGCCTGGGATACACAAACTCCCGACGCTGAGGTGTCGCACCTGTAGGCAACACAACAACTGGTCAGGTAAGACACTCGACATTATCTGAATCAGAACCAGGCCAGAACCTGCTGGGCGGATGATCTGGATCACGTCTCATTGAGACTCAAACCTGTGACGTACCGGTGGGAACATCCTGCTGCAGCTCCTCCTGCAGGAAGCCGTCGACCAGCTGTCGGTTCGCCTCAATGCGGTCCCGGAGCTCGGCTCGCTGCTCGTCCAGGACCTTCCGATCCGTGGAGGTCTGATTCTGTACGGCCGTCAGAGCCCACTTTGCCTCCTCTCGCCGAGCAGACAGCTCCTCCTTGGCTGCTCTGAGCTGCTCAGTGCGGTGCCGCTCAACGTTCTGGACAGAGGACGGAGGGTTAGAGTCGGTCTCATGGGTGAAGCAGACACGTTAAAACCTGCAGGTACTACCTGGTGGAGGGTCTCAGCTTCAGTGGCAGTCATCCCCAACAGAGAGAGGTGTTCCTGGGCTTGAGTCTCCACAAGCTCCCTGGTTCTGGAGCTCCACTGGAGGTCCCGTTGGACCAGACCTGCAGACACAAACCGACAGAGTCAACAACAACAGACGCTGAGCGCGATGTGGACAGTGACATTAAGGCTGAAACGACGAGTACTGTACCGGACACGGAGCTGTGGAGGTGCGAGCAGCAGCCCGTCATTTCTTCAAGCGTCTGGTGGCTCTCGTCGGTGGTCAGCCGCAGAGAGGAGGCGAGGGCGGAGGAGGTGGAGGAGAGGAGGTCAGCCTGGGCCGAGGCCTGACGCTCAACCGCGCTGCAACCGCTGCAACCAGGAAGACACGAGACGGTGACACATTGTACACAAACAGGAAGCCTGAAGCTCTTGGGGTTAACGTGAACGCGCCTCACCTGTTGATGTTCTCCGTCAGGTGCTGTAGAGGTTTCTGCAGAGACCTGGAGGCTGACCTCAGGTCAGTGTAGTCCTGCTGGGCCTCCATGCTCAGCAGGTTGAGCTGGTCCTGCAGGCACTGGATGGTCTGCTTCATACCCTGACAGGAGGAGACGCAACAGAGCCGACCTTAGCTTCACTGACTGACGACATGCTAACCAAAGCAGCTAACACCTGCCGCTCTCTCACCGTCTGGTGTCTCTCCTGTGCCCGTCTAATCTCGTCCTCCAGCTTGTCGTGTTCAGCTTGCAGCGAGCTCAGGCCCTGCACGGTGGCCTCGCGCAGACCGGCCAGCTCCTGAACCAAGCCACTGAAGAACACTCCCACCTCCTTCATCGCCTCCACCTGAGAGAGGAGCAGCAGCAGGAGGAGCAGGAGGAGATTAATGAATATGACGAGGACGATACAGAGAAGGCAGAACAGAGGCATGGACTGACCTTATCGGCCAGCACTCGCTGCGTCTCCACGGTCGCCCTCAGACTGTCGCTGAGCTCCTTCACCGCCGACAGACCCATCAGAGTCCGACCTACCAGCACCTCCTCCATGTCCTGCCGGTGCTCCTCCTGTCAAACACAGTCATCATTAAACATCGACTCAACACGTCCGCCTTCGAACCCCGCCGAGGCGCTCCCGTCCTCACCAGCAGCTGCAGCACGCTCTCCTTGTCCTGCAGGCACAGCGCCTCCTGCTGTCGAACTCGGTCCTGACAGCGGCCGACACCATCGCCAACCAGCTGACCGACTCCGCCCACGAAGGCCTCGATGGTGGTCAGAGCTCCGTTTAGCGCCGCCTCGTTCGTCACGATCAAACCGTCTGAAGCAGAACAGGAACACGTGTTATTAGCGACCCAGTCGTGGACGCGTCAGCTCAGACTCGAGGTCGGACGAGGGTTTTACCGATGGCGCGCGAGTAGCTGCTCAGCATGTCGCCGTGTTTGGCTCCGTGCTGCTGAACGCAGTGCTGCATGTCGCTGAACGCCGCCTCCATCCGCCCAGAGAAACTCTGCTGGATCTCACTGTTGTGCTGCTCCACCTGCGAGTTCAATAAAAGACACAAAACACACAACTTTAACGAGCGCACAGCCGTCAGGTTTACACTCGCTAACGAGCGTGGCGGGAGTCTGAGCTCCGGAACAGCTCTTTGAGACGTCTGGGTGACACGTGGACTGAAAGGACTGACCTTCTTCTTGCGGTCCAGCTTGTCATGCAGGCCCGACACGTCACTGACGGTGGCGTCCACAGTGCTCAGCAGCTGGAGGAGGAAACACAAGAAGACAAAGACCTCAGCAGCTCATCCAATACGAACAGGAAGAGGAAGTTGATCTAAAAATAGAAAACACATCTGTCGGCGGGTCTCGACCTTTCCTGCGGTGCTGTACAGGCTCTCCTGGACCGAGCTGAGCTCCGAGCTGATGAACTCCTCCTGACTCAGCTTCACTTGTGTCTGCTGAAGGTCCTGACTCGTCTCCTCAAGCCTGAAACCAGCAGAAGACAACATCAGTGTCCTGATGTGACTCAAGAACTTTCAAGGCGTCTAAATCAAAACTTTCCAGACTCTTTATCTTCTAAACTCTTCGTGTACACTCACCTCTGCTGCTTCTCGTCCAGGTCCACAGAACACTGCTCCAGTTTGGACTTACTGTCCACAAACAGCTCGGTCACCTGGACAGAGGACAAAGTGTGACATCATGAAGACACAGACTGTCTAAACCCTGGACGTAGCAGTAGATGTAGTGTGCTTCATGCAGCATTAGCACCACCTGCTGCTGATGAAACATAAATGTGCATTTCCTCTTTAACATTTGTTTGTGTGACACTCTGCAGGTCTGCTGAATGTTGGCAACGTCTGAAGCTGATGTACCTTCTTCAGCTCCTCCTCCATGGCGGCGATCCGGTCGGTGTACTCGGCTGAATGCTCCTCATGAGACGAAATCTGACTCATCATGCTCCTGAAACACACACACACACAGTCATGTAGATGAAGATGGTGATGGAGGTGTTACAGTCAAACAGACTCTCGTGTGACCTACTCGTAGTTCTCTGTAGAAAGATAAACTCCGTTCTTGTCTCGCGTGGCGGCGAGGTCGCGCTTCAGGCGCTCGATCTCCTCGGTGTATTCCTGAGAGGGCACAAACACGAGTCAGCATTTTTTCCTTTGAGGCGTTCGAAGTGAAGCACAATGTAAAACTAAAGTCCTGTACCTTGATGAGCGTCCTCTTGGTGAGCTTCTGGTTGACTTCGGGTTTGTTCATGATGTTTTTGGCTCTGCTGGCGTAGTCCAGCGTGCTCAGAGTCTCCTGCACAGACAGAATATCACAACAACTGTGAGCGCGATCCAACATCGACGATTTATCTCTGGCAACCGACAGAACGTACCTCCAGGTTGCTGGACGACGGCGACACAGTGGCTATGATGGAGGTCTTTGTTCGTCCTCCCAGCGAGTCCTGAAGGATTCTGGTCAGCTTCGACTCTCTGTAAGGAGAGGACACATCATTAACAAACATATCATACATGACTGCCGATGACATGTCGATGACGGCGGACTCTACCTGTACGGGACGTGAGGTCGTTTCTCCACCAGAGCAGTGATCACTCTGCCCAGCGTCAGCAGTGACTGGTTGATGTTTCCCGCCTCGCGAGCTCGCTTGTCCACCGCACCCGAGCGCCCAATGTTCTCACTGCCTGCGAGATCGACCTGGAGAGGACAGACACGTCAAGTTTTAACGATTCAATCACATCAGTGATTTCCAGCAGGAAGCCTCTCATGTTTTAACAGGAAACTTCGAGTTACCAGATTGAGTTTGCCGATCTTCACCAGCTCCTCTCCGTCCAGAGTGATCTCCTTCATGTGGATGGTGACCGAGAACACCGAGTGGGAGCGACTGCGGAGATACGAGAGGCGGCCGGTGAACAGACGAATGAACCGGATGAGGTAGCGAGGGTGGATGTCGGAGATGAGTTTACCTGGAGTAGGCGTTCATGAGCGTGGAGGCCGTCCTCCTCTTGGCCGATCCTCTCTCCAGGATCTGATAAACTTCGTCTTTGTTGTGAACCGTCACCTCCTCCAGACCTTTCACCACCACGCCTCGCTGCAACGGACAACACGGCGGTCAGTGCCAACGTAACGGGAGACAAAAAGGTGTAGAAATACTTACGTTACGTTACCTTGTTGCGCGGATCGTCAAACAGCTGCAGCCGCTCTGTGACGTCCTCGCTGGGGCTGAGCAGGTCGAACAGCTCCTCGTTGTAGATCTCCAGAAGGGAAACTTTGACGGAGAACTCGGTGCCGTTCTCGGAAAGCTTCTCAAAGATCTGGTGCAGCGTTCGGGGGATGATGCCGGCCAGAGGGTCCTAAAAAATCCAAAGAAACACAGGAAGTCTTGTTTGTATCATGTATGAAGCAAAGCAACTTTGACTTTGAGGGGGCCGAGACTTAGACGAGACCAAGACTTCTTTTACACAACAGCATTTAATTTGCTCCTGAAACTTGAACACGTGCATCGATATCAGGCGTCAGATCCTGAGCAGCTCGTGATCATTACAGAGAAAACTTGTTCACAAAGGCAGATCATCAAGCCAGAGCAAACAACAAACCCAAAGTAATCCAATCCTCTGTATGAGAGTACATCTGATCCTGTAATAATCAAATCGGATCAAAGTTTTATGAAATGTTGTTCCCCTTAAACTCACCTCCTCCCATGTGAACTGCTCGTCCGGACTCCTCTCTCCCTCCATGGTGAACGTCTTTCCTGTTCCTGTCTGACCGTAACTGAACGAGACGGCGGGAAAGTTATTAACGACTCATGTTCATTGAAACACATCGTTGGAGAACTTCTGTTGACGTTCACTCACGCAAAGACGGTGCAGTTGTATCCCATGATGACTTCGTCCAGGATGGGACAGACGACGCTCCGGTACACTTCGATCTGCTTCGCGGCCGGGCCAAAAACCTGCAGAACAAACATGAAGTTTAAAAAAGAATGAACCGCTGTCATGTTCATCTGACAGAGCAGCTTCAACACTGATAAACGTGTGGAGACGTCCGCGTCCATTCACCATGTCAAACGTGTAGGTCTTCCGCGACGCCTTGTCGTTCACCCCACCCGTCTTCACCATCACCTCCTTCCTGTTGGAGTCGCAGTCGATGACCCCGTAGGACGACTTTCGCTCCATCGTGTTGAAAGGCCTGAAAAGACGTCAGCGCCAAAGTTCACCAACAAAGCGTGGCCACAACTGTCAGATAAACTCACCAACAGACAACAAACATCACGTGTGAAGCTGCTGTACGACTGTTTGACCTTTGACCCCCGTCTACCTCCAGCTCTGCAGCTTCCTGAACATAAAGACGACTTTGTAGCGTCTGTCTCATGACTGGCATCGTCCTGTCGCTGCTCTTCAGTTTATCCGGACGACGAAGGCTCGCTAACCAAGTTTAATAAAACTCTGGGGCCGTGATCGTCTCCAACACATACATGTTATTTATCCGTGTCTGTTCTTTGTTTCGACAGTATTCATACTCCAAATGTTTCCCTTTGATACGAATAAACAAACCGTCTCTAATTCCTCCAGAAATCAGAAAATACTGTCAACGGACATGAAAATGTCAAACTGTGACAGTTAAAGACGTTTAAAGACACGGCTGTCAACATTTAAAGTGACACATTATTATGAAACTTCACACTGAGAGAATTAGTTTAGTGTTTCAAGTTTAAATCTGATGTTTGAATATGCAAATGAGGCATTATGTAATGTAGCTCTGGGTGACAGTGTCTCAGCTTTAACGAGTATATGATGCATATTAAAGGTCACGTTACAGCGTCATTAAACAGATGTAAAGCCTCTCTGTGAGGCCGTGCAACAGTCCGTACCTGCATCTGACAACCACCTGGATGTTTCTGCCCTTTTCGTCCCGTTTGATGCCGCTCAGGTTGTGTGAAGCCATGTTTGCAGAGAGGAGTCCTCTGCAGCTTTAATCTGGAAAAATAAGACAGTCAGCTGGATGGACACACACAGACACACACACACACACACACAACAACTTCACGGTGACGTTAGGCGGTCAGAGGCGACAGCAGCCGGTCCACAGCTCCCGACAAACACCGTTAAACACGAGAGAGATTAGCATGTCAGTTAGCAGTAGCTAAAAATGGCGTTATTTCACGGTAACTTACCGAATCACGGTGTGTACGCTTCCCGCCTCTCCCTCTCCGGTTATCCGCTTATTGTTCAACACTCCGGTATGATTTATAAGTTATAAAAGTGTCGTCTGGCTCCGCTTCAGGCAGCGCAGCCTCTTTTTACGCACTTCTGCTCTGGCGCTCAAAAAAAAAACCCCAGACAACATTCAAAGTACTTTTAAATTTGGCTCGGCCAATGAGAGGGCGGGTAACGGCCAAACAAACGACGCCATTGGTTTATGGGAGGCACGTGATCGTTACGGCGCGGAGCACCATGGGAAGAAGACGGGGACATAAATGCCGCCAAATTTGCACTAGATGGCGACATTGTTTTTGATAACGTTTGAACCGTTACGTTCGCTGAATACAACAACACTTATAATCTATAACCAAAAATCATGTTTATGGAAAATATTGTCTCTCCTTTGTCTATATGAATTTATTTTCTATCATCAGATCAAGTGCAATTGTTCAGACGTAGTCTCCGCGATGTTGCCGCAGATGATCTTCATATATACATAAAGATATATCTGTTTGAATAAGTTATCTCTGAAAATAAAAATAAAAAAACTAACTATATATTTTTTTAATTTTAAAAATAAATCAGATTCCATAATAAAAAAGCCATAATTGAGTTTCAACAACAAGATTCCAGTTTTGTTGATGAGAGTTTGAGTTGAAAAGCAATCATTTTGTTAGGATTACACCCCAAATTATGGAACAACCTTTCCCACCTGCTCTATAAAATGTATTAATATTTAACTGCTGTTTTGAAATTCTGACATAGCCTACGCAAACCCACTTTTATATGATGTTCATATTTTAGTTTTTTGCAATTATTGTTATTGTCATTATCACTTTTTGTTGTTGTTATACATATGTATCATTTAACAAACTGATAATATTATATTACATATTATCAGTTATATAATTATATTATATTATTCTGAGTTTCAATTTCTGTTCTTTAGAACTGAAATTTCAACTATATGTGGAGGCTTTAAATAAGCCTCATCCCTGCACTTTACATTATTTATCTTTGTCATTTCTGTCATTTAACTGTGCAAATAAATCAGTCTCTCTCTCTCTCTCTCTCTCTCTCTCTCCCTTATTATATATATATATATATATATATATATATATATATATATATATATATATATATATATATATATATATATACACTCAATACTGAACACAGAAAGATTTAAACATTTTTGTATAGATCTAGACAAATAAAGCACAATATTAAATTAATAAATCACTTCATACATCACACACTCTGTCTGTTTCAGGTTTATGAAGTGACCAGTGGCGAGCAGCAATCCATCTGCTGAGGACCGTCCACCCACTCGGCCCCCTGAGGACGCTGAGGGGGGTTGCCCTTTTCGCTCCATCAACACACACACACACACACACACACACACACACACATTTATGAATGTATGGATTCAAACACACGTGTGACAACAATTAAAAAAAAAAGTCCTTTTGTTGTTTACTCACATATTACACCGAGCTCTGGTCCAAATTTCCATTGCTAACGGAGAGTTAGCAACACAAGCTAACGTAACTAAGAATACCCATGTCATGGCCCGCAAACAGCCACCATGTTGTTACAGTGAATAGTTTTTATGTTACCATTTTATATGTTAAAGACATATCATGTCAAGTAACTTTAGCTTGGAAGTGGATAACAGTAGCTTCATGCAGCAACTGTAGACTTTCAGGTACATTCATGTATTTAAAGGTTATAATTCCCATACCGGGAGTTGAACCCAGGCCGCCTGGGTGAAAACCAGGAATCCTAACCGCTAGACCATATGGGAGACTTTCCCAAAAAGAAAATGGCCGCCATCCAGACATGGTGTACCGCCCTCTCTCTTATAAATATTTTGAAATATTTATTTTTTTGCAGCATGATAAAATGTATATTTCAAAACAATAAAACTTTAGTTTAGTTTCTTAGCATTCATCGCTATTAGCTACTATAGCTAATGTGTTGTTTACAGTGTCATGATTTTCACTGTTCATCTTCCAAATCAACGTGGTAACGTTAGCTAGGAAGTTGGCTAACAGTAGCTTGACAGCAGGGTGTTTCCATGTAGTCAAAAGTTACAGCTCACATACCAGGAGTTGAACTCAGGGTGCCCAGGTGAAAACCAGGAATCCTAAGTGCTAGACCATATGAGGGACAGATGAGCTAAAGGAAAATGGCCACTGTCTGGACATGGTAAGTTGCTTTCTTTTTCTGCTATGAAAATATAAATACATTGACATTCATGTTAATCTCTGAATTGCTTCTTAACCTTTGATAACAACTTATCAAATGTATGGCTTTACAGTGAAACATGGCTCGTTTTCCATCCTGAGTTTTACTAATTCAAATACCTGTTGTGAGAGGTGGTGTGAGTTACCAAAACTGGCTTTTTACAGTGAAATACAGATCGACTTCTTCCAAAGCCATGTGGTAACGTTAGCTAGGAAGTTGTTGAATGACCACAGCGGACCGGTTGTCTTTTGGGTGTTTCCATAAAGTGAAAAGGCACAGTTCCCATACCGGGAGTTGAACCCAGGCCGCCTGGGTGAAAACCAGGAATCCTAACCGCTAGACCATATGGGACCTGCTGCAAAAAAGAAAATGGCCACCACCACCATCCATTGGCCATTTTCCACCAAAGGCTGGTGGCTGTCCACTATCCAAAGTTAGCTTTCCACCAGTACCCAAAGTTATAGTTTGATAGTGTTTGTCTTTGAGCCTATCAAACAATAACTTTGGGTAGGAGCAGTGGAATGCTAATGTTCTCTAGTGTAGCTAAAGCGTGGTTTACAGTGTCGTTATTTTCACTGTTCATCTTCCAAATCAATGTGGTAATGTTAGCGAGGAAGTTGGCTAGCAGTAGCTTCACACCAGGTTGTAGCCTTTGGGGTGTTTTCGTGTATTGAAAAGTTACAGCTGCTATACCGGGAGTTTCCCCACCTGGGTGAAAACCAGGAACCCTGACCGCTAGACCGAATGGGACATAGTTGCGAGACGTAAATGGCCACCATCCGGACATGGTGAATAGTGAATTGCTCTTATATAAATACACTGAAATAGTTCAAGATGAATGTTTTTTATTTTTATTTTGCAGACATAATATAATACATTTTTTATAACACAACTTAATATAGTTAGCATGCCATTACTTCTTTGCTCAGTTAACCATTTGATTGTGTTAATGTTAGAGTTTAGGAAGTGGAGTGCTAACATTAGCTGTTGTCTACTGTAGCTAATGTGTTCATCTGTCCAAGTCAACGTGGTAGCTAGGGAGTTGTAGACAGTTGGCTAACAGCAGGTTGTAGCCTTTCAGATGTTTCCATGTAGTTCCCATACCGGGAGTCGAACCCGGGCCGCCTGGGTGAAAACCAGGAATCCTAACCGCTAGACCATATGGGACGCATATGGGCCAAAAAGAAAATGGCTGCCATCCGGACAAGGTGGCTTGGTTTCTTGATAAAATAATAAAATTACTTAATAAAATTACTTTAAGGTTTAAATAACTGCATTTACTGTGCAAACATTAATCAACCCAAAAGAGTTTAGTTATAAATTATAATGAAGACTTTCCAAAGATACCGAACACATCAGAGCGTTAGTGCTAGGACATTTTCTCCACTTCATGTTCAGAGTGTTTGTAGTCGTTCTTCATCTCCATCTTTAGCAGCTCCGGCCTCCACGTCCAGCCAAAGAAGCTTCTCTCTGTTCCAATCTGCCGTCCAGCAGAAAACCCTCTTCATTACCATAACAATTTTAACTGCAAGGGTGGAAGCAAAGTGAGGTGGGAACAATCGTATTGTTTCTCCCCCCTACACTCTCTCTCTCTCTGTCTCTCTCTGTCCACATCTCTCTCTATCTTTTTGTCACTGACAGCCCACTCGGACCCCGGGTGACGATGACCCTTTCCGGGGGCGAGGCAGAAATCCAGAGCGGGTAACTTTGTGGTCAAACGTTTGGCTTCATTCACCTCGAGAAGCATCTCCGATCCATCTCCATCGTACCCATCTCTTCATCTGTTCATCTGTTCGTCATCCGTCTCTGTGGAGAGCAAGGAGGAAGGAAGAGGAAGAGGAGACCGGCTGGACGTCGTCTTGGTCGGACCCTGACGGAGAACAAGGAGGATTTCTCTTCACGGCAGGTTTAAAGTGAGTTTGAGGCTCGTTCTTTTGTCACATGAGGAAGCTGGTGGAGGGAGATCTTTGCAGATCTGGTCGAGATGGGAGCTTGATTTCTGGTCGTTCTGTGTCTCCTGAAGCTCAACTTTAAGATCTGTTTACATCAACAAACATGAGGTGTTTTAAAAGATTAGCACAAACAGGTTCAGACGTTTTAAAGAAGGGAAATTATGTAAAAATGTGATTCTTGTGAAGGTTTTCTTCTTCTTCTTGTAAAATCAGGAGAAAATATCTAATATTTTATGTTGTTTGCACATTTCTCTGCTGTGAGGACAGACATTTGATTTCTAAAGTTTAAAGACGTCACAAGTCAGTAAAAGGCCTAAAGTCAATCCACAGATCGTTTGATGAGTTCCAGCAGATTTACTGTTTTATTTTGTCTTCTAAAGGACCAAACCTTCAAAATAAAAGCTCAAGTTAGACCCTAAAGTGGTTCTTCATGGAGAACGTTCATCAGAACATCAAATAATTACATTTATTATGAAGTTAAACCAGAAGTTAGTGTTCAAACAAGCTTCATCAGATTTCAGATATTTCATTTTAAGTGCAGCATCGGGTGAATGACTTCTTTAATTAGACTTCATATAAAGTTAGGGTTTGTTTGTGTTGGTGTTTTTGGTGCTAAGCAAACTGAAAGATAGAAACCATGTAAATTTATGTCCAGCATGTTTTTAGGATGAAAAGAGCAGCACAGTTTGTTTGAGATATTTCATATCATTTGTGTGAAGACAAAAGGTTGAACATACAGCAGCTGCTGGTTAAAGACTGTTCAAACTGCATGTCTGTTGATTTTATCAAAAGAAGCAGAAAATTCTGCAAATGTGACTTTAAGGTTAAAAAAATTATAAATTATTAGCTATTAAACATTTAACAACAAAGTGTATTCACTAAATATGTTGAGGATGAAACGAGCTCAGGGAAGTTATTTAAAGTTATGTATAATCAGTTTTAATAGTTATAATTTCATGCATTTCTTCTGAAACGCTCTGATTTCTTAAAACTGTTCTGCAGCAATATTTGGCTCTTTGACGTGGAAATCAAGCAGGAAATGATTTAAGAATAATATTTATAACCATATTTTTGTGGCTGCCTTCACGTAGTTTCCTTTGTGTTGATGCATTCTTCACAGATTATTGAGTTTTATTTCACTCTGCTCCTCTGACCGGACGACCGTATCAGAGGAAACTGACGAGATACTGTTGAAGCCATTCAGAGCGGCTCCACGTCATTGACGTGCCTGTCTATTATCCGACACTCAGCAGTCAATACGTTTCCCATGAATATGCAATCGCTCCATTGACGGCTCGGTCGGAGGGTTCATCGCCTGAACCTTTTTCCACGAAGCCGTGATTCCTCATCTGACGATCATCTGCAGGCTGACCGAGAGTTTCATCGGCCCAAAAACATGAGAAAGATGATTTATGGTGCTGTACTGACACGACGCCCACGTGTTTATTAAGTCTTACGGTACTTTATGAGGTACTTTAAAGCCTCGCAGATCATTTATCAAACATTTACTTGGAGTGTTTCGTAATCTAACAGCGCCGTGGGGTGAAACCAGGAGAAACGTTTTGTTCCTAAATGAATCATCCGCCGTTTAAAAGAAACACCTACAGCTTCTGGTAGCAGAAAATTCAGATGATTTATGGCGTCTATTTAAAGTCTGAGCGTCTTTTGTTGGGATAAAATGATTCAACCTAATGTCAGCACGGATCAAATCTTTCACAGAACGAGGGAGTTTGTCCAAACTTCTCAAAGATCATCAACTGTTTGCTTTGAGTCCAACGCGATGTGAGGATAGAATCAGGTCTGAGGCGTCTAGAGGTCAAACGAACGTGAAGAACACGATTAAAAGTGGATTACTGACGCCGTTAAAGCCAATCTGAGGTGAAATCTTGATATTTCTTCATTAAAGCGACCTTTTTTGTTTCGTTAATGCTCCCGTAGGTGTCAATACGACGCCTCGGAGGTCACGCATGTTGCCCGAACAGCAGATGACTCCATTAAAAAGCTCAAAGACGCCTCAGAACGGGGGCACTTTGGTTGTTTTTGTTGTTTTTTTCGGTGACGTTCGGTTGCAAAAATGGTAAAGAGGGTCGGCGGCAGGCGGTAAGCCCGACCTGAGCGTCGTTTTTTTTTTTTTGAGAGATGAAGACAAAGATCCATATTAACAAAAAAAGCCCGCAGATGACAGATGATTAATCGGCGTGGTGGGGTCTGCCGAGCCGCCGGACCCCCGGCTGACACCCCGAGCCACCAAACACAAAACCAAAAACCCCCCAGAGCCTCGGCGGCCCGGAGGAGCGTGGGCGAAGGGTGGAAGCAGGGCACCGTCCCCACGGAGCTGTGTGTGTGTGTGTGTGTGAAGAGAGAAAGATTGTGTGTGTGTTTGTGTGTGGGTGGATTTGTGTGTGTTTGTTCGACAGATCCTGACACAGAAAGTGTGTATGTTGCAGAAGTAAAGTGTGTATTTTTGCATGCATGTGTGTGTGTGGGAGTGTTTCCTAAATGTGTGCATTCTAAGTGTGTTCATTGCAGTGTGTGTGTGTGTGTGTGTGTGTGTGTGTGTGTGTGTGTGTCGACCAAACCCCCATCTGCCACAGGGTGGGCGGCTCGCCACACAACGACAATACACACCAACATTTTTGTAACTGTGGGCGTTCAAAAGGCTCGGAGAGCTGCAGTCCTCCTGCTCGCTCTGTGCGTCTCCACAACTCAGCGATCCGGCTTCATCCCGATCAACTCTCCAATCAGCAGATCAATAAATCAAAGCGTCACGGCCTCAGCGCGTTCACTCGTTTACACTCCAGACTCTTTCCTGTTAAAGCTTCTGATGCAAGCCGCTGATGAGAAGCAGCAAACGTCTGTTTCTGATGCTGAATTCTATGAAGTGCAGATAACACTACGAGTTAGCATCAGCCTCAACCTTCCAGTGAACACCAAACAAGCTCACAGATCCAAAGAAAGAGATCCAAAAGAACCTCTGAGACCTCCATAGGAACCTCTAAATAAACAAAAGAACCTCTGAGACCTTCATAGGAACATAGGAATCAAAAGAACCCCCAAACATGCAAAAGAACTCTAGGACCAATTAAAAAACCTCCAAAAGCTCATCTAAGACTACCTCCATAAGAACCTCTAAAACCTCCATAAGAACCTCTAAAACCTCCATAAGAACCTATTAAACCTCCATAAGAAAATCTGAAACTTCCAAAAGAACCCCCAAATCTCCTAAAACAGCATCTAAACATCTAAAAGAGCCTTTAAAACATGTAAAAGAACCCCCGAAATAACATCTGAACCTTCCATAAGAACCTCTAAAACCTCCAAATGAACCTCTAAAACCTCCATAAGAACCTCTGAGGCCTCCACAAGAACCTCTGGAACCTTCTAAATAGGTCCATTCACTGTTACTTTGGGGAACGCACAGGGAGGACTTCTTGTAGATAGCGACTGATGTTTACAGTAGCTCATAGTGAATGTGTGTTACACTTCCACCGCTATGTGTTGCAGCTACTGTAGCAAGTGTTTAGGCTAAAGCTGTTTTTCATTGTTGTTGGTCCAGATATTGGAGTAAAGGTAACATGATGAAAAAGCTCTATTACTGTTGGAGGTGAAGGTAACAGGAAGTAACTGCATTAAGTAACTGCGAACTGCATTATGGGTAGTGTATGCCCCAGGTTTTGATAGGGCAGTTTGAGTTGACAAACTGAGCTAACATGAGCTAACAGCAGCTAACAGACTCAGCTAACATGAGCTAACAGCAGCTAACAGACTCAGCTAACATGAGCTAACAGACTCAGCTAACATGAGCTAACAGCAGCTAACAGACTGAGCTAACATGAGCTAACAGCAGCTCCAGCTGTCAGCAGTTTACTTCACTGTCCATCACAAACTCTGTAAATCACAGAGAGTTGAGTGGTGTGTGTGTGTGTGTGTGTGGTTGTTAAAACGTGTTCTCTGACAGAGATGAATCATCTCAGTCAGTGTGTGTGTGTGTGTGTGTGTGTGTGGGCTCAATGTATCCGGATACCGGCCATATAAGAAGAGGCAGCAGCTCCTCTGCGCGCACCGGAGGATCCATTTATGGAGCGGAGCGTGGCCGGAATTCCGAGTGATGGAGCTCCTTCATCATTTTAAAATGTTTGAATCTTCCTGAGTGTGAAGGAGGCGGGAAGCACGTGCTGATGTTCGAATGAAAAAACGAATGTTTCATGTTGATTGGTTTCCACGTGCCGTCACGGCTCCATCCACCAGTCCTATTTCTGGAGTTCCCTATTGTTGTTGTTGTTGTTGTTGTTTGGCTCTTTAAAGTCCATATATGGGTAATGACGTCACGGGACACCCAGAGATCCCCCCCATCACGTCCTTTATAACCCATAATGCACCAACCCAGCAGATATTTACGCGCAGTGAGAGGCGGACTGAGGGGAAACCTTCATCATGTCTGAGAGAGAAGCCTGAGCGCATCACGGGCAGCATGAGCGCGAAGGTGGATGAAGTGACGGTGTCTCTCCGCAGCCTGGTGGAGGCAGGTGCGGTTGTGTTTAAGGAGGAGGCTGTAGGGGAAGAGGAGCAAGGCGGGGAAGGTGGTAAGACGTTTGGTTCGGACGGGTTCAGGTGGTGAGAGCGTGATGTCTGATTGTCAGTCTAACAGGTTGCTCCTCCTGTCTTCCTGTCTCCAGGTGATCACGGCTCACCTGAGCTCGGCGACTTGGCGCACTACCTGGCAACTTTACGCGCGCACCCGGTGACGTTTACCGGCAAGTTCTCGGTGGATTCCAGAGGCGCGGGAGCACCGTGGACACCTGGGGACGTCGTCAACGTGGTCAGCGCTGACATCGCCGTCCCGGAGTCACCTTCAGCATCACCTGAGATCTACGCAGGTGGAGGAGGAGGAGGAGCGGACGCAGGGGACGGTGCCATGGCGCACGGCCAGCCGGACATCAGCCACATGTATGCGCCCCCCCATCCACACCCACACCCCCACCCGGCCCCGTCCTACTCCTGCAGCGCGGATATGTACCAGGATCCGTCAGCAGGGGGGTACCTGGCGACCTCCACCTGCGCCGTGTCCTACCACCCGCCCCCGTCCTACAGCTCGGTGCCCAAACCGACCGTGGACGGCGCCGCGCTGCTGTCCATCATGCCCGAGTACGGAGGCTTCTACCAGCAGAGCTGCCAGAGAGACCTCCAGAGCGGCTTCCCGGAGCGGAAGTCCCTCCCGTACCCGCTGGACCCCCTGCGGGTGCCTCCGCCTCTCACGCCTCTCAACACCATCAGGAACTTTACGCTTGGCGCGCCCTCACCGGCTGCCGACGGCCCGATGGCCGCCGCTTTCCCCGGCCACCAGAACCTCCCACTCAGGCCCATCCTAAGACCCAGGAAGTACCCGAACCGACCGAGCAAGACGCCCGTCCACCAGAGGCCGTACCCGTGCCCGGCGGAGAGCTGTGACCGCAGGTTCTCCCGGTCGGACGAGCTGAGCAGACACCTGCGCATCCACACCGGCCACAAACCTTTCCAGTGCCGCATCTGCATGCGGAACTTCAGCCGCAGCGACCACCTCACCACCCACATCCGCACGCACACCGGGGAGAAGCCGTTCTCCTGCGACCAGTGCGGGAGGAAGTTCGCCCGGAGCGACGAGCGGAGGCGGCACATGAAGATCCACCTCCGGCAGAAGGAGAAGAAGTCCTCTGCGTCCTCCTAAACCTCACCGCGCACGGAGCTCCACCCATGCTGCTGAATGTAGACTCTGAATCACACAGCCCCCCGACTCCACCCTGAAGCTTAAATTATATGAAATGTAAAGGTCTCCATCTTCTCAGGGATTCAAACAAGCCAGGCTGCAAAAATGAGACAGGTGAGCCGCACCTGAAGGTGGAGGGTTTGCTGCTGCTGCACCGCCTCCAGCTGACGGTGGCTTAGTTTCCATTGATGCACAAAAACCTGAAAAATTCAGACAAACACAACAAGTCACAGAGAAGCAGCTCCACCTTCACGTAGCTGAGCAGATACTTAAAGTTCTGCAGGTTTACAGAGACAGGCTCAGTGTTTTATATTGTCCCAGTGTAGAAAGTGTTCACACTGTTTTCACTGTAAAAAAGAAAAACTGGCAGCTGCGGTTTACAGAAGTTTACCGTAATATAGGCATAACTAATATTAGTACAGTTCATTTTACAGATGCCATATAAACACAAGTTAAACAGTTAAAAAAATATGTTACAGCTTTTTAATTTAGTTTATAAAATGCTGAATAATTAAACATTCTTCAGGAAATATTAGTGTTTTACGGTAATGAACTGTCAGCTGTGGTCGCCACAATTTTACCGTAATAAAACTTTTTATAATATTACAGTAAAAGGACGTTAGCACTGATTTTACAGTTAAAACTACCAAACACTGTATGAATAGATGGATGAATAAAGGTTTTTCATGAAATATGACTGGTTAAGGTAAAACATTAACATTTTACGGCGTTTTACCGTAAAATCTGCAGACATTTTTTTTTACATTGCACAAACTAAATCTCACTAATGATGTTTTTACACTTAAATGTGTCAAACGGTGCGTTCACTGTTCAGAGGAAATGTCTGTGGGGGTGAAGACAGGGAGGGCCAACAGAGTGATGTCAGAGCGCACCTGAGAGGCGCTGTGAGGTCACAAATCAGGGCGGGGCTAAAGGTGTGAAACTCAGCAAAATGAAGCTTTTTTTAAAACCTGTTTTTTATGATTAGAGACGTCCAGGTAATTTGAATGTTTCATGACTCATGACTGGTTTTACGAGCTCGTAGCTGATAATCTGTCACGTCGGCTGTGAACTCATGAATGTGAGCGAACGAGTCACTGAACAAAAATAAAGTTTTGTTTTTGTGTTTTATCATTTTTATGCAAACGAGTCGAGCACTAGAGCTTTTTATTCTGCTGGACTGACGATGCTTCGTGTTACTGCAAATAAATGCTGACCTGTCAGTTGATGTGGATCTCTGCTGTTGCTGCTTTTAGCTCTGAAAACATGCCAGTAACCAACAACTAACACTCAGACAACCTTATCATGCTTTAACAGTTAGCTAGTGTTTCTGTAGCGTTGACAGAACGTTCCCAAACAAACATATTATCAGTCTGAACAACACCTGAACAATTCATCACGTGTCCGTAACAACAAGGTAAAGGACGTCACATGACCACAGACAGACTGTCAGTTCAACATCCATATAATTCAAATTCAAGGACTTTCCAGGCCCGATTTGCTCAAACTCAAGGACCAAACAGCAGAATTTCAGACACAGGAAAATGTTCCATCGTTTATAATGAGAACGAGCAGAACATTAAAGGACCAGTGTGAAGGATGTGGCAGCATTTAGTTGCTGGTTGCAACACCCTCACCTCACCCAGTCATCCACAGTGTGAAGGCGAGCGTCCCGGCTTAGTTTGTCCATTCTGGGCTGCTGTAGAAACAAGACTCTGTGGAAGAGGAGCCACACACACATCACATTTCAAGGACTTTCCAGGCCCAGTTTACTCAGATTCAAGGACCAAACATAGCATAGTTTGAGACACAGACAAGGTTAATGTCCGTGTTTTGTGGGGACGTCTCAGAGACTACGTCCAGGTTTTAGACAGTCTTTGTACTTCATGTGTTTGCTTCAGGCTGTTTCTCATCAGCAGGTGTCTCTTGATGGTTCAAACCATCTGTGTGTTGCGGAGATGAACTGCAGGGCACAGCAGAATGTTAAATGGCGTGTTATGTTATGGTTGCTAACTGCATCACGCCGTGTCAACAAATACTGCAGGCTGGTGTTGATCTTTCATGGAGAGAGTAAACACGATAACACAACACTTTGACGTCACCCGGTCCGCACGCTCGGCTGTGAAATCATCGCTTTGACGTCGGACGATGTTTTCTGAAACTGTCACGAAGCCGTATCAGCGCGAGCATCTCCAGCAGGCCGACCACCGTCTGAGGCCATGAGGGCCACAGATAACAGAGACACACGGCCCACATGACAGCCACACAAAGCTGGGCTGAGCGCAGAGATCTAACCCTGGAAAACACCCCAGGAAGCAGATTGTAGTGCAGAGTTAACGAGCTCTCTCTGGGACAAACTTCCAGAGTAAAACTCGGGTTATGAGTGATGTCAGCGGCTGCATGTGAAGGTTCCCTGTGGGACTGTTTGGCCTCCACATCCAGCTTCCTGTCTATACCCTGCGGACCAAGGCCTCTGTCAAAGAACACGCTTGGATCCACTCGGGCTGAAGTGTCTGAGGAGTAATGTCACGCAAACCTCAGACGCCTTTCTGCAGCCTTCACAGATTCAGATCGAAGCTGCTGCACGAACAAGAGACGGCTCGAAGACACAGACTGTCTAAAACCTGGACGTAGTCTCTGAGACATCCCCGCAGACTGTCTAAAACCTGGACGTAGTCTCTGTGACTCGTGTAAGACCCTCAAAAGAGTTTACAAACACACAGACCTTCTGCTGTTTACTGTTGTGTTGTAAATTTACAAGCTGTGTGTGTGTGTGTGTGTGTGTGTGTGTGTGTGTGTGTGTTGCAGCATCATAATTCATCCTGTTTATTTGCTTTGGAGGACGACCTACGCAGGGCTTCCACAGTTTGGCCCGACATCACGAGCTAAAAGCGTCCGAGCTCTGAATCACGCCGTCTATTTTCAGCCTGCGTTCACTTCCTGCTAATAAAAACACACAAACATGACAGCGCTGCTTCAGGAGGGCGGCCATGTCACGTGCTGACATGCACGCACACACACACACACACACTCTGTATTTTCGGTGAGGCCTCAGTGTCACATTGTGAGTAGGTGGGTGTCAGGCTGGAGATGGTGGAGCTGAAGGGAAGTGAGGAGGTGGTGACGTCTCCGTGGATGGAGCTCGTTACTGCCTCCGCATTAACGAGGCCGTCCTGGTGGATCAGTGGGCCGGAGGACGGAAGTGGCACATTCTGGGTTCAAATCCGGCTCGTTCACACAACAACAGGTCTGAGATTATCTGACAGAGTGGACACAGTCAGCACGTCCATCTGTCCTCGTCACGTCAGCCTCAGAACTATGACTCAGACCGGAGACACTGAAAGGACCACCAACACGCTGCTGTTAGCTCATGTTAGCTCAGTTTGGTAGCTCATGTTAGCTCAGTTTGGTAGCTCATGTTAGCTCAGTTTGGTAGCTCATGTTAGCTCAGTTTGGTAGCTCATGTTAGCTGCTGTTAGCTCAGTTTGGTAGCTCATGTTAGCTGCTGTCCAACATGAAGTGGTTAAAAGTGTTTAAAAGACTTGAATTTACATCACGGGTCTGTTCTTCTTCTTCTTACTGGACTTTAGTGGTGCAGCCCCTTTTGTCTACACTCAGGGTTCTTTTGGTCGTCCTGATTTAAAGACTTTATTAATTATTAACGGATGAATTTGAAATGAAAGCACGCGGAGCGTACGTGAGCTCCGTGATGGATAAAAGCTTCAATCTGCTGCTGGGCTTTCCCTTCCTGTCAGTACAGTTGATTCTATCTGAGTAATGACCAGGGGCAAAGATCATTAAAAGTTAAATAGTCTGTGGCATGCTGGGTATTGTAGTGCACTGTCCTGGCAGTTAGTTGTTTTTTCAAGTAATCTATTACTTCACAGGAAGGCCATCTCTGTTCATGTTCAGCAGTGTGACGCTGACAGTGACTCCGTTTGTTCATGTCTGACTGAAGCTTCGGTGTGTCAGTGCGCACAGTGCTGCTGGCTGGGTGACTACACGTCCCACAATGCACCAGGTGTAAACTGTGATCCGCCGCGTCGGTGCGGACGTGTTTGACAGTTCGTCGGGAATGGGGCGCTGAAGAGAGACCGACGGGAGTGACACGAGCCCGAACATCACCCCGAATGTTCAGGCGTCACGTGATCGTCGTGTTATTTATCTACGTGCAGATACGCACGTGCCCACGGTTCAAATACATAAAAAAAACATGTGAGCGCGTGAAGCAAACAAACGGCTCGTCATATGAACGTGTGTCACGTGGTGTCGTGACCAAAGATACGCATAACATGAGAGGTCTCACTCCGCCGCCATTTTGTGTTACCAGTACGTTACAAAGAGTGTTTTAATAAAATGTTTCACACATTCGTATGTTAAAGAAGAAAAGAACACAAAACATGAAAATATGAGAAATTCAAATGTTTATCACTTTACTGCTAACCATGTTTAGCTTTTAATTTACAGCTAACTACTTAGCTGTTACTCTTCAGCTAACTGCTTAGCTCTTACTCTTCAGCTAACCATTTAGCTTTTACTTTGAGTGATGTTAAATGTTTATTCGCTCTTTATTTGATTACTTTTTAATTTCTGTTCTGATATTTTGTTTATTAAAGTTTTTTAATCATGATATATTAATTTAGTTAATCAGATTAATGTTTTAATGAACGTTTAAATGGCGCCATTTTGTGTGAGATCGCGCTCATTAACAGTTCCCATGACAACCACCCAAAGCGCCCGAAGAAGTCCGTCCACGAGTCGCGTGCGGAGTGAGTCATCTCAACAACAGACGATCTTCGGCGCTAGCTGCGGGGCTACAGCTAACGCGCGCCGAGCGGAGCCCGGACACCGGACACCGGACAGCGCCGTTCCTCGCTTCGGTATGATGCCAGGTGACAGCGACATGACCTCCATCGTTCAGCGGATAGCTCGCCAGGCTCTCGTCACCTACAGGAGCCCGCCGCGGGTCGGCGAGGAGGCCGGGAAGGCTTTCCTGGAGAACCACGGCAAGCTGCGGAGCCTCATGTCGGAAGTGCGAGCGGCGGACCTGAAGCTCGCCCCGCGGAGAGCCGCCGACAGCCCGCCCGGCGTGCCGCCGTACCACCACGGCGCGCCCCCGGTCACGTACATGCACATCTGTGAGACGGACCACTTCAGCATGGGGGTGTTCCTGCTGAAGAGCGGCGCCTCCATCCCGCTGCACGACCACCCGGGGATGCACGGCATGCTCAAAGTCATGTACGGCAAGGTCAGGATCAGCTGCTTCGACCGGCTGGAGCGGCCGGCCGGCAGCCCGCAGGTGGCGCCGCCGCTCCCCCCGGCCCAGATGGACTCTCTGCGGCGCTCCGTGCTCCGCTCCACCGGGGAGTACACGGAGGAGAGCGGCCCGTGCGTCCTCTCCCCTGACCGGGACAACCTGCACCAGATCGACGCCGTGGACGGCCCGACGGCGTTCATGGACATCCTGGCTCCGCCGTACGACCCGGACGACGGCAGAGACTGTCACTATTATAAGGTGCTGACAGAAGCGGAGGTCAAACACACGGAGCAGAAGGAGAAGGAGGTCTGGCTCATGGAGATCTCACAGCCGCCGGACTTCTGGTGCGGAGGGGAGCCGTACCCGGGCCCGGAGGTCTGCCTCTGATCCGGGCGCCCAGAGTGGACAATTAAAGGGTCACTTAAATCAAGCACCTGAAGGCACCACAGGCTCGACTCACCTGCAGGGAGGAGACCACCACCTGACCCCCATTTCAGGGAACACCTGGTGACGTCACGTGACGCAGTAAATCACGAGCCGACCGACCGAACCTGAGCGTGCTGCTGGTGGCCTGGTTCCATTAAAGGTTCCTTAAAAACAACCTGTGAGGCGTTTAAAGGCCGAGAAATGAGAACTGACGATGCGTTCAAGGGCGTCAAAAATGGGCTTTTATTTTGGTACTGCACCCCGTTTAAACACACCGACTTTCAAAATAAAACAGACAGCTGGTTATTTATTTAAAAATCCTCTCCTCTGACTGCGCCCTGAACGCAGCATTAGAGCCTGCTGAGCTGAGTCGTGTCTGTGGCGGTCTGTAGTGGTCTGTGGTTTTTAGTCGTCTTCCTGCTTCAGGTTTGAAGGAGCGTCTGTCTTTAGGTCTGATCCTCAGGGCTGTCTGTGACTCTGACATTCAACTTTAAACCACATCAAGCAGAGAGGCGTTCACTGTCCGGACACAGCGTTAAAGACTGAATGTTTGTATGCAGCTGTAATCAGATTACTCTGTCAGGCCAGATTCTGAACGTTCTCTGTGTGTTCTGCACGTGATGAAGTTTGTTTGTTTCAGGATGTGACGAGATGAACAAAAAACATGTTCACGAAATAAAACTTCAATCTTTGAACACGCGTGTTTGTTTCTTCACATGAAACACAGCAAGACCTGGACGTAGTCTCTGTGACGTCCCCGCAGACTGTCTAAAACTGGACGTAGTCTCTGTGACGTCCCCGCAGACTGTCTAAAACTGGACGTAGTCTCTGTGACGTCCCCGCAGACTGTCCAAAACCTGGACGTAGTCTCTGTGACGTCCCGCAGACTGTCTAAAAACTGGACGTAGTCTCTGTGACGTCCCGCAGACTGTCTAAAAACTGGACGTAGTCTCTGTGACGTCCTGCAGACTGTCTAAAACTGGACCTAGTCTCTGTGACGTCCCGCAGACTGTCTAAAACCTGGACCTAGTCTCTGTGACGTCCCCGCAGACTGTCTAAAACCTGGACGTAGTCTCTGAGACGTCCCCGCAGACTGTCTAAAACCTGGACGTAGTCTCTGAGACGTCCCCGCAGACTGTCTAAAACCTGGACGTAGTCTCTGTGACGTCCCCGCAGACTGTCTAAAACCTGGACGTAGTCTCTGAGACGTCCCCGCAGACTGTCTAAAACCTGGACGTAGTCTCTGTGACGTCCCTGCAGACTGTCTAAAACTATCTCCTCGCGGTGATGTCACAGGGGAACCTTTCACTCATTGGTTCTTCAGAGCATTAGTTAAATCCATGTGTACTTTGTCGTTACAAAGACTGATAGAAGCAGTGATCAGTTCTCCAAAGATGAAACAAAAGATTATTAAACATGAAAAGGTTCTCCAGAGAACTTCCAGATTCACGTTTGGATCGTGTCTCCAGGCTCAACGTTCTGCCAACGTTAGAAGACAGTTCAGTCCATCTGGTGCTCCCTGTCTTTGTCCATGCGTTTCTTTTCATTCTACAGATGTTGGACTGAATTTAATTGAAACATTAATTTAAAGGACAGCCGGTGGTCATGGTACTGTTAGGAGAATGCTGACCAACACTGCGGCTGATGTTTAACCTGAACCTGCTGGATTTGGATCCTGACACTTCAGTTATAGAACTTAAACATGAAAAACTGAAAACAAATGCATTTTTATAACTAATGAACACATTAAATTACCAGGAGGCATTGTGGGTAATGTTGTAAATTAACTTGTGAATCTTTGAGCAGTGGACAGTGACACCATGTGGCCACTTTGGTTACTGCACCAACGTGATCATCAAGTAATGTAATCAGAACAAGTACTCGAGTACAGCTGTCGTTTACCACAGTGGGATGAAAAATAAAACATGGAATCATCTTCGGGTCACGTTTGTTCTTTAATTGGATGTTTTCACAGACCGACATGTTTCAACATAAAAACTCGTCCAGTTCTTCACAGTATTGCATTTTGCACAGTGTTATACAGACTACAGAGTTTTCGAGTGAAGGCACAAAACTACAGATTACTTCTGCAAAACGAAATCCCTACAGACGAACGCGATGAACCGAAGGATATCGAACTTACACAACATAAAACTAACGTCACCTCCACCGACTCACGGCAACAAAGGTAGTAGTGTGGTAATCAAACTAACATCGAGTTCAGTGAGGACACTCGTTCCGTCATTCGCCCTCCTTGCTTCGTTTCTTGCACATTTCCCCCAAAAACATTCCAAAACACACAAGTAAGAAAATTTCCAGACGTTTCCAAACCTGTGCATGAACCTGCTGATTGTCCCTTCATGTCAAAGTGCTCCGGGTCGGTTTAGTGCAACTTTCCTTCAAATACTGTCCCGTTAAAATAGACCTCGCTCTGCTACAAAAGTACACATAGTAGTACAAGATAACAGTATTTTATAAGTACTTTGCTTTTTTTTTTTTTTGCTACATATGAAGCATGCTTTCACAGTAACACAATAGCTACATATGTAGTAGTAGTAGTTGGGCTGCCTCATGCATCATCTTTCACCACCTTCCAATGAGCGAGCGTTCACGAGCTCTGCTGCTGTTTGCAGCAAATAAAACGCTTCAGATATTAAAGACACTGAGAAGAGAGAACTTCAATCATCGGTATGGAGGATCGTAACCGCCAGAAATAAACGTATGACTCAATAAATCAATTAACAGGCGAATAAAAGCACCAAGAATGATTAATGAGGCACTAAGGATGTCTGTCCGACATGTTTAGCAGCAAAGTCTCCTTAAATACAGGACTCTGCGTGTCGGAGGACTTTATACCGACGTCTGAACTTTGCTGCTGCGTCCTCCTGGAAGCGTCTTGACCTGGACGATCCAACATGGTGGACGTCGACCGTGGACAGGTTGTTTAGGTCTGGAGAGACGAACGTACGTCGCTTTAGTCCAGCTCTGACAACCAAACATGAACATCTTCACAGATGCACACTAAGTGTAACGTACGTGTTTGGAGTCTCGCTGTGATGCAGTGTGAGTTTGACAGGACAATGGACAGACTGTAAAATAACAGATGAAACATTCAAATCTATTCAAATTATTTATTGACTGAATCCTGAACAGAACCAGTTCAAGAACCAGAGCTCATTTAAGTCAGGCACTAATACAAAGGAAAGTCAATAAAATATTAGTTAATGTCACATTTTTTAGAAATATTTAACACCTACAGTCATTCTTTTGGTGTGTTCCACAACATATTAATGAATTATTGAGTCACATTTATTTTTGTCTGTGTCCTCCATGCAGCCGTTTCCTCACTCAGAAGTCCGACCTTGTCCAAACGTGTCTGGATTCCAGTTTTTAACGCGGCCCCAAGTAAAATTGGACTTTTAGCTTCTGCATGTGCTCGACCAGTCTGACGGTTTGTTTGAAGAAAATCAAACATTGGGCTTAAAAATTGTCGCCTTTCACTAAATGGTCAGTGTGAACGCCCCGCTCAAAACTAAAAACAGGTTTGTGACCCAGGTAAATGTTCTGCAAAGTTAAAGTACTGTGGGACTACGACTTCCACTTGACGACACATAAATAGCTTTGTATACAAAATATCTATCAACACTGTCAACGAAACCTAAACCACCGACAGCAAAGATACATTTTACACCGAATACCGTCTTTTACATTTACATTCTTATCGTTTGATGAGTGCAAAACTGTAAACAGATCGTACAGAATGATGCAGAGACAGGAATGATTCTATTAAACAAGCCGCCGGGAGCTGTTTAGTATACTGCAAATGTACTGTATGCATTCACGGCACTGTAAGTCACTTTGGATGAAAGCGTCAACACGTCATTCGTTTGTGATCGGAGAATCTCCACCCGTTTCTGTGTGAACGAGCGCCGGTTTAAGACTTAAACGCAGCGTCTCTTCAGCGCGAGTTTAACAGTAACTCGAGAGTACATTCGTTTTGTGTGTGGCGTCCTCCAGACCCGGGCCAAACCGCCGCTGCATGGACGAGGCTTGTTTTTTATCTGTGTAGTGGAGGGCTTACCAAAGACTGGACTGAACACCTTCTGAACAACCACATCTGCTGTGTGGACGTGTCTCCATCCAAATGTGTCAAATGGGTCCACCCACTAACCGTTATGTGAATATTAGATGTTGGTTCACGAGAAAAGCAGTAGGTGGCGCCACGAGACGAGAGGGGTCAAGTCAAATCGCAGCCACGATGAGAGCTGTTTGAACTCTCTGAGTGTTGAGAGCTGCACTGCTTCCTTCCTGTCTCCTTTAGGAGAGGATACACCGCACCATCCTTTACAGAGGAAAGGAGGTATGCCGTTCCTTTATTCCGCCTACGGGCGGCGGTCAAACCTTCTGGAACTGAGACGGACGTCCAGCGTCCTGCAGATCGTCATGAAAGTTACTGTGGATTATTAATAATCCATGTTCATGCTGACGTCTGAGTGGAGTTACCACAGACTACACGATAATATCCGACGTAGTTTGATTCTTCCGTCATGACGTTCTCCACCCGAGGTGGGCTGGGCCATGAAGGCCATGAAGAAACAGCTGATTAGTCATGTGACTACTTTGATGTTGATGTTGTCTCACTTCCTGTTTGTGCTGTTTTCTGAAGGCGCTCTCCAGTCCAGTGCTAAGCTAAGCTAACACATGCTGATGCACAGAGATGAAGCTCTGGTTACCCTCCACCACATTTCTCATCGAGCCCCGCCTTGGCAGCAGGTTGCTGTCAGATTGGCTGAATGTGTCGCTAACCTCTTCAAACTGAAGCACAGAGATGGTTTGACTCAAGTCTGGTGTCATCAAACTCCCGTCTGTGCTTTACAAACCAAAGCAGAGCTGTGACTAACGCCTTCCTCTATAACTACATTATTATTCAGGAGCACGCAGGGCCACGCTCAGGCGAGTTCTGAGAGAACCAACGATGTTTCCATGCAGGAAGTGTTGGTGATCAGATTCTGGCACACGGTCACTATTAATATCCAACATTGTCAGACAGAGGTAGACTAAAGAAGGCTCTTCATTTCTACACCATGATTTCAGAGGCAAAGTTTATGTTTTCTGTTTTGGGGTGTCGCGATATTCCGAACTTTCTGTTCTGATCCAGAAAACATGGAAACGTCTTTAAAGTGTTGAAGACGAGTACAAACTAACTTTGTCATTTCTTTCTTCAAAACACTGATTTCATACAGAGGTAGACAAAAACGGGTTCTCATTTTGAAAATGGATTTCGAATGCGCGGTGTCACATCAGTCTGCATCTGTGGTTCCCACTCTCCACCTCCAGAGTGTAATGACAGAACACGGGAATCTGAAATTGTGACAGTCCTATTTTGAATAAAAGGTCTAAAATATTCACTCAGTGGCTGCTTACATGTCAACACTGAGGCCAAAGCTAACAGGTAAGAGAGTAAAGTCAGTTTGTCTGGAGTTAAACTATCCTACATCTGAACTCTGAAAGCATCGAGGAGCGGCTCGCAGGCTGCGGATGAGCCGTCGTGACGGAGCCTCGCTGCCATTTGGCCTTCAAAGCACAGACGGAGAGGAGATGACTGGACCGATCGGGAGCTGCTGTTGGTGTTTTTGTTTTAGGGGAACCGGGCCGAGACGTAAAGGTTCAACCAGAGGAGAGGACGTGTCATCTTTCCATCCGAGAATCAAATGAAATCGGTCGATGAGTACAAAAGCACACGTTTACCTGAAGTTTCTCTACAAACACAGAGGAGAGGATTCAGAATTACACTGTACAAAATGTCATGATTTATGCTGACAGCTGAGACCAAAGGCTAGAAGCTATTATCAGTTTATATGTTCGCAGGTTTACCCAGTCTGACACTTTGAAATGGTCCATTTCAGCACAGTAATCTATGGAAAAGTACCGAATGTGCAATAAAACATAAATCTTAAAATGATGTGATCATGCAGTACTAGCTGTTATTGCATTGTGTTTTTAAACCCTGTTACGCAGTAATGACGAGTAAATTTGAAGAAAACGGAAAAGTTACTCGGAGGTTCGGAGCAGCTGATATTTATAAAAGAGTTCTTTGATTTATAGTTTAACGTAAGTTTATCTCTTATTCTCTAGTTTGACTTATTAAAAAAATGATTGAATAGAAACGCGTCACCAAGGAGGAGCGACTGGATCCGATCACTGAATGTGACGCTGGTCAGAAATCCTCGTTTAACTTCAAATCTGTCGGTTTTAATCATCTCGATGTGAACGTGACCTTGCAGTACTTTTCCATAGGTTAACACACTGGAATAAAGTCACTGTGAAATAAAGTTGTTACCCGCTGACACCCCCTCTCCTCGGCGTGTTTCTTGATACAGTTCTACGCCTCGTACCCGGCAGACCGGCGGCGCTGGTGGTTCCAGATGTCGTCTCTGTGCTCGGGTCGGCAGAACAGCCTGGACGACTGAGCCAGCCGCTCCCGGTGCTCCCGCTCCCGGTCTCGTTCTCCGCCTGGTTTGGAGAACAGAGGGCGGCCGCCAAACTGGGAGGAGGCGTGGGTTCTGTTGTCGTGGAGACCAGAGGAGGAGAGCTGTCCTCCTGCCGACCTGGAAACGCCACGTGAACATGAACAAATAAACGTAAAGTAGGCAAACCATAATCTATTCCTGAACCTGGCCAAAAGCTTTTGTTGCCTAACCCAACCGAACCCTTCCTCTTATCCGGGGTCGGGTCGTGCTGGCAGCAGGTTTAGCAGGGTTCTAACGTCCTGGAGGATCCTGAGGCGTTCCCAGGGTTCAGGTTCTGCCCTGGGGTCTCCTTCCAACCGGATGTGCCCAAAGACTTCCAACGGAACGAGGCCAAGAGGCCTGAAGCACCTCAGCTGACTCCTCACGATGTGAAGAAGCAGCAGCCCTCAGATCTCCGAGCTCCTCACCTTTCTTTAAGGCTGAGCGCAGAGGAAGCTCATTCTTTCAGGTGATTCCCAAAGCTTGTGACCAAATGCCAGAACTTCCTTGAGGGCAACCAAAACTCTCTGAGCTCCTCTCATACCTGGGTTTTTGAAAATGAGCCAGCTAAATCTAAAAGTTCTCTCACAGGGGAGTCCAATGCGTCCTGCGCCACACTCACAGGAAATCTGACTGCAGTGACTGAGCGGAGGGACAAAGTGTCGAATGTTTAACGATGAATTAAAACACAGCGGTAACACCGCGCTCCTCGTGAATCATTTAGCAACTGCTCTGTTGCCTCCTGGCTTCCATTCAGACCAACAGCAGATTATACATGAATAATTCAAAATTACAGAGCTGACAAGGAGCCTCTCACCTGCTTTTAGTGATTCTGTGAGGTCCATTATCAGTTGGCTGCTGGTGCTGGTGAGGACACGGAAAAGGTCAAAGGTCAGGTCATGTTTACAAGTCCACCAAAAACAAACAGGAAGTAGCTCAGAAACTTAGATAATTTACTTACATTAATACTAATACCATAAATATACTAGCCACGTTCACCACTGGGGCTCTGTAGATGTGTTGCTGTACCTTGTAGTGGTTGCACTGTTGCGGGCTGCCGTTAACCTGGTAATACTCGACCAGTCTCTCGGCCAGAGCGATGCGTCTCAGCAGATTCTCGATGAAGCGCTGGATTCGAACTTTACCGCACGTCTCCTGTCGAGCCGCCGCTTCCAGAAACTTCTGGATGGTTATCACCTCCCTGGAAAACACAAGTTATACTGAGGTGCGGAGTCTGGATGCCTGTGTAGCTAAATGGTGTGATCAGGGTTCTCTCAGCCGGGGTGCTGCATTACAAACTGCAGGTCTAGGTCTGAAAGAAGAGGGCACTTTCGAAGGGCACCTTCGTCATCTGCTTACCTCTCTCTTCGCTCCAGCTCATTCTCTGAGGCGTTGAGCTGCTCCCTCAAAGCAGCGATCACCATGACGGCCACGTCCACCTGTCGGCTCAGCGACCTCTCCCTCTCTGCAACTTCCTGCCTCTCCTGGGCCAGGTGCTGCGAGTGAGCGCGCTCACACAGGAGCTCCGTGTCCGTCTGGGCGAGCTCCGTGCTCACCTTGGCCAGCCGGCGCTGCATGGTGCTGTCGGCCGCCCGCAGGATGCTCGCCAGCCGCCGCCGAACCGCTGCAGAGGCCGCTGCCGTCTCCAAACCGGAGTACGAGTTCTGCTCTGGGGGGCAAAAGAGAAGAGACGAAGGTTTAGTCACGTACTTTATGAAGAATGAAGGAAACTGAATTCATCTGAACCGGTGGTGAGTAAAAGTGAACATGAACGCACCGACCAGGTCCAGGTCCAGGTCCAGGTCCACGTCCGGATCCAAAGGGGGGCCAAGAGGAGCTGGGGGAGGGAACGGGAGGTGATGGTGGTTGAGGTGATGTCCTCCGTCTGACATTCTGACAGACATTTTGACATCCTTCTCAGTTCTACTTCCATCTTCGTCATCCTCGTCGTCGTCCTCTTCCTCTTCTCCCACATCTTCATCTTCCGTCCCACCTTCCTCCTCTTCGTCTTCCTCCTCCTCCTCAGCCTGCGTCCCCACACCGACGCTCTGGGTGCGTCTCCTCACGGAGCCGTAGGAGTGGAGGTAACCGCTGTCTCTGCTGTCACTGAGGGAGCGAGCGTGAGGCGGCCGCCCCGCTCCCTGCTGCCCCCTGCGGGTCGGCAGGCTCATGTCGTGCCAGGGGATCGCTGCCGTCAACGGGTCGGGGAGTTTGCCGGTGATGCTGAAGCCTCCCGTGACGACGTCCGGCGAGCGGTACGAGTGGCGGTACTCCAGGTGGGCACGGAGCGAGGCCAGGCTGCGGAAGCGCTCCTGCTCGCCGCAGCGGGGGCAGCGGAAGGGGAGGTCACAGGAGGTGACCGTGGCGGCGCCGCAGGCCTGGCCGTTCCTCTCCAAGAGGAAAGAACCCGAACCTCTGGAACACAACTTCTGCTGCATCACGCCACACCTGGAAGAGAGAAGAACATGAAGGTATCGATGGACAGTTCAACAACAAGTCCAAATACGGAGATGAAACTGAAAATCTTTGAGCTCTGGACAGTCGAACAAAAGAACCAATTTAAAGACTTAAAGTGTGACCGAATGAACAATTAGTTGATGATTAATTGAAATCAGAGCTGAAACATAATCAAGACATTTGAGGACAGCGCTGCTGGATCAATTTATTTTATTAATTGGGACGTATGAGGAAAACTGATGGATAATTGAAATGACAGCTCAACTATTCTTTACAGGAAACACCTTCTTTTATTAATTTAAGAGTTAACAACATTAGAGAGGTAAAACCACGTCCTGTGTGTTACAGCAGTGACAGAAGCAGGTTTGGATGGATCCTAGACACAAAAGTATCAGCACCAAAAAAGTAGTAATAGTACTAGTAGTATACTGGCTGTATTTTTAATACACGGTCAGGCAGATTAATCAATTAGATCGTTGGTTCATTAAATATCATAAAATGATGAAAAATGTCTGAGCCGACGTCCTCGAATGAAGACCACGATCTAAGACGTCTGTTTCAGGTGAATCGTAGAGACTGTCGTCATAGCCGTCACAGCTCTACGTTGCTTTATCTAAAAGACATGAGGTGTTTCTGTCATTGCGGGGTACCTCAGGGCTCCGTGCTAGGTCCCGCTCTGTTCTCCATTTACAGGCTTCCTCTTATACACAAACATAATATCAAGTCCCATTTTTACGCAGACGATACCGCTATTTACCCTCAGCAAATTGGTTTTTATTGATTCACTGATTTTAACTTATTGTTATTGTAGTTGACTGTAAAACACTAAATGTGTTTGGAAAGGTGCCGTATAAATAAAGTTTATTATTATTATTATTATCGTCTTCTGTCTCTAAACTTTACTGTAACTGTAACGAGATGAGATCAGTGTTTCAAACCTTTTACACCACGAACGACCTCAACTTGAAATTATAATCCAGCGATCTCACAGTTCACTTTGACTCAAAATATTGTCGTATTTTGGTGTTATTAGATGTTAAATTAAGTTTTGGTTTTTTAAACGCCCCACTCCCGGGAGGTCACCCAGGAGGACAGCGGCCTTCAGGATCTGCTGAATACTGCTACCTACTTCAGGTGGGTCATTTATTTTATGATTATGTGGTTTGTTTCTGTACGGAGGACTTCAGACCTGAGACAGATCGTGACTCTACAAAGACTCAATTTGAGAAAAAAATCAAAGTAGTTCAGTTCAGGACATGAGTGAATGTTTTCAGTCAAAATATTAGAAGTTAATTGAGTTTAAGTGTAAATCACCGTCCAGCTGTGGCAGCTAACGCTGACAGTTTGAATGTGATGTAATGATGTAGCATGGTGACCAGGTGCCAGGCGGGCAGCAGCTGACCTGAGCGGTCAAACGGCGGCTGTAATCCGCGGACGTTAAACCAAACTCGGCCGTTACAGCGTCGCTTCGGTGTCCATCTAAAAAATAACCTGCGTTAAAACGACCGCGTCAACACCGCAACTCCTCACGCAGTCTTATTAGCACCAGCATCATTAGCCCAGCTCCGTTAGCTCTACCTGCACACACACACACAGGCTAACGTTAGCACGCAGCTAACGCTGAATCATGACCGAGCAGCGGGAAAAAAATGACCGTTAACGAGCCGCTCGGTGCGCGCGCACTTTAACGGTCTGATTTAAACATCACGAACCTCTAACCGTTAACGGCTGACGGTGTCATGCTGCAGGTGGAGACAGACGGCAGCCCGCATGATGTCATCCATTCACAAGACACGCTCACACACACACACACACACACACACACACACACACACACACACACTCAGTGGACCACAGTCAAGTTAGCCCGCGAAAAACAACAGCACGACATCCGGTTAGCCCTTTCAAAGTAAAAGCGATATATCATATATGATGGTTACTTCCGGTTAGGACTTTTTATTGCTCTTAAATATTTATTTACTTTTATATATGACTTTTTTCTGAACGTTAAAAAAGAATGAATAAAGTAAAGAGGTCAGAGTAGTCTCTGAGACATCCCCGCAGACTGTCTAAAACCTGGACGTAGTCTCTGAGACGTCCCCGCAAACTGTCTAAAACCTGGATGTAGTCTCTGTGACGTCCCCGCAGACTGTCTAAAACCTGGACGTAGTCTCTGTGACGTCCCCACAGACTGTCTAAAACCTGGACGTAGTCTCTGTGACGTCCTGCAGACTGTCTAAAACCTGGACGTAGTCTCTGTGACGTCCTGCAGACTGTCTAAAACCTGGATGTAGTCTCTGAGACGTCCCACAGACTGTCTAAAACCTGGATGTAGTCTCTGTGACATCCCGCAGACTGTCTAAAACCTGGACGTAGTCTCTGTGACGTCCCACAGACTGTCTAAAACCTGGACGTAGTCTCTGTGACGTCCTGCAGACTGTCTAAAACCTGGACGTAGTCTCTGAGACGTCCTGCAGACTGTCTAAAACCTGGACGTAGTCTCTGTGACGTCCTGCAGACTGTCTAAAACCTGGACGTAGTCTCTGAGACGTCCCCACAGACTGTCTAAAACCTGGACGTAGTCTCTGTGACGTCCTGCAGACTGTCTAAAACCTGGACGTAGTCTCTGAGACGTCCTGCAGACTGTCTAAAACCTGGACGTAGTCTCTGTGACGTCCTGCAGACTGTCTAAAACCTGGACGTAGTCTCCGTGATGTGACGAAAACCTCCCTGCAGGAAAGACGTCAGTGTGTTTGGTGTTGATATCAGTTTTATGACAGTGTGTGCAGATTTATGGCAGCACTGATCCGTTTCCATGCACAAAGTCAGACTCACACAACCTGAGATCAAATCTGGAAAACAGTTTTATTTGTCATCTTGATCGTGTACAGTGACGTACTGCATGAAATACACAGACACACAGACAGTGACACAGTCACAGTACTGCTGATGAAGTCTGTGAGTAGCTGCCAGTTTAAAGACTGCTGAATGACTTTAACTTCAGGCACCTTGTGTTTGCTTCCACATTCAGTCGAGTCGGCTGCTGTTTGCTTGAAGCAAACACAAGTAATCAGATTACCCCTTATTGCCAAAAAAATCCCATATAAACAAACAAACAAAAAACAGGTGTCTGATTGGTTTGATTTACTTCTGTATGAAGAAAAACAACAATTTTACCAGGTTAGGGGAGTACAAATTCAGAATATTGAGATGTTCCCGTCTGCCAACACTACAGGGCACCATAGTGTACACATCAGCCTGAAACAGCTGCATGTTTGGGGGTTTGCTGAGGTATGTCTGTTGACCTGTACCTGAGAACAATCGGCCAATCACACTTCACTGCGATGGTTGTCTCTGACTCCAGATATTTGCACATCTTTGAGCCAGTTAGCATCTGTCGTCACGGTGAACTGAGCGCTTTAACCTCCGGAAACATCCGTTTATGATCCTAAGACTGAGTTTTGGTGTTTTATGGTGGGTTGTAAGAGCACTGACCTCCCAAAATGTTGAATTATTCCTTTAATGTTGTACAGAAACAAAAGTTCATGCCAGACTTCATAAGACAGTTACCCATGATGCATTTTTCCCTTCTTGCTCCCTCTCTTTCAGCCCTGTGTTTCCTCCACCAGATGAAATGTTTTATGGTCGAAGGTAGTTAAGAGACAATCTGTGCAATGCTGGAGAAGGTTAGGGAGGTCAGCTCAGGTCAAACTCTTCTTCTACATACTTTCCCTCCTTTTTTCCTTCCCTTTGCCTCCTCTCTTGTCTCCTTGCCTCCTACTGACAGTGCTTTTGGTAGTTGAGCTTGGCTCCCAGTCTGGTTCCTGCCAGGTGTTTCGTGAAGGCGTCGTCCATCTCTTGGCTTTGTTCTGGGGTAAAGTGGTTCCTCCAGTCTCCAACCTCACCTGCTCAGACAAAAATATGACAGTCAAACTCGAGCGCTAATTTTGAGATACAGTCCTCATGCTAAGGTAGGCTAAGCAGGTCCTGACTAAGGTCCAAGGGGCTCTATTTACAGAAAAGTCCATCTAAGTGGTTTATTTGTCCAACCTGCACTCAAAGGCGATATCAGGTCAATACGTTGTGTAATTTTCATGATCCATACTGTGTAAATATGAGTTATTTGAACTTGCAGAGGAGGTTATTGTTTGCCTTTTGAACAGACTCTGCTGCTTTACTGTAATTTGCTTGACAAACATGTTGCAAAGCTCAGAGTTTCACAAGATGCCAAATATGTAACTTTGCCTCCTGTTGGTCTGCACTGACCTGTGATCAGGTGAATGCTGTCCACCAACTAACATAACCAACTTTACAAGAGTAAATCTGGGACTGACTGTTAGTGGTTGGTGAAATAAGAGGCTGAAAGACAGACGCCGAGCTGGCTGCTTGATGTTTAAAGTCTCTGCAGCACCTTTTCTGAAGATGATGTTTCCTATTGCCGAACTGTGGGAGCTGGCGGAGTTCTTCTTCATGGCGTTGAAGGTGCTCCCCTCTGCAATCTGCTGGACCTGATCCTCCGTCAGGGTGAAGCCGAAGAACTTGGTGATCTGACGGATGCCCTCGCTCAGGTCCTGCAAGACAGGAAACCTTTACAGACACTTCTAATAAATAAAACAATGCTCATATCATAGATGTTTGAAGAAGCCACAGTTCTCTGTCAGGGGAAGCTATAGCTGATCTACCTGTTTGAGGTCTTCATAGGTGACCACCATCACGTTGGGGTCGTCCATCCTCTTCTCCCAGGCCAAAGCGTGGTCAAAGTATGACCCCCATGGAACTGCACACACACGGAAATACACAAGAAAAACAGCATGACCAGATCAGCCAGTAAGCACTGATCGGTGATTCAACTGTATTTAACACTTAAAGAATCTGACAGGCACGACTCAGCAGGATGAAAGTTCACGTTTACTCAGTGGAAACAAACTTATCCGAAGGGTTAAACAGGGAAAGATAAGTCCAAAAACAGGGGTGAAGTAAAGCTGAACACAATAGACTGATCTCTGAAAGTCAGGTGATGCGGGAGAGAGGTTGGTGACACGGCGGGGGAAACAAAGCAGCCATGAGTGTGTGAGAGCAAGGAGTTTCCAGCCTTACAAACACATCAGTGTGTGAGAAGCTGTAAAGTTAACCTCTGTACAGCTCTGTAATCTCTTCACAGCTCAGTGACAGAGCTTGAAATACTTTCTTCTCTTGCAGACGTGATGGTATTAGTCCATATACTAATAAACTGCTCTCCTTTGACCCGAGGAGGCACTAGAAGAAGCTTAACTCACATTTTATGAGCGTCTTGACGTACTGCACTCATTGAGTAAAGCAGCAGTGGTTCTTTAACCCTACTTGGATTCAAACACACGAAGCGTTTCCACAGTGTCCCTGCTGAGTCAGCTTTACACGCCGTTTATTAGTCCATAAACACGGCAGAGCTCAGGAGCATGAAGTCAAACTGTGAGTGTAATGAATAACAAAAGGTGGTATTCCTGCGGCAGGGGGTCAGACCCTACATCGCCCCAAACCAGTTCAAATTCAGACCATATCACTATAGAGTCTAGAAGCCCTCAGGTGGAAAATATTTATATCTACTGACATCTGATTCAGGTTCCCACAACACATCCAGTTCAACTAAAAGAAGTGGTGGAATAGTCCCTCCAGGTTGGGAGCAAGTTGCTGCCCCAAGTGAAGGAGTTCAAGTATCTCGTGGTTTTATTCACGTGTGGCGATGGGTTGGGGCGGCGTCTGCGGTCCTGTGGACGTTGTACCGGACTGTTGTGGTTCAGAGGGAGCTGAGCCGGAAAGCAAAGCTCTCGGCCTTCCAGTCCATCCAACTGGTCATGAACTTTGGGTAGTGACCCAAAGAATTAGATCGTGGATTCAAGCAGCCAAAACGGTCATATAATAACGATAATGAACAGACAGTTTGTTTCATGCTCCAGTCTCTCTATATATTTTGTTTCACTCACCATCTCCACTCATGAAGTTGGAGTAGAAGGATTCCCAGGACTGTCCGGACGGGAGGACCGGGTTGTTGTTGGAGAAATGATAGAAGGAGACCAGAGTGTCTTTAGGGTTCCTGAAGACCACCAACATCTGCACGACACAATCAATAAAAATAATGAAGAATTGTGATATGAGGAGAATCAGTTTGTTGAAAGTTTTTGAAACTTACTTTAGTCTTCTTTTCATAGAAAGAGGTCGGGATGTTGTCGGGATGCATGTGAGTCCCCAGAAACCTCGGAGAGGGAGTCTCATCCACGACCTGAGGACGGAGGAAGATGAGTCAGCCTGAACAACAAAGTAGGTAACATGTCAGGTTCTTCCAAACAAGCCAACAATGACTCACGACTGGAAACAGGATGCAGACGCCGGCCTCTGTCACCGTCATGTCATCCAGTCAGCCAGTGCTACTTGTGGTGCATGTAAATTTCCTCTGACTTGGATGAACCATATCCAGTGATATTCTCAGAAACCAACCTGCTGGTCCTCCCAGCCCACCAGGGCAGCAAGACACTTACCTTGAACTAACCTTGTCTAACACATTACCCAGGGTGCCGGTCGTGCCACCTCGTACTGCACAAAATAAGAAAAATTAGGCCTCAACATGCTACCCAGCTCCTGATACAGTACAATACAGATACCTTCAAAAACCTCCTGAAGACCTCCAGCTCTTCAGGGAGGACCTCCTCTCTTCGTACTACCACAACCTCACCACAGACCCCCCAACCACCGTGTCCTCTGTGACAGGAAATCACTTCCAGCTACCAACAGTGACACAATAAGCAAAGAAATGATGAAGAAGACCTGCTCTACTGTAACAATCCTGCCTCATAATTTGTAGCAGCTGATACATTCTGCTGTTTCTCCCTGTCAGTCAAACGAGGAAACGTTTTCGTAGCCTAGAGACGAAAAGACTGGAGGCTCCGGTGTCAAAGTCCAGAACATAATCAGGACTGATCAGTACTATATCAACATCATTAGGAGAGAAGGTTGACCTCAGCTGGATAACTGCTAAACAGTGGGGGGTGTAACATGCACTTGCCATTGGCTACTCGCTATCCCTTTAAAATCTTTGTCCTCTGAAGTGACTTCAATTAAACCACAGCACACATTTAAACACGTTCCTGATGGAAGACGTGGACTCTGTTTCACATCAGTGACATTTCCAAGAAGAAAATCCAAACAACATATTTACATTTTCTTATAAGCGGGGTGTGTCTCTGATCAAACATCTGCCTCTTATCAGTGCTTTCATTGAGGCCAGGCTCAAACAAGCCGAGTCCTATTCAGCAGCGACAAACCACAATGACAATGAACTGTGTTTGACTTGTGAGCGCCATTCAAAACATCAGTTTACTAACGAGGTTTGGTCTCTGCTGGAGATCAGTCAAAGGATAAAGAGGGGCGAGGAGGATTACAGCATCCAGCCCACTCACGGATTGTTCAGTATGACAGTGACAGCGCCCGCCGCGGATAAAAGAAGTTGCAAACTGCCAAATGAAGTTCCTTGAATGACTTGAGGTTGGCTCCAACAGTCAGCGCTGGTTTACTTTAACCATGAATTAATCCCAAACGCTAAGATGTGACCTGTGAATCTGATCTCATTTAAACTGGTTTTAAACAGAACGTCTGAACAGCCGATTCATATCTGAGTTCAGGTAAACGGAAACCAAACCGGTGTATGCTGCTGCCAGATTCAGGATATTTGAGAAAACTAGCTAAAGGTCTTAAACTGGTTGAAATCAGATATTAATTAGTTCAACAAGAGATGAACTGGATTAAACTGAACAACTGAAATGTCTCTCTGTCAATAGAGGCAGAGAAAGACTCTGAGTTGAGTGTAAACAGGATGTAAATTTTCAGTAATAAATCTTTCCAGGTAATGTTCACCCGGTAGCAGATGAACCAATCACAGATGTTTTCTCAGAGGGAACAATATGATACAAAATGAGCTTTTTATTTCATTAAATCTGCTTCAGCGTGTTACTGAGGAGGCAGCATGTCAGGAATCGACCTTCCTCCTCCTGGGACGTGATGAGTCGCTGTAATAAAATATCTGCAAACCTCAATCGATGACTTCACTCTGTGAGAGATCTCCATGTAACACTAAACTAATGCTGGTAGAGAGTTCTCCAGTTATTGAGACGACTTTCACCTTCAAGAAAATCACACAAGTAATCAGGTCATTGCCTGTGTGACCTGGTTTCTTGACTGTGTATCAGTGTATTGGTACAAACAGGACTGACCACGGCGAGCTGAAAGAGTGCAGGTAACCTTCAACACCTCATCTCATCATCTTTCATTCATCACGCCCGCCTGCGTTTCTGCCTTTTCTGATATTTGATACCACCAAGGTCCTGAAGCTGAAGAAGAAGAAGAAGAAGAAGAAGAAGAAGAAGAGCTGGGCTGACTGCTGTTGCACTAGTCAGTAATATTAGCTGCTGCTGGTGAGGTTAGAAGCTCTGCTAATCTGTGGGTTAATAACAGTAAACTGATGTTTATTAGTGTGACGGTGACCTGACAGAAAGCAGCGGGCCGGTTGGTCAGTACCTTTAAGGCTTCCGGTGCAAAGAACTCGATCAGCGGTGGCATCTTGGACTCCGTTTTCATCCCTGTGGCCTCTGCGATGATCTTCCTCAACACGCCGACCATCCAGTTGAAACCTGCACACAAACAGTCGGTTCAACCAACAGTCTTCAAGAAGAGGAGTCCCTGCAGAGTTACTTCAACATTATTTATGCATTCCTCTTTCATCTCTTTCACTTCTGCCCGTCTATCTTTATGGTGGCGTGCTGCCGGCGTGTTGCTCTGCAGCTTCCCCGACACATCCCCACTGTTACATAATGACTGTGGACCACAGACATCAGTCTGGGTACTATAAAGGTGTTTATGGACTTGGCTTACGGCCTGTCGGGTTAACAAGAAGGACTCCACCTGTCCACATGAATCTGAATCCTCTCTGAGGTTTGCAGCGTTAAAGAATATTCATAATATGGAATAAAACGCCAAATGAAACCAACTGTACTAATATTCTATAACATCAGAAACAGCTATACCGTACAGCTGCCGTAACAACAGATGGTTAACATGAGCAGAGTGTTGAGGTCTCACACAGACTGCACACACAGTCTAACATCAACATTTATCTGCCTGTGATACCTAAAGACTGAGCTGACCACGCCTCCGTGGATAAATGGTTCTGGTAGCCCCATGCGGGCTCCGGTCCAGGCCGGGCCCCATGCATGAAGCTGTGGGATGGATGTGGTTGTTATCTAACATTTCTCCAGAGGGCGATTAGCTCGTCTGTCTTCGTGTCGTTTCTCCAGCGGCGTGTCCACAAAGAAAACAATTCAACAAAAATGTCACATTCCTCGAACGCACCGCGGCAACGCCAAGAATGTCGCACTGTTCATCCTGTACAAACTTCACCGTGAGCGCTTTGTGTTTGAAAGGCAGTGTGACATGGAGCTTTATTCAATATTGAATCATCAGGTCACAGATTGATTCAGGTTTCGGCACCGCAGTGAAGTGGCTGTTGAAAAGTTAATGGGCTCACGTGATGCTAAAACACGGGACGTCTGCACGCTTCACCGTGAAGAGCTGAAACTTGATATTTTACTTCCTTTGTGCATTTTGCTAAAATAAGATTTCTGATGTAATCAGTCAGTTAACAACAACAACTCTTATTGGCTGCATCAGCGACACCCCAACAATGAGTAAAGAGTGTTCAGGGGGTGAGTTTATCACACCCTGAACACTCTTTGAGCTGACGGCGGCCTGACAGAGAAAATCTGCAGAGTCACAGCAAAGTTTTCTAAAACTCGTTTGTATGAACGCAGCCTCGTTTCTGTTTCTTGGTGGTGCAGATGTTTGTGGGGAGCTCTGACTGCGGTGTGTACCTCAGCTCATCAGCCCGACCAGGGGGCTTGGAATAAAGTCTGTTTGAACATTAAGGTCTCAGGTTTCTTTAAGGGAATCGAGAGTCCTGGTTCATATTCAACTGTTTCAACTCAGCAAGTCCAAACATTGTTATTTATATAGAACATAGTCCAGGTTTTAGACAGTCTGCGGGGATGTCACAGAGACTACGTCCAGGTTTTAGACAGTCTGCGAGGTGTCACAGAGACTACGTCCAGGTTTTAGACAGTCTGCGGGGACGTCGCAGAGATTACGTCCAGGTTTTAGACAGTCTGCGGGGACGTCACAGAGACTACGTCCAGGTTTTAGACAGTCTGCGGGGACGTCACTGAGACTACGTCCAGGTTTTAGACAGTCTGCGAGGTGTCACAGAGACTACGTCCAGGTTTTAGACAGTCTGCAGGACATCACAGAGACTACGTCCAGGTTTTAGACAGTCTGCGAGGTGTCACAGAGACTACGTCCAGGTTTTAGACAGTCTGAGGGGACGTCACAGAGACTACGTCCAGGTTTTAGACAGTCTGCAGGGACGTCACAGAGACTACGTCCAGGTTTTAGACAGTCTGCGGGGACGTCACAGAGACTACGTCCAGGTTTTAGACAGTCTGCGGGGACGTCACAGAGACTACGTCCAGGTTTTAGACAGTCTGCGGGGACGTCACAGAGACTACGTCCAGGTTTTGTCCAGTTTTCTGTGACAATGATCTGTAGACGGATACAAACACGACTGAATGCAGCTGAGAGAATAAAGGATCCTTCAGTTTGTTCGCGTTAGAAGAAATATAAGAATTATGTTGACATGTGTCTGTTTTTGTGTTAAAGTGGTTCAGCTCGTTACATCAGCAGCCTGTCACTGAGGCGACGTGTTGCATGCACAGTATGTTGACTTTAAACGCTGACCTCGGGTTAAAGATTTCCTCCAACACTAACAGACCTGTCGTAAAGTTCACTTAAACATCTGATGGATCAGTTCAGGTTCATCTGCAGAGTCCGGGTCAAAGGATCTGTCATGACTTCACCTTCAGTCGCGTTACAGTGGAGCTGAGGTCAGAGGTCAGAGGTCACAGCAGACTGCATAGAAACCATTCACTCACCACATTTTGGATAAGCCACCAGCATGACGTCGTCCTCTCTGGCCTTGATGTTCTCTAAACCCTTCAAATGTTCCTCGGGGCACATGATGCGGGGGTACAACACCCCGTTGTATCTGTACAGCTTCTCCTCGTCGCTCATCTCCTTGGCCATCTGCAGCCTGGACTGGATGTTAGCGCTGGAGTTATCGGAGCTCATCCTGACTATGAGTCTGCACAGATCCGAGACCTCAACAACGAACCACGACTGAGTTTTAAGGAGAGCAGATGGAGTGAGACAAACCGCTTTCTGTGCAGCTGAACGTCCATTCACTGCGAGAGAGTGGGGAGTGTGGTAAAGGAGGAGGAGGAGGAGGAGGTGCCTTGAGCCTCCTCCTCCTTTTACTACACACACACACGCAGGAAAAATATGTGTGTGTGTGTGTGTGTGTGTGTGTGTGTGTGTGTGTGTGTGGAGGTGAGACTGATGGGAGATGCCTGTTCAATGTTCACCAGATGGGAGGAACACACTGACAGACCGACTGCACAGCTCTTGTGTAATCGTCACGTTCTTCTTCTTCTTCTGTAGTTTCTTTGTGCGGCCTCAGTGACTGTGAAGTGAAGCCAGAAACTGCAGTTCATCAAACGACCACTTGAGGCTGGCTCCAGAAGTCTCCGTAAGTCCCCATGTTAAAATGTCCAACTTCAGGACTACCAACAAGGTGGAGACGAGAGCTACCACACCAAGATTCATAACGGCTTTTCAGAAACCTGCGGGGGACGTCACGGAGACTACGTCCAGGTTTTAGACAGTCTGCGAGGACGTCACAGAGACTACGTCCAGGTTTTAGACAGTCTGCGAGGACGTCACAGAGACTACGTCCAGGTTTTAGACAGTCTGCGAGGACGTCACAGAGACTACGTCCAGGTTTTAGACAGTCTGCGAGGACGTCACAGAGACTACGTCCAGGTTTTAGACAGTCTGCGAGGACGTCACAGAGACTACGTCCAGGTTTTAGACAGTCTGCGGGGACGTCACAGAGACTACGTCCAGGTTTTAGACAGTCTGCGAGGACGTTACAGAGACTACGTCCAGGTTTTAGACAGTCTGCGGGGACGTCACAGAGACTACGTCCAGGTTTTAGACAGTCTGCGGGGACGTCACAGAGACTACGTCCAGGTTTTAGACAGTCTGCGGGGATGTCACAGAGACTACGTCCAGGTTTTAGACAGTCTGCGAGGACGTCACAGAGACTACGTCCAGGTTTTAGACAGTCTGCGAGGACGTTACAGAGACTACGTCCAGGTTTTAGACAGTCTGCGTACGATCAGCATCTCTGCTGTTGGACAGGAAGTAAAGTTCGGGACATCTCAGCTTCTGTTGCCTGAATTATGACTTTTGTTTTTCATGAGCAGTTTGTTGCAAATTCAAACAACCAAAGTTACAGCTAGTTTTTTCTTCATCTTGTGTCTCAGTGTCAGACTGCAGTCACAGACAGGAGCACAGTGAGGACAGACTGGACAGTCTGAGGATGTGATCAGCATTCAGAGCTTCCTCTCTCGAGGTTTCTTCCCTTTTCTTTCCATCCAGTCAAGTTTTTCCTCGAGAGACCTCGTCTGCTCTGAAGCCAAATGTTGACACGCTGGGCTGCACAAAGAAACTAGAGAAGAAGAACGTGATGATTATACAAGAGTGAGGGGAGGTCTGCAGTCAGCCCAGTCTGTTGTAGACGACATTCAGGTCTTTGTCCTGGCTCCAAAACTGACGAGCACACAAAACCTGAAAATCTGCAGATTAAATCCACGTCTAAAATGTTAAACTCGACTACAGTTAGACATGATAGGAGCATTAATTAATCATCACGTAGTCTCTGTGACGTCCCGCAGACTGTCTAAAACCTGGACGTAGTCTCTGTGACATCCCGCAGACTGTCTAAAACCTGGACGTAGTCTCTGTGACGTCCCGCAGACTGTCTAAAACCTGGACGTAGTCTCTGAGACGTCCCCGCAGACTGTCTAAAACCTGGACGTAGTCTCTGTGACGTCCCCGCAGACTGTCTAAAACCTGGACGTAGTCTCTGAGACGTCTCCACAGACTGTCTAAAACCTGGACGTAATCTCTGAGACGTCTCCACAGACTGTCTAAAACCTGGACGTAGTCTCTGAGACGTCCCCGCAGACTGTCTAAAACCTGGACGTAGTCTCTGTGACGTCCCCGCAGACTGTCTAAAACCTGGACGTAGTCTCTGTGACGTCCTCGCAGACTGTCTAAAACCTGGACGTAGTGTCTGTGACGTCCCCGCAGACTGTCTAAAACCTGGACGTAGTCTCTGTGACGTCCCCGCAGACTGTCTAAAACCTGGACGTAGTCTCTGTGACGTCCCCGCAGACTGTCTAAAACCTGCTGCAGATTTTAACGATGTCTAACAAATAAACACACTCAGTCCTTGACGCAGCCTCCTTCTTGTGCTGCTCAGTAACCCTCTGCAGGATAATTGTGAATGCTCGCGTTGCAGGAACGTTTATCTGATGTTTGACAAATGTGGCAGGAAACAGATCCAGAGGCCGGTCGGGGGGCTGCAGACCAGATGGAGTAAAGCGTGCTCCTGCTGCAGTCTGCACCGCTTCCTGCACCAAACAACAAGACCCTGTCCCACTCTCCCTCTCTTTTTAAATATGTGCTATAAGCTTCTAATTTCATGACCTTTGTTCCTCTTTTCTCACCCTCCCTCCCTTCCTCCGTCCTGTCTCTCTCTCTCTCTCTCTCTGTATACATTTCAGTGTCGGTTGCCCGGGACCCCCACTCAGCTCGGGGGGCCTCACGGTGTCACTCGACAAACAAAAATCTCCATTCACTGCCATACAAATGAGCAACACACACACACAAACACGCTCAACTTTGACCGAAATGTGCATGAACACACACACAAAGTGACATCAAACAGCTGAATGGGGCCTCAGACATAATACTCACATTTCCACGCTCCAATCTATCACGCCTCCTTTCTCTCTTTACATGAAGAGTTTATAAAAACTCTGCTGACTCCGTCTGACTGTCTGAGCAGTCACCGCGCTCGCTGCTCATGTATTCAAGAAGTAAACCAGACTTAAAGGTCCAGTGTGTCAGAGTGTTTAACCAGCTGAAAACAATCGCCGTGTTTTGTTACCTTAAATACAGATTTTCATATCCACAGATCCTCTTCAACTTCTATGGCTGTGAAGAGAAGCCAACAGAGAAGTGACACAAGCTGCAGTTCCTCTAACGTCCACCTGAGGCTGGTTCTAGAAGTGAGTCAGTCTCCATAAGTCCCCATGTTAGACAGCAGAAATAAACATGTTTACAGCCTGGTACAAAAACAGTTTTGGTCTCTGTAGCTAATTTCCCCGTTCATGACAACTGTACTGAGGGTGAATTTATATACAACTCACCTGTTCACATTATATTAAGGCTTAAAGTTCTGCAGGGACTTTGAATGACAGGTGGGTGTGGTCACAGGTGAATTCAGCTGCCTCAGGTCCATTGATGATCCATGTCTTTGCAGATTTTTTGATTAGCTGGAGGAGGAGGAAAGACTGCAAAGATGAAGATGACCAGAGCCATGACACACACTACGACCTTCACAGCGACTCTTCAAAAACCTGCAGGGACGTCACAGAGACTACGTCCAGGTTTTAGACAGTCTGTGGGGACGTCACAGAGACTACGTCCAGGTTTTAGACAGTCTGCGGGGACATCACAGAGACTACGTCCAGGTTTTAGACAGTCTCTACAGTAGCTCAAAATGGACAAACTAAACTTTGTTTTAGACTCCACTAGCAGGATTTCAGTTTTGTCTTCGTTTCTGGCTGCTCCATTTATTTGTTGACTGCAGACAGGTAGTGATGGAGTTTATAGCTGCAGCATCATTTGGTTCAGCTGTGACGTACAGTACACACACTCTCTAATGATGATGTGATGATATTAATATTTATGATGTTAAATCAACTCTCACTAAAACCATGGTGCTCATTCCTTCATTAATGACTTCACTTTGTTCACATTGTGTTCATTTCTACACACTCTCCCTGTGATTACTCTAAACCATACATCTCACAGAAGCAGCCATCGCTGAGGCTTCTGGTTAAAGGCACCAAATTTTATACGACGTGAAAAGAAATCAGATGCAGAACAAGTGATTCAAATGTGTGTGATGGAGGTTTAACACAGCACTGACTTTTCACCAGCATCCAGAGAGATTTCAGAAAGTCAAAGAAACTCAGAAACAAAGTGAAGCTGTTATAAAAATTAGGATTACACTATTTAGATGCTTCAACCTAAATCAAATCAAATGAAATGAAATTTTATTTGTACAGCCCAAAGTCACAGACACATTTATCCTCAGAGGCTTCACAGTCTGTACAGGGAGTGACACCCTCTGTCCTTAGACCCTCGGTTCCAGTGAGGAAAAACTTGCCCACAAAAACCTTTAACAGGGAAAACATGTGGAAGAAACCTCTGGAAGAGCCACAGAGGAGGGATCCCTCTCCCAGGACGGACAGACGTGCAATGGATGTCACATGTACAGAACAATCAACACAAACATGTCGTACAATTACAATGAATGATAGAATGATTACAGCAGCAGTGGAACCTGTGATAGAGAGACACAGATGCACAGCAGCAATAAGTCATTAACCAACAAAGCTGTAGTGGAGATGGTAGCAATAATGACTATATATGGCATGTAATATATGGCATAGAAGCCAATTGAATCTAATAAAGAGATAAAGGAGCGCGATATATTATAACAAATAGGATTGGCTGTACTGTTTTCCATGTTGGGTGAGTGAGGCTAAGAACAAGACTTTCAAATGAATTATAATTTAGTTTAGGTTTAGGATTTATTAATAGACTTGAGTCAAATATGGCTCCAACTCCGCCACCTCGACCATTACTTCGAGGAATATGAGTGTTACAATGACTGGGAGGAGTGGATTCATTTAAGCTAACATATTCACCCTCCTGCAGCCAGGTTTCGGTGAGACAAAATAAATCAATATCATAATCAGATATTAATTCATTGACTAAAAGAGCTTTAGAAGACAAGGACCTGATATTCAAGAGTCCACATTTAATGCTCATATTTTGGACTGTTGGAGATGATTTAATTTTTATTAAGTTTTTATGATGAACTCCTCTTCTGTTTGTTTTATCTTTAAACAATGTAGGTGGACGGGGGACAGACACAGTCTCTATACTAAAGTATTGGGTGGGCAACTGCTCTAATGGAGGCGCAGAGAAGCGTGTAAGACTGCAGCTCTGCTTCCTGGTCTCAACTCTGGGTTGTCACGGTTTCGGTCGTTTAATAAATTGGTCCATGTTTCTAGATATGAGAGCTGCTCCATCCAAAGTGGGATGGATGCCGTCTCTCCTAATCAGACCAGGTTTTCCCCAGAAAGGTGTCCAACTATCTATGAAGCCCACATCGTTTGCTGGACACCACCTCGACAACCAGCGGTGAAATGACGACATGCGGCTAAACATGTCATCACTGGTCACATTGGGCAGGGGTCCAGAGAAAACTACGGAGTCCGACATCGTCTTGGCGTATTCACACACCGAACCTACACGATGTTTGTGTGTTACATGTCTTAAGTGCACTTCCCTCTGATGTTACTGAGACTGGCAGGGTGAGGTAAAGTTCAGGTTAATGAACAGGGATTTAAAGGTAATAATGGGAGTAAAAAAAATAAGAAGAAGAAGAATAAATAAAAAAGGCATGCTTTAGTGTTTTTATATAAATACCTAAAAGTAGAAGTAAATCTTAAACTTTGAAGAAAAAAAAGGGGTAATTGTCAGAGTCTCACAGACCTGCATCAAGTCTGCTGACTCTGCACATTTCACTCAAGCACACAGTGGAAATAAAGTGCTGACAGTCCCTGAACGCATCATCAGTACCGACAGACTCCAACAGCTGCAACCCTCTACTGACCCCAGAGTCTGCAGTGTGGACTCTGCAGAAAATCACACAGCAGCTTCACTTCCGAATCCTGCAGGTTGTTGTCGCTCAGGTCCAGCTCTGTCAGATGGGAGGGGTTGGACTTCAGAGCTGAGGCCAGAGAAGCACAGCTGATCTCTGACAAACTGCAGCGCTCCAACCTGAATAAATAAATAAATTAATAAATTATAAATTTAATAAATTAAGTAAGTTTATGAAACAGTTCAGCCAGTAGAAACCTTAATATCTACAAATACATTTATGACACATCAAGCATAACATATAGCATATTCATTTCAGATATATCCATCACTGCAGATTTCTACAGAGACATTTTGACTGGTGGAAATTCCTTTTTTAAGATCTAAAGTTCAATTGTGACGAATTCTAAAAGGAATTGTAGATATCTCAAATATAACTGTTACTTGTACAAATATAATTTTCACAGTTCAAACTGTGTTTCAGATATTCTATATTCGAATTCTATATATCTCATACATTCTTACTAGTTACAATTTCAAGCCAACACATCAATCATTTTGAAGTTTCACTAACTGTAATCGTGTTATTTAACTTGACAAAGTAATTAGTTACATTTCTAGTTACCACCAAAAGTAGTGTGATTACAGTATGTAACACATTACTCCCAACGCTACTGACCTCAGAGTCTGCAGTCTGTAGTGTGGAGTCTGCAGAAAATCACACAGCAGCTTCACTCCTGAATCCTGCAGGTTGTTGTCACTCAGGTCCAGCTGTGTCAGATGGGAGGGGTTGGACTTCAGAGCTGAGGCCAGAGAAGCACAGCTGATCTCTGACAAACTGCAGCTCATCAATCTGAATAAAGAATAAATGATGTTGATAAAAATCCATTTATGATCCAATCAGATGTGTTCAGGTTTGAAATGTGCAGCTCAACATTACTATGTCCTAATCAATGAGCTTTTCTCTAACATGAGCAGAGTGACTTTGTCATTGTGTTATTGTGGATCATCATAATGTCAGCCTTCTACAGACATCATCCAAACGTCAGCACAACATTCAGACAACCATTCACTGTGTGTGTGTGTGTGTGTGTGTGTGTGTGTGTAATATTTCTACTTCAACAACTTGATCCTTTCAGTCAAATCTGAGTTCAGAGGATCTTCTGTATACAGATGTGACCATTTACCAACAATTCTAAACATTCATTGACTTTAACCACTAACAGACATTTTCTACAGTTTCTTTAAGAAACACAAGTCTTTGTGACTGCAGACTAAATTTAATACAACAAACATGAAAATATGAACAAAAGGACATTTACAACTTTATGGATGGAAGTTATGTCTGAACATAAATTAGCTTCAATTGTTAATGAAACATCAGATCTACAATAGTAACAGAGAGTCAGTGAACTGACCTCAGAGTCTGCAGTCTGCAGTGTGGACTCTGCAGAAAATCACACAGCAGCTTCACTCCTGAATCATACAGGTTGTTGTTACTCAGGTCCAGCTGTGTCAGATGGGAGGGGTTGGACTTCAGAGCTGAGGCCAGAGAAGCACAGCTGATCTCTGACAACCTGCAGCGCTCCAACCTGAATAAAGAATAAATGATGTAAGTTTAGAAGACAATGTTTCTGCTTGAAATTATTCAGTGTTTAATAATCTGTTCAGAACTGAAGAAGGTTTAGAAAGTAGAAGTTTAGAAAATGGAAAGTCCAAACACCTGAACCCAACAGGATGCAGCTTCACAACTGTCAAATACAAAAAGTGACAAAGAGCTCTCATTAATATTAATGAAATGAGAAAAGAAAAATGATCATCTGTTGCTTTTTCTTGGTCTAGTTTTGATATTGGGCAGACATAAGAGACATCTTTCATGTATTCTTGTGGGATAAAATGAGTAACCCCATGTGACTAACAACTAAATGTATTATGAGACAGAAATGTCTGTATCTCAGAAACTACAAGGAGTTCAAATGTTTGTGCCACCATGAGCAAGCACTTGGCGATTGTGGCGAGGAAAAACTTCCTTTTAACTGTCAGAAACCTCAAACAAACCCAAGTTCATTGGTGGACAGTCATCCACCACGACTGGTTAGAGAGTGGCAGATAGAGAAGGGGGAGTCCAGCCAAGAAGTAACAAATGCATGGGCTAGTTTTTCTGCATCCGCTTGAGACACAATGCATCTGATTTTGACGATGTTGTGTAAGTGGAAGAATGCAGTCCTCGAAATTTGTTTTATGTGGAGATTAAAGGACAAATCCTGATCAAAAACAACTCCACGATTCTTTACAGTGGAGCTGGAGGCCAGGGTGATCCCATCTAAAGTAACTAAGTCTCTAGAAAGAGAGTTTCTGAGGTGTTTGCGTCCAATTACAAAAACTTCAGTTTTGTTTGAATTTAACATCAGAAAATTGTAGGTCATCCAACTTTTTATATCGTTAAGGCAAGCTTGGAGTTTAGTTAACTGATTGGTTTCATCAGGCTTGATCGATAAATATAATTGGGTGTCATCAGCATAACAATGAAAATTAATGTTGTGATTCCTAATAATGTTCCCCCAGAGGAAGCATATATAGACTGAATAGAAGTGGTCCTAGTACAGAACCTTGTGGCAGTCCGTGACAAACTTCGGTATGAATGGAGGATTCATCATTGACGTGAACAAACTGAGATCGATCTAAGAAATATGACTTAGACCATCATGTCAGTATGAGCATCATATAACTTCATCAAAAGGTTGGAAAAAGAAAATACTGAATATATTTGTTATTGTCTGACTGTTGAAATAGAGATTATTGATTGATTTATTGTATTTCTGTGTTTTTATATTCATTTATTTCAGTCAAACATGATGTGAATAGAAGATGAAAGTGAAGAGCTGAAGAGGTTCACAGTGAATTATCCAGTGTAGATTTTTCTTGTTGTATTCAGGTTTAAAATGTGCAGCTCAACATTGATCTGCCACAGTCAATGGACTAAACCACAGAAGAAGAAAACAGACTTTAGCATTCAGATACTCAGTGTGGATCAGTATAATATCAGCCTGATGTCTGCAGTTTAGTGTCAGCACAACTTTCACATCATATTAATCTCAGCACAGAAGGAAAAAATGTGTCTGACCTCAGAGTCTGCAGTCTGCAGTGTGGACTCTGCAGAAAATCACACAGCAGCTTCACTCCTGAATCCTGCAGCTTGTTGTTGTAACTCAGATCCAGCTCTGTCAGATGGGAGGGCTTGGACTTCAGAGCTGAGGCCAGAGAAGCACAGCTGATCTCTGACAACATGCAGCATGCCAATCTGAATACAGAATAAATAATGTTGGTAAAAATCCATTTATGATCCAATCAGATGTGTTCAGGTTTGAAATGTGCAGCTCAACATTACTATGTCCTAATCAATGAGCTTTTCCCGGAAAGTGTGTGTGTGTGTCTGTGTGTGTGTGTGTGTGTGTGTGTGTGTGTGTGTGTGTAATATTCCTACTTCAACAACTTGATCATTCCAGTCAAATCTGAGTTCAGAGGATCTTCTGTATACAGATGTGACCATTTACCAACAATTCTAAACATTCATTGACTTTAACCACTAACAGACATTTTCTACAGTTTCTTTAAGAAACACAAGTCTTTGTGACTGCAGACTAAATTTAAGACAACAAACATGAAAATATGAACAAAAGGACATTTACAACTTTATGGATGGAAGTTATGTCTGAACATAAATTAGCTTCAATTGTTAATGAAACATCAGATCTACAATAGTAACAGAGAGTCAGTGAACTGACCTCAGAGTCTGCAGACTGCAGTGTGGACTCTGCAGAAAATCACACAGCAGCTTCACTCCTGAATCATACAGGTAGTTTTCTCTCAGGTTCAGCTCTGTCAGATGGGAGGGGTTGGACTTCAGAGCTGAGGCCAGAGAAGCACAGCTGATCTCTGACAACCTGCAGCTGTCCAATCTGAATAAAGAATAAATGATGTAAGTTTAGAAGACAATGTTCCTGCTTGAAATTATTCAGTGTTTAATAATCTGTTCAGAACTGAAGAAGGTTTAGAAAGTAGAAGTTTAGAAAATGGAAAGTCCAAACACCTGAACCCAACAGGATGCAGCTTCACAACTGTCAAATACAAAAAGTGACAAAGAGCTCTCATTAATATTAATGACAACGTGCTGCTACTTCAATAAAGGCGGAGTGACTTCAGCTCTTAAACTCTGCAGCTCCACCAGTGGCTCCATCTATATAAACTCATGTTGTAATGACAAACAGATAAAAACCCACAGAAATGAATTTAAGATTCAACTCACAATCCCAAAGTTTCCAAAGATGATGTCAGGATGAATTTTGGCCAAATGTGAACAAAGGACATGGACAATATTTCTCTGAGGAACAGTAGAGTAATAAAATCAGAGCATCTTTGGTCGCAGTAATGTCCACAGTGGAAAAGTAGAAATCCCTTTACAGCCCTTAAAGTACTCACTGAGCTCAGCACAAATCTATTGAAATGTTTTTGTTCATTTGTCCAAGAAAATCTCTCTAAAAACAGGTTAGGAATTTCACGTGTTCAGAGTTTTTCATACAATTATTTTGGTATTTTGGACTTACAATGGAAATGAGAAAAGAAAAATGATCATCTGTTGCTTTTTCTTGGTCTAGTTTTGATATTGGGCAGACATAAGAGACATCTTTCATGTATTCTTGTGGGATAAAATGAGTAACCCCATGTGACTAACAACTAAATGTATTATGAGACAGAAATGTCTGTATCTCAGAAACTACAAGGAGTTCATCAAATGTTTGGTACCATTTGAATCAAAACACCTTCAGCTTAAGTCATCATAAATACGTGAAATCTAAAATGTTGATGTCATCATATGGAGCCACATCTCGACAGTTTCCACAGAAAATTTTGTGTTTCCACCTCGAACAGAAAAAATCTATGGAGCTTTTCCTCAACATACTAAATATAGTCGTTATTAATTCATTCAGTTCAATTAAATATTAATTGTATAACTCCAGATGATAATTTTAACCTTTTAACTGTCAGAAACCTCAAACAAACCCAAGTTCATTGGTGGACAGTCATCCACCATGACCGGTTAGAGAGTGGCAGATAGAGAAGGGGGAGTCCAGCCAAGAAGTAACAAATGCATGGACTAGTTTTTCTGCATCCGCTTGAGACACAATGCATCTGATTTTGACGATGTTGTGTAAGTGGAAGAATGCAGTCCTCGAAATTTGTTTTATGTGGAGATTAAAGGACAAATCCTGATCAAAAACAACTCCACGATTCTTTACAGTGGAGCTGGAGGCCAGGGTGATCCCATCTAAAGTAACTAAGTCTCTAGAAAGAGACCGGCACCCATCACCGCTCCTCAGGACCGTACCAGATACTGATATCCCCGGCCCCTCCTCTGGGTGGCGGGAGTCTGGAGGCTGGGACCAGATGACTTTCTTTAACTGGTTTCCAGTGGCTGACGTGAAATGTGGGATGGACCTTCGTGGACCTGGGGAGCCAAAGGCGAACTGCTGCGGGGTTGATGACTTTGGAGACGAGGAAGGGTCTGACAAACCGAGGAGCCAGCCAGCCTGAGTCAACAGCCAAACCTGGTCCCCTGGTCGACATGAAGGAGCTGGTGTCCAGCACCGATCTGCCGCCTTCTTGCTCTGAGCAGCACTATGGAGCAGTTTGTGGTGGACCCCAGGCCAGATCTTCCTTGAGCAGCGAATGAGTACCTGGGCAGATGGTACCCCACCTCTACCTCAGACTCCAGTAACAATGGCGGCTGGTATCCATATGCACACTGGACAAGAAAGAGACCAGAAGGGAAACTAGGAAGTGTGTAATGCGCATACTCCACCCAAATGAGGTGCCTTCTAGAACTGAGACACAAACTGTGGACCCCGATCCAACACCACATCCCTGGGAAACCATGAAAACGACAGACATGATACAAAAGAATCTCTGAGGTTTCTTGGCAGGGCAGTTTGGAGAGAGGCACAAAGTGAACCATCTTGGATAATCTGTTGACAACGGTGAGGATGGTAGTGTTACCATCACATGGGGGCAAATCTGTGACAAAGTCCAAAGAGATGTCGGACCAGGGACGGAGGGGCACCGGAAGAGGTTACAGAAGACCAGGACAGGCAGCCACATATTCCCCACCTCCTTCTCCATTGCTGACTACCAGAAGCGCTACTTGATGATGAAGATGGTCTGAGCAGTCCCTGGAAAGCAGGCGACTGGAGAGGTGTGAGCTCAGTAGATCACCTGTGGATGCAAGGAGCCAGGCACAAAGAGACGATTCGGCAGACACCCTGCCGGGGCAGGGGTGTTGGCAGCAGCTTCTTTAACTCTTTTTTCTATGGCCCATGTAACCGCTCCCACCACGGAGGAGGAAGGGAGAATTGTGGAGGGAATCTTAGGGCTGGGGTCAGGATCAAACATTCAGGGTGTCAGGTTTGGTATTCTTAGACCCTGTGTGGTACGATAAGGTGAAATTGAATCTGGTGAAGAAGAGTGACCACCTGGCTTGCCTGGAGATGAGGTGCTTCGCTGCTCTGGTGTATTCAAGGTTCTTATGATCGGTCCACACTAGAAACGACTGCTCAGCTTCCTCCAGCCAGTGCCGCCACTCCTCCAAAGCCACCTTCACGGTTAACAGTTCCCGATCACCCACATCATAATTCCCCTCTGTTGGGGAAAAGTCCGGTAGAGAAAGGCACAAAGGATGAAGCTTGCCATTGGAAGGTGACCTCTGGGAAAGCACTGCACTGCCCCCAGAAAACGCTGCACCATTTTGCGATTAGTAGGCGAAGGCCACTCGGGTACAGCACTAACCTTCTCTGGGTCCATCTGGATGTGATCGGTGGAAATGATGAACCCCAGGAAGGAGACCCGAAGTCACGTGGAACTCACATTTCTCAGCCTTCACGAACAATTCGTGATTGAGCTGGATGCTGAATGTGCGTTGTCTCATCCGAGGAAAAAAATCAGGTACACAAAAACATAACGATTTGAAATGTCCCACAGGACTTAGTTGACCAAGGCCTGGAAGACAGCTGGGGCGTTAGTTAGACCAAAAGGCATGACGAGATACTCGTAGCGTCCACAGGGGGTATTAAACCCTGTCTTCCACTCATCCCCCTCCCTGATCCTCACTAAGTGATAGGCATTTCTAAAATCCAGCTTGAAGAAAATCTCGAGAAGACAACCTTTTCCTCATTTCAACACCTTGCCCATAGACCAGTCAATATGGGGATTGTGCTTAATAAGCCAAGGTAACCCCAAAATTAGCAAGTGCAGAGACGATTGGAAGATGTGAAAACTGATGAGCTCAGAATGATTTATGTTGAGTCGGACCGGTTGAGTACAGTGAGACACCCGGCACAGAAGGCAACCATCAAACGCTCCGCCAGCTGCTGATCCATGAGATTAGAGTCTTCCCCGGAATCCACCAATGCTAGGTGAACAGCCCTCTGTCCCGATGGACAGGAGCGGTTGGAAGAGATCGTTAGACGTGTCCCCGGGAGGGACCACTGCATGCCGGCCCCTATCCTTCTCCCTCTCCATCAGCCTATTGTTGGTGTGAATGGCGAGTCCAGGACGGAGGGAAGATCAAACGGGACAAGGTCTTTAATGGAAGCGGAGAGACCATGAAGGAAGGTGTTGAAAAGCGATGACGAGTTCCACCCCTATGGTGGGGAACTCAATGGCGTAGTCCGCTACGTGACATCTGCCCCGCCGTAGCGACATCAGAGCCTGGGCCGCCTCACAACTAGGAGTGGTGGAGTCAAAAATCTTGCTCAGAGCGTTCATGAATCCACTCAGGGAGTACCAGATGGGAGAGTCCTGTGCCCATTCTGCTGAGGCCCAGGCCCCTGCTCTGCCAGACCACCTTACCTCGCTCGGTGGGGAAACCCCTGGTGTGTAACTCAAAGTGGAGCCCACACTGAACTTGAAATGGTTGGCATTTGGACTTGAAATGGTTGACCGGTTCCCCAGAAAAACGATCCGGTCGAGCCAGGGGGGCAGCTAGAGCAGCAGAGACCACCGGAGTGTATGAAGTGGGAGTGGGAGTAGATGCCACCGGGATTGTCGCTGGAGGTGGAACTGTGACAAGGCCCTCTAGCCAAGTCATAAGTTGCTGGATCTGGGCCTTCAGTTGGGCCTCATCCCCTACCGAGGCCTGGAAACTCTGTTGGTGATCCTTGAGTTCGCTGACCACCACAAGGACAGCTGAGAGTTGTTCCTCCTGAAGATGAATCCGGGTCCCCTGGACACGACTGGCAAGATTCTTCAATTACAAGGCACAGACAAAGGACTCAACTGCAGGACTTGGGAGGCAGATACAGGAGGTAACCAATCTTTAATCTCAGACAAAGGTTGGGTACATGGGAGTTAGTCAGGTAGATCAGGCGACCAATCCAAAGGGGTAAGGAATGAGCAGGGTCCAAAAGCAGGCGAGGGTCAAAACCGAAAGGCACACTAGGAAAACGTGGAAAAGTAGGACGCATGGTACACTAACAATCTGGCACTAGGGAAAGGGAAACAAGTGGTTTAAATACCCAGGTGACTAGGGGCGTGACAGACACAAGGCGGTTTAGTGTCAGCACAACTTTCACATCATATTAATCTCAGCACAGGAGGAAAAATGATGTCTGACCTCAGAGTCTGCAGACTGCAGTGTGGACTCTGCAGAAAATCACACAGCAGCTTCCCTCCTGAATCCTGCAGGTTGTTGTGACTCAGGTCCAGCTCTGTCAGATGGGAGGGGTTGGACTTCAGAGCTGAGGCCAGAGAAGCACAGCTGATCTCTGACAAACTGCAGCCCATCAATCTGAATAAAGAATAAATGATGTTGATAAAAATCCATTTATGATCCAATCAGATGTGTTCAGGTTTGAAATGTGCAGCTCAACATTACTATGTCCTAATCAATGAGCTTTTCTCTAACATGAGCAGAGTGACTTTGTCATTGTGTTATTGTGGATCATCATAATGTCAGCCTTCTACAGACATCATCCAAACGTCAGCACAACATTCAGACAACCATTCATGTCAACACAGATTAATAACATGCTGCTGATCTCAGTCAGGTCTGGAATAATCATCAGATCAGACGTTTCTTCTGTTTCTTATCATTTGTAACAATTTTATGAAAAATACTGAGACAGATGTTTTCTACAGAATTCCAAAATGGCCGACATGAAATAAATAATAACTGAAGTCCAAACAAACCTCTTTAACTCGTGTCCCTGCACTTGTGATGCTCTCATTTGACAGCACAGATTTAGACTGTCCTCATCACCACTGTCCTCTCCATCAGCACACAGCTGACTGACTGTGAGCTTCATCCTCAATCATCTTTAGAACTGGATCAAATGTGCAAAGTGACATGAATGTTGCCTTCATCTGAAATGTTACCTTGTACCTCTCCGTACAAATATAGTGGATTATTTAAGCTCCTGTTCACTGGCTGACCTGCTTTACCTGTTTTACTGGTACATCAGTTCCTGAATGGAAGCATCATTCATTCATTCATGTTGAAGTGATCAGATACGATACTGCACACACTGTGTGTGTGTGTGTCCTGAAGGCTCTGTATAAAAAGATAATGATCCTGAAAATGTGTTGTTCTTCTCATTTTTCATGCAGAGATGTCTTACATCATCATCAATGCTTCAGTTTTCTTAATAACATGAATCCAGTTTGAGTCCAGACTCAATTCAAACTGTTCACACTGACAAACTTTAAAATGTGATTTGAGCTCAGACAAACACAGAAAACAAGAAGAATTTAAGTTTGGTAGATCTACACTGTACAAGAGCAGAACACATGAACTGACCTCAGAGTCTGCAGTCTACAGTTTGGACTCTGCAGTCCAGCAGACAGCTTCACTCCTGAATCTTTCAGGTAGATGTTGTTACTCAGGTCCAGGTGTGTCAGATGGGAGGGGTTGGACTTCAGAGCTGAGGCCACGACTTCACAGTGAGTCTTTGAGAGTCCACAGTTATAAAGTCTGTGATGACAGAGAATATAAAAGTTAAAGTCAAATAAAATCTGACATTTCATTCTAAAAATGGACTCTGTGCATTTTGCATCACAAAGCACATCAACATGAGCGTCTGTAGCTCAGCTGGTCAGTTGTTCAGTCTGAGCTGGTCAGCCACTGATCACAAGGTTTGTAGACAAACAGTCCCACATCATTTCCTGTTTGACAAAATGTGACAATCTGCTGCTTTTATCTGTTTCATGTCATCTTACATTCAAAGTTTCACACTGTAGAAACACACACACAGTGTAAAAATAAAATGATGACTGTCAAACATTTTCACTCTCCAGTCAAGTCTGCTGGATTTGTGTGGAGCCTCCATCAGCCAAACAAAGACAGGTAGAAGATGATGAAGATACTCGTGTTCACTGACTTGATAATAAACACAAACATGATTTTTGACACAAACACTGAAGGCTTCAGCTTTACGTTGCTTCATAATGTTGATAATCACATCTGGACTTACACAGCCTTTCTGCAGTTCCTCACAGCTGGAATCAGTCTCTGTCGTCCCTCCTCTGATGTGTTGAACTTCTTCAGGTCGAACTCATCCAGAACCTCCTCTGACATCTGCAGCATGTAGGCCAGAGCTGAGCAGTGGATCACAGAGAGTTCCTTCTCTGATCTGTTCTCTGACTTCAGGAACTCTTGGATCTCCTGATGGACTGAGTCATCGTTCATCTCCATCAGACAGTGGAAGATGTTGATGCTTCTGTCAGGAGAGATATCATCACTGTTCATCTCCTTCAGGTTGTTGATGGCTCTCTGGATGGTTTCTGGACTGTTGTCTGTCTGACCCAGCAGGCCTCCTAAGAGTCTCTGGTTGGACTCCAGAGAGAGGCCATGAAGGAAGCGAACAAACAGGTCCAGGTGACCATTTTTACTTTGAAGGGATTTCTGCATGACCTTCTTCAGGAAGACATCCAGGGTGAAGTAATCCTCCTCCTGCTGCTGCTGCTGCTCCTCCTGCTGCACCTCCACCTGCTGTTCCTCGAACAGGGAGACATCCAGGGTGAAGTAATCCTCCTCCTCCTGCTGCTGCTGCTGCTCCTCCTGCTGCACCTCCACCTCCTGCTGCTCCTCCTGCTGCACCTCCACCTGCTGCACCTCCACCTCCTGCTGCTCCTCCTGCTGCACCTCCACCTGCTGCACCTCCACCTCCTGCTGTTCCTCCTGCTGCAGCTCCACCTCCTGCTGTTCCTCCTGCTGCAGCTCCACCTCCTGCTGTTCCTCCTGCTGTTCCTCCTGCTGCACCTCGACCTCGACCTCCATCTGCTGCTGCTCCTCCTCCTCCTGCTCCTCCTCCGTCAGGAAGTTCTTCAGTACCTCTGTCTTCTTGTTGGTGTAACAGTGGAACAGGTAGACTGCAGCCAGAAACTCCTGAACGCTCAGATGAACAAAGCAGTAGACTGTTTTCTGGAAGATCACACTCTCTCTTTTGAAGATCTCTGTACAAACTCCTGAGTACACCGAGGCCTCTGTGACATCCAGACCACACTGCTCCAGGTCTTCTTGGTAGAACATGATGTTTCCTTTCTCCAGCTGTTCAAACGCCAGCCTCCCCAGCTTCAGAAGAACTTCCCTGTCAGCCTCCGTCAGCTCCTGTGGACTCGTCTCATGTCCTTCATCGTACTTCTTCTTCTTCCTCTTTGTCTGAACCAGCAGGAAGTGTGAGTACATGTCAGTCAGGGTCTTGGGCAGCTCTCCTCTCTGGTCTGTGGTCAACATGTGGTCCAGAACTGTAGCAGTGATCCAGCAGAAGACTGGGATCAGACACATGATGTGGAGGCTCATGGAGGTCTTGATGTGTGAGATGATTCTGCTGGACCGATCTTTATCTCTGAGTCTCCTCCTGAAGTACTCCTCCTTCTGAGCGTCAGTGAAGCCTCGTACTTCTGTTACCCTGTCAACACGTGAAGGAGGGATCTGATTGGCTGCTGCAGGTCTGGAAGTTATCCAGGTGAGAGCCGAGGGAAGCAGGTTCCCCTTGATGAGGCTTGTCAACAGCACGCTGACTGATGACTCCTGTGTGACATCAGACACGACCTCTTTGTTGTTGAAGTCCAGTGAAAGTCTGCTTTCATCCAGGCCGTCAAAGATGAACAGAAGTTTACAGACAGCGAGCTTCTCTGCTGTGACCTTCTGTAATGTTGGATGGAAAACATGGAGCAGCCTGAGAAGACTGAACCGCTCATCTTTGATCAGGTTCAGCTCCCTGAACGAGAGCAGAACCACCAGACTGACATCTTGGTTCTCCGAGCCCTCTGCCCAGTCCAGAGTGAACTTCAGCACTGAGAAGGTTTTTCCAACGCCAGCGACGCCGTTGGTCAGAACGACTCTGATGTGTCTCTGTTGGTCAGGTAAGGCTTTAAAGATGTCGTGGCATTTGATGGGAGTGTCATGGAGGGTCTCCTTCTTCTTGGAAGCTGTCTCAAGCTGCCTCACCTCATGTTGGGTATTAACCTCTTCACTCTGTCCCTCTGTGATGTAGAGCTCAGTGTAGATCCTGTTGAGGAGGGTTCCACTTCCTGTTTCATCACTTCCTTCAGTCACACGTTCACATCTCGTCTTCAGACTGATCTTATGTTCATCTAAAACCTCCTGCAGACCACCACTCACTGAAACAGAGACAGAAGTTTGAGACAGAACAAAGAAAATGTGACAATCAGCTGATTATTTAATCAGCAATAAAAAGTGATGGATAGAAGAATATACAGAGAAGTAAATGGACAGTCTTACTTTGTACAGTGCTGGTCTGACTGGCTGTCTGCAGTCCAGGTCTTGTTCTGGGTCTTTTCCCACACTGGGGACAGGAGGAGTCTCCTGATGAAGCAGACTGGTCCCAGTATGAGCTGATGCAGTGTCTGCAGAACCAGTGTCCACAGCTGGTAGAGACCGGATCCTTCAGGACGTCCTGACACCAAACACAGCAGGACGGCTGCTCCTCCACAGGAACATGACTCCTCTTCCTCTCTCTGTGAAGACATTTCTTTATCACTCAGATGATTTGTTGACTGTTGCTGACAGAGATCCAGATTTGGACGACACTGTCTGGAAGCTCAGATGTTCACACAGTAAAAGTGCCGTTACTTTTCTGTTTGAATTCAGCTTTCAGTCTGTGATGAAGATGATTTGATTTCAACTCTCCTGCTGTCATGAACATTCATTATCAGCTTCTCCTGTCTGTCTGTCTCATTAAACATTCAGTCATCTGCCTGTCGTCTGTTATTCATACAAACTCAGCACTTCCTGCAGCTCTTTCACAATAAAAGTCCTCCATTAAAGAGAGCTGATGATCCTTCACTGTCTCACTGTGAGCAGCTCAGCTTGAGTTCTTCAGGTTTAAACTGAGGTTAGTGCTCTAAATAACTGTGGCAGACCAGCAGTATATGACACACAGCAGGTCTGCATCATGAAGACAAGTCTTTGAATCTTCATCATCAATGCATCATCTTCATCAGGTCAGTTTACAGTGAAAACAGTCTCTTACTTTGTGTCTGAGGGTCCAGATTCATCACTGAAGTCTGGAGGATCATGTCTGGACCAGTCACTCTTCATAGACAGACAGATGGATCCTGGAGACTCTGCTCTCCGTCTGTTGGACTGAACTCTGCAAACACCAACATGTTTTTATTCAATTGTTTCAGATTTTTTTGTAAGTATAACTTTATCCTGTTAATGGTCTGAACTAATGAGTCATGTGACCAATAACATTTGTATGAAAGGAAGTCAGAATGTTTGTTGGGTGGTTGAGAGTTGTGGAGAATTGGAGTTGAGTTGGAGAGCACTGGATTGTTGGATGTTGGAACTGGATGGTTTTTATTGTCTGTAAAGTGTTTAGATCTTTGTATGAGTTTTAATAAACACAATGTTTGTCTCCACATGAAGAGTGTTTTCTTGTCAGTTGCCTCCTGACTGCTCAGGTAACTGACAGTCCACTTACTGATGACTGAAAGCAAAGTGTTAATCAAGGTGAGCAAAAATGTCTGAATATTTTCTTCCTGGTTAATTTCTGAAATGGAGGTTCTCAGGTGTTTTACTGCAGGAATAAAATCAGATCCCTCTGAGTTTGAAACACTATCTGCACTCATAGTTCTGCATCATGAAGACAAGTCTTTGAATCGTCATCATCAACGCATCATCTTCATCAGGTCAGTTTACAGTGAAAACAGTCTCTTACTTTGTGTCTGAGGGTCCAGGTTCATTACTGAAGTCTGGAGGATCAAGTCTGGACCAGTCACTCTTCATAGACAGACAGATGGATCCTGGAGACTCTGCTCTCCGTCTGTTGGACTGAACTCTGCAAACACCAACATGTTTGTATTAAATTATGGAAATGTTTGTGAATTAACTCTAAACTGTTAACAAGTGATTCTGGAAATGAACGACGCGTTTGAAGCAGATTCTTTCACATTTTGAAGAGTTACAAATCTTCACAGCCACTTCAACATGAGAGCAAAAATATCTGAATGTGTCTGTCTGACACTTCCTTGTTGTTCTATGTCACTGCGTAAAAGACAGATAGAAAAACAGACGTTTGGCAGACTGAAAGCTCAGTCGACGAATGGACAAACGTTACCAGGCAGACTAGTTTCTTTTTCAACCAATCAGTGGACGGTATCTATGTTGTATTCTAGCCAATCAAAGGAGTCTGGGCGTCTTGAGCGGGAGGGACAACAGAGAGAGAGCTGTGTACGTAGAACAGAGTTCGGGAAGTTCGGTTCTTTTTAGGGAGTCGGATCATTTGACTCAGCTCACCAAGAAGAGACGACTCTTTCAACTCCCAAACAGCTCTTCATTTTACCACTTGTACCTTTAATAATTCAGCTAAATTTAGCGCTGTTTTGGCTTATGGTTTGTATGTGCACACATATATCATGTGTATATTCAACACATCATTTTACTGAAGTATTCAAAAGTAAAAATTACATTTTCTGATATCAATAAATTGCTGTAGCCAACTGATTTAATAGCATTTACAGACCGCTGTAACTCTCTGAAACTCTCAACTCTCCTGCTGTCATGAACATTCATTATCAGCTTCTCCTGTCTGTCTGTCTCATTAAACATTCAGTCATCTGCCTGTCGTCTGTTATTCATACAAACTCAGCACTTCCTGCAGCTCTTTCACAATAAAAGTCCTCCATTAAAGAGAGCTGATGATCCTTCACTGTCTCACTGTGAGTGAATGACACACAGCATTTCTGCATCATGAAGACAAATCTTTCAGTCTTCATCATCATGCATCATCTTCATCAGGTCAGTTTACAGTGAAAACAGTCTCTTACTTTGTGTCTGAGGGTCCAGATTCATTACTGAAGTCTGGAGGATCAAGTCTGGACGAGTCACTCTTCATAGACAGACAGATGGATCCTGGAGACTCTGCTCTCCGTCTGTTGGACTGAACTCTGCAAACACCAACATGTTTTTATTCAATTGTTTCAGATTTTTTTGTAAGTATAACTTTATCCTGTTAATGGTCTGAACTAATGAGTCATGTGACCAATAACATTTGTATGAAAGGAAGTCAGAATGTTTGTTGGGTGGTTGAGAGTTGTGGAGAATTGGAGTTGAGTTGGAGAGCACTGGATTGTTGGATGTTGGAACTGGATGGTTTTTATTGTCTGTAAAGTGTTTAGATCTTTGTATGAGTTTTAATAAACACAATGTTTGTCTCCACATGAAGAGTGTTTTCTTGTCAGTTGCCTCCTGACTGCTCAGGTAACTGACAGTCCACTTACTGATGACTGAAAGCAAAGTGTTAATCAAGGTGAGCAAAAATGTCTGAATATTTTCTTCCTGGTTAATTTCTGAAATGGAGGTTCTCAGGTGTTTTACTGCAGGAATAAAATCAGATCCCTCTGAGTTTGAAACACTATCTGCACTCATAGTTCTGCATCATGAAGACAAGTCTTTGAATCGTCATCATCAACGCATCATCTTCATCAGGTCAGTTTACAGTGAAAACAGTCTCTTACTTTGTGTCTGAGGGTCCAGGTTCATTACTGAAGTCTGGAGGATCAAGTCTGGACCAGTCACTCTTCATAGACAGACAGATGGATCCTGGAGACTCTGCTCTCCGTCTGTTGGACTGAACTCTGCAAACACCAACATGTTTGTATTAAATTATGGAAATGTTTGTGAATTAACTCTAAACTGTTAACAAGTGATTCTGGAAATGAACGACGCGTTTGAAGCAGATTCTTTCACATTTTGAAGAGTTACAAATCTTCACAGCCACTTCAACATGAGAGCAAAAATATCTGAATGTGTCTGTCTGACACTTCCTTGTTGTTCTATGTCACTGCGTAAAAGACAGATAGAAAAACAGACGTTTGGCAGACTGAAAGCTCAGTCGACGAATGGACAAACGTTACCAGGCGGACTAGTTTCTTTTTCAACCAATCAGTGGATGGTATCTATGTTGTATTCTAGCCAATCAAAGGAGTCTGGGCGTCTTGAGCGGGAGGGACAACAGAGAGAGAGCTGTGTGTGTAGAACAGAGTAGTGATGGGAAGTTCGGTTCTTTTTAGGGAGTCGGATCATTTGACTCAGCTCACCAAGAAGAGACGACTCTTTCAACTCCCAAACAGCTCTTCATTTTACCACTTGCACCTTTAATAATTCAGCTAAATTTAGCGCTGTTTTGGCTTATGGTTTGTATGTGCACACATATATCATGTGTATATTCAACACATCATTTTACTGAAGTATTCAAAAGTAAAAATTACATTTTCTGATATCAATAAATTGCTGTAGCCAACTGATTTAATAGCATTTACAGACCGCTGTAACTCTCTGAAACTCTCAACTCTCCTGCTGTCATGAACATTCATTATCAGCTTCTCCTGTCTGTCTGTCTCATTAAACATTCAGTCATCTGCCTGTCGTCTGTTATTCATACAAACTCAGCACTTCCTGCAGCTCTTTCACAATAAAAGTCCTCCATTAAAGAGAGCTGATGATCCTTCACTGTCTCACTGTGAGTGAATGACACACAGCATTTCTGCATCATGAAGACAAATCTTTCAGTCTTCATCATCATGCATCATCTTCATCAGGTCAGTTTACAGTGAAAACAGTCTCTTACTTTGTGTCTGAGGGTCCAGATTCATTACTGAAGTCTGGAGGATCAAGTCTGGACGAGTCACTCTTCATAGACAGACAGATGGATCCTGGAGACTCTGCTCTCCGTCTGTTGGACTGAACTCTGCAAACACCAACATGTTTGTATTCAGATCACATGAATCTTTGATAAATTCTCTGATCAAAGTCATTGATGAAGCTCTAAATACACAAACTGCTGCTGCTGTTGATAATGAGGAGCTTTCAAAGTTTGAATCCGTCCTCTGAGATCACATTACAGCTTTTCCAGGTGACTGACAGCTGTCAGTCAAATTCATGTTTGCAATCACATTTTAGTCGAGATTTTCAAATATGACAAAATCATCAGAGGGAACTGAACATGAGTCAAATACATGAGTTAGTATCAGTTCTCTTACTTTGTGTCTGAGCGTCCAGGTTCATGTCTGAACTTTAGACGTTCATGTTTGAACATGTGACGTCTGGATCCTGCAGACTCTGCTCTGTCCTCCTCTTCCTCCATCTTCTGGACTTCAGTCAGTCTGAGAGGTGAAACAAGTTTCACCTGAAATCAGCATTCCCTTCAAATGATGTTCAGGACATTTCAATCTGAGCGTCAGTAATCTCAGAGACAAGTGAAGAAGGCCTTTCTATGCTCTAAAACATTCTTTAAATACAGATATACCTGTTAGAATCTGGCTCATTCACATCTATAGTTGGACCAATCACACTGTAGGGTAGTGAAGTGTAGGGTCCTCTCATAGATCAAGAACCAAGAGACAAAGGTGACAAACAGCCAACAGCTCACACACACACACACACAATAATATTTTATTAAACTTAATGAACTGAGTTTTATTTTCTCATCTCGTTAATGAGTTGTATTATTTGTGACTCTTTGGTAATATTGATTATTTTCCTGAACTGAACTGATAACTGCGCTGCCAGATCTCGCGAGAGTTGCTGCTGCTGCTGAATCAGACGGGTGTGGATCAAAGTTGAGTTTCTCTGACTGGTCGCTGTAAAAACGTCTTTTTAGTGTCACAATGTTCACAAGTTTCTTCACCGTCTCTGAAAACACACTGAGTACGCAGACGAGGGAAAACTAGAGGCATTCACGACGACAGCCACGTGTTCTCCTGCTGTTTGAAACTGCGTCACACTGACACGTTCGGCTGACGGTCACCAGGTAACACGGTCACTCGCTGAACCGAAACACCGGCGAGTCCGAGAAATCAAGTAGTTTGTGTTCAGACAAGAATAAAATAATATAATGAAGCAAATGTTGGATTAACACTCACCCTGCCTCAGCCTTCACTTCTCTTTCTGCTCCCTGCACACAAAATGGAGTCTGAACAAACACTTTCACTTTCAGGTTCCTCCCTGTTCTACATTTACAGGAAGTCACTCAGGAAGCTCTCCCTCTGCGTGGATTCACACTCAGTTCATTTCAGTGGAGGGTCCGCAACGCAAAGCAGAGAAATAAAAGGGTTCCTGTTGTTTCACAGAGGTCAAATTCAAGACTTGAGTCAGGACTGCAGAGGATCAGATCATCATCGGTGTCAGCCTGCCTCCATCCAGGACTCATCAGGACACAGCTCTGCAGAGACACAACCTGCTTGACCTTCTGCCCTCTGTACACTGAAACAGACACAGGAACAGCTTCTTCCCACAGAGTCATTGTGATCAGCACACACACCACACACAGTGAAAATAACATTACTCTGTGCAGCTGTCATATTACCCTGTAACTGTGAAATACCTGTACATTATTATCCTGGTTACATTTAGTCTGTTGTACATAGATATGTATATACTGTCACATCCACCTGCCTCATGTACAGAGCACAACAATATAATCACCAGTCCTGTGATGTCTTTAGTCAGACACACATATCTATATATCTGTGTTTATGCACATATATGCACCTTTTAAATATGTATATAGTTATGTTTATGTTTTTATGTGGTGTCTGCGTCTAACTGTCATGTCCCTCGTCTTTTAAACTGTCCTTGTCTACACCTGTATGTACAACTGAGAGCAAAGTGAACCGGAGTGAAAGTCCTTGTGTGTTCACACACCTGGACAATAAAGAGGTTCTGATTCTAAATTTCAGTTGGGCTCAGATTTAGAAGCTGGTGCATGAAATAAACAAAGTCAGAACACACACACACACACACACGCAGGTAAATGATCAGAGTTTAGTCCGTCAATCCACCTGGATAGTCTCAGAGACAGTTTCAGGCTGTCCATGTAGATCTATGTAGATCCATGATGTTTGAGGCCACTGCACAAAGATCATCATCAGCAGAAGCTATTATCTATAGCAAGAAAGTGCCAACAAACATTTTGGTAGAATACTTTACCAAAATTTACTGAGGCTGAACTTGCATGTTGGGGGCCCCTGGTGGCTGTGGGGCCCCGTGTATCCGCATAGTCTGCATATAGAAACGGCCCTGACTCCTGGAATAAGAGTCGGCTCTTCTTGGTGAGCTGAGTCAAATGATCCGACTCCCTAAAAAGAACCGAACTTCCCATCGCTACGTACTCCCCTACGCATGCGCGGCGCTGCCAACTAACAGAGGAGGCTCATGGGAACAGGAGGTCCAAAATGGCGCTGGACGGAGTGATGTCCACGTCCTCGGCTCTGTCTTACCACACCGCCGGGGACTTCTACCCCAGAAAGTTCGGCCCGAAGCCGGACGTGGTGCCGTCCGGGGTGACGGAAAGGAAGGTGGTGCCGCTGGACAAACCGGACATGGTGTCGGTGGACGTCATCAACATCAACGACTCAGGTTTGTTATGCTAACTGCTAACAACACGTAGTCAACCCGGCGGCGGGGCTAACTCGGCTAGCAGCTGCTCCTCTGTCGGTTCCGGTTCTGACGGACTGCAGACGTTGAGGTAGACTCTCTGAACCGGTTCTGTGTCTGTGTGTCGCTCATCCACCTAGCTAGCTGTGAACCTTCAGCGGGGATGTCCAAAGTACGGCTCGGGGACCCATCGCGGCCCGCACTGTACAAACTATCATACCAAGACGTCTGGTCAGTTAGTCACAGTAACTTTAACCAACTTTAACGTTTCTGTGTGTTAATCTGCCACATTAAATAATAAATGCTCATTATTCAAACACCTTCACTGTGAGCGGAGTCAGAGCGCCTAACACACACACACACACACACACACACACACTGTGCACAGCACATGCTGACACAGGATGTGAAGTTTGTGTCCCAGTGTTTGGAGTGAAGACAGTTAAAACATTAGTTTCATATACTTTGATTAAATATTATTTACTTGGTTAGCTTCTTCATCGGGCTGATCCGGACCAGGGAAACTAATTTCGCTCCATCCCGTGTTTAACGTGTTGAAATGACAAATAAAAATCCTTGAATCCTTGAATCCTTGTAGTAACTGTTATTGGCTCAAACATGATGACTGAAGTCCGGCAGCAGAGGGTGGAGTCTGTGTGTGATGCTGTTGACGTTTGTCCTCTCGTCCGTCCGCAGACGTCCACCTGCACAGGAAGAAACACGAGCACGACACGTACGTCTTGGTGAGTGTCCCTGGTTCATTACAAGGCTTCAAGACACAACACACACTAACCCGAGGTCACACAGCTCATATGAACGAACGAATGAAGTTCTGCTGGTTGTCATTTGACGAGCTTAAAGCACCAACACAACACATGCACATGCATGACCTCCTCTACAACACCACACCTGGACATGACACACCTGTCCTCTGCAGCTGGACATGACACACCTGTCCTCTGCAGCTGGACATGACACACCTGTCCTCTGCAGCTGGACCTTGGTTCTGTGAGGAGCAATACTTCTGCTGCGCAGACTGTCTGGGTGTTACACGCTGTCTCACCACTTGGTGGCGGTGTGATGTTCCCTGTCAGACTTGATGACACAGAGTCACGTCTCGTTCTGAAGTTTGTTTTATTAATTATCACGTGTTTCCACTCACAGGGCACCATCCATCCGTTCAGGAAGACGCACAGATCCGTGTTTGGAAAACTGGTTCAGGAGTTCAGGCTGGTCTCCTCAGACAGACGGGTGAGTGCTTGTGATCTGTGTGTGTTTGTGTCTGCTCTCTGACGTCGTCTCCGTTTATAACCCGACCCAAACAGCTGTGTTTGGTTTGGAGACATTTGGACCTTCTGAGAAGCAGACTGAAGGTAATACTGTGAGTTATTTTGAGGGTGGACAAACTTTACTGCCCAACGCTGAGGATCATGGGAGTTGTAGTCTCTGCTGTTAAACAGATTCATATCATCCTGTCAGTGGCGTGCAGTTCAGCATCTTACCAGGAGAGTGCAGCAGTCAGGGTAAACTTCACTGACTAAACATGTTGAGAGGAGCTCTGAGCATCACGCTGGACTCTGACACGTTACTTTGAGCGCACACGCCCTCCCTGCAGACGCCGAGCGCCGCCGACAGGACGTGGTGCGATGATGTCATCAGGCTTGGCGTCAGTGTGGGGCTCCTACAGTACCTGATGACTGCAGCCATGCCACTCCGTCAGTCACACGTGACCTCAGTGTGTTGTTGCCGCTGACGGACAGACGGGGGCAGCAGAGCGCTAGGATTGAACAACCGAGGACACACACACACACACACACACACACACACACACACACTGTGGGTCTCCCATGCCTGTCGCTGGCTAGTGCTGTCACCAGATGCCCCAGTGCTGTCATAACACAGCACACCACAGTAATTGTAGATTTCACAGCACTCGGCGCTCCCCACCACGGCGTATGAGTCCAACACGAAGTGACAGGCCAGGACACACACACACACACACACACAAACACACACACACACACTCTTTCTGAAGGCGACTTCAGACTCGAGGTTTAATTTTTTATTTTTGTTCATCACTGGGAATTCTGCTGATTCCACACGGAGGCAGACGATGAGTAACAACAGTTTTATTACATTAAGGCTGATTGTGTGTGTGTGTGCGCATGTGTGTGTGTCTGTGTGTGTGTGTACCTGCCAGGTTTTCGGTTGAATAAGAGACATGGCTTGGGAACCAGATGGTAACTGGTTCAGAGTGTGAACTGGTAGCTGAAGCCTGTTGAATGTTGACCCACACTGACCTGTGATCAGGTGACCTGTGATCAGGTGACCTGTGATCAGGTGAGCGGTGTCTCTGTCAGTCGTACGTCTGTTCTCACACTATGTAACTTTGGGCTCCGGGTCGGGAGAAGTACGTAACGGTTTTCCCTCTGACGTCCTGCGGCTGCTCCGCCTCAACTCTCTGTGATTTACAGTTTGTTTGAATGGTCGATAACGAACTTCAATCAGCGTCCAGATAAATTCAGGCTGACCTTCTGACACAGGCTACAACATGTCTGATGCTGTGGCAGGACACACAGGAGGACCTGCTGCTGATGCAGAAACGGCGCCAGAACCTGAGCTGGGTCAGACTGGATATCGTCACATCTGTGGCAGTAAACAGTATTAGTACTATTGTAATGTAGTATTCTGGAAACCTATAAATAAAGCCCCCATGGACATAAATGAGAGTAAATTGCTGCCGTTAGCTGATTTTAGCTCAGTCTGTTAGCTGCTGTTCAGGCCCAGCAGTCAGCAGCTTCTATGGACATGATGGCAGAGGAGCAGAGAGTGAAGAGGACGCTGACGGAGGAAGCTAAGAAGAGAAAAGGAGCTGTTGCTGCTGGTGACCTGGTTGATGTTTGGCTGTTAGCAAAGTTGTCGACTCGCTAGTTTCTCATCAGAAGTAATGTAATCAGAGTAAATACTCGAGTACAGCTGGACATAGTTGCACAGTGGGTTGGAGACAACAAACGTGGAGAACACAAAGCTCCTCGAGAGCTGGTCTCCTGGTCGGGGTTTCCCTGGCAGACGACCAGCCGCCGTCTAGTCTAAATCCAAACCTACAAACCGACGGGAGCTGCTGGGTGCAGGGTGAGTTCCCTGCCCCGCGGCCGACCTGCTCTGTCTGGGATTTGGGTGAACTGAACGAGGTCCGGACTAACGTGTTCACCACGGTCGGTCTGAATCAGTTCGTCACAGAAAGCAGCTCAGGGGAAGGTCGCCGTCCGAGGACACGAAGAGGAAAACAGAATGAGCGGCTCTGCTCGTCAGGACTCTGTGAATGCTCATACGTGTGCAGCCTCTGTTTAATGTGACTGTTTGTTGGCTGCAGCTGCTGCGGTTCATTTTGCTGTATAAGATGTGTTTTATTTGATTTATGCTCTTATGCATGTTGCACCTGCAGAGTTTTATCATCTTTGTCTTATTGTGCTCGTTTTGGTTAAATCTTTGAAAGATGTCTCAGAAACACCGGCATGTTTTAAAGAAGTCGATTGCTGGAGCTCGCAGACTGTCTAAAACCTGTGTATAATGAATGACCTTTTTTTTGGGCTGCGGTCCGACCGTTGAGCCTCTTTGTTCACTTGTTTTGTTTGTCGTTTCCAGTCGTGGAGGATCCTGCTGTTCGGCGCTCTCAACCTGCTGTGCACCGGCTGTCTGCTGATGTGGTGCAGCTCCACCAACAGCATGGGTGAGTACACACACACACACACACACACACACACACACACACAGTGACACAGACGTTAACAGGTGGAGATACCTGTCCACACACAGTAAACACAGATTGACAGCTGAACACACACACACAAGTGTGTTCGCAGGTCCGTCTCTCTGGAGGAGCAAAGTCTGACGGTCAATGTAACAAACGTCGTCACGGAGATGGTGGTGCTGTCCACCTAGTGTCTCACGCCGCAGACGTGCACCGCGCTTGTAAGCGTGATGAAACGTCAGTCAGTAAATACATGAGGGAGGCACAGACTTCCCGAGTTTCCCTGAGTGGCTTGTTTGCTCGTGTCGTTGACGTGAGTGTGAGAGTCTGCTGTGAAACAATAAAGATCTGAGCATGTGCATGAAATATCGGCCGGCGGGAGCTTCCATAAATATCAGTGTTGGTCTGAAGCGTGCGCTGAGCGTTTGTGTTCTGCTGCGTGAGCAGAGCAGCAGCACTTAAACCCATTTCTCTGCCTCAGCTGAGCTGTCTGCCGGCTCTGCCGTGGACGATGTGACGGGCTTATATTTAGGACGCTAAAAGACACGCAAGGACAAACCTCGTACACGCAGCAGAGCTCGCAGGTGTGCAGTGAGTCTGCAGGGGAAGTTTGAATTAATCAAATATCAATGAATGTTTCAGGAGGTCTCATCAGATGCCGCGTGGAGGTAAATGTTGAGTCGCTGTGGTTGAGTTGAGGTCAAAGCTTAAGCTCCTTCAACATGCTCTAAAACTCGCCATGTGACAACGATGTTCACGATTGTTTGGTGAAATGTCAAAATGAGGCTCAGGTCCTCAGGTCACATCGACCTCTTCAGGTTCAAGAATGGTTTGAGGAAGACAACAGCCAGTTCAAGGTGTTCAAGGTGTTCCTCAGGCCAATCAACAAACAAGTTGATGGTCCATGGAGGCCACACGTCCAAACTTCCAGGACTTGAGACAGAGCCAGATACCACAGCGTGAGACAGCCGTGTCGGTGTGAGACAGCCGTGTCGGTGTGAGACAGCCGTGGTGGTGAGACGCAGTGTTTATGGTCAGCGAGGCTCATGTCTGCCACCAACATTAAATCCTCTCAGGGATTCCATCACTCAGGAAAACGCTGCCATGAAAAGAACAACATGCAACCTTATCCCTGCTCAGCCGCCCGGCCTGCAAATACTGCAGCATAAGCTACACACACACACACACACACACACACACACACACACACACACACACACGTACAGCGGCGTCGGGTGTCGTGCAGACAGGAAGCGGAGGACAGGTATCGAACAAACGGAGGGGAAGGCGACACCAGCGTCGATACTTGGTCCCCGATGAGAACAACAGGAGCAGACAGCGGCCCCATCTCAATACTGTCAGTCAGACTTTTGTCATGTATAAAGTCTCCTACGCTCAGAGGGGCAGCGAACGCAGCACTCACACATCTTCTCCATGATGTTTACAGTCAGCGGTTACTTTACAGAGTGTGAACTCACGGGCTTTATCCGTCTGTTCGCCTCGACTCTCCTCACCAGCTGTGAAATTTGGGGATCACCTCTCGACCTCCCCTCGATGAGCTCGTTACTGAAATCTGAATATTCAGAAGTCTGAGTTTAATCCAGCGTGGCTGCTGTTTTATACCGACTGATGAGTCCTCACCACACGGCCAAAAGTCTTACCCAGTCTCTTCTGGTCTTTGTCGACATCCAGACGAATGTTTGGTCTCAACTTGAACCGGATCATGTGCAGATTCATTTCAGATCTGAGATGTTCTGATCCACGAATCGATAAATCCCTCGTTTGTTGGCTTCACCAAAACCTGGACGTAGTCTCTGAGACGTCCCCGCAGACTGTCTAAAACCTGGACGTAGTCTCTGTGACGACAATCCAACACACCACCAGGCTGAACGTCGCTCTGTGTGTGTGTGTGTGTGTGTGTGTGTGTGTGTGTGTGTGTGTGTGTCAGGACCAATGAGATCTCTTCATGTCTGATGTGGAGTGTTCACTGTTTGTCTTCCACTTCATTAGACTGACAGCACATACACACACACATAGACGCACACACACACACACACACACACACACACAGATGTGCTTCACATAATAACCCTCCATCGCATGTTAGTGCAGCAGTAAGTGCTGTGACAGTTCTTAAAGGGACAGATGTGTCGTGTCCAGCTGTTGCTAGTGTTGTAGAGGAGGTCCTCTGCAGAGCTGGAGGTCTTCAGGAGGTCTGAAGGTAGAGAGGGACGCCCCTGATCTGTAGGAACTGGTAGGACGTTCCACGTCAGTGCTGATGTCGTGGAGCAGCAGTTCAGTTTTGGAGAGGTTCAGCTGGGGATGGTGTTCCTTCAGCCATGTAGATGTGTCTGAGAGGCATTAGACTGTCATCTGCATAGCAGTGATAGAAGCCAAGAGAATCAGGAGGCGGTGTAGATTGGGAATGGAAGGGGCCCCAGCATCGATCCCTGGGGAACTCCTGTGGTGAGGCGTCCAAGCCAGGATACGCTGAACATGAACACCCCGTGAGGTCGAATCCGAACCAGAGGTGGCCACGTTCAAGACAAAGATGCTTGGAAAGTGTCACGAGATAACTTCTGTTATCTGATGCACTTAAAGGAAATGTACACGTGTCCCGGAACATTTGTAATTTCAACACTTTTCAGGGAGGAAATTCCAGATTACGTCCGTCTGCTGTATTAATCTGGTTCACCTTCAGAATCATCAAATCTTCATCCTGACCGAGCTTCTGTCGTTTCTCCAGCCTGAACTGTTTGTACCAAATGTGTACATCCAACGCCTGCAGTGCATTTCCTTTTTAAATGAAGCATCACACACACACACACACACACACACACACACACGTCCCTGTTGACCCCCCTTTGCAAGTCTAATACCATGTTCTAGAGCAACTGCTACACCACAAAGCCTCATATGTACATACTGTACATGCCTGTACTGCAGGAACACACACAAACACACACACACACACACACACACACACACACACACACTCTCCTTTGGCCCCATTAGCTCATGACTAACGGCTTAACAGACGTGTAAATACACACACTATACCATATACACATAAATACACACACACACACATGCACTGCAATCTGGCCCAATGTTCTGCTCATGGCTGTCAGCGTATTTGCAAACACGTACACACACACACACACACACGTGGCCATATAGACTCCATACATGGCGTCCTTGTGCGCTGAGGCGGGTAACCCTTCGTTGACCTGTGAAGCTGCCTGAAGAGATAATCAGACTGCAGCTTATCCAGACCCACTGTGTCACTTCCCGTGTGTGTGTGTGTGTGTGTGTGTTTCCAGTTCGCTGACTGTGCAGGGAACATGATGTCGACAGTGTTTACACGTGTCTTTAAAAGAATGTGTGTAAAGACGACCTCGTGAACAGGAAGTAGTTTTGGTGTTTGTTGTCTCCACTGAGTGTAATCCCACTGTGGTAACCATGACTACAGCTGTACTCGAGTATTTACTCTGATTACATTACTTCTGATCAGCAGCCAATCATCATCCAGGTCAGCAGCAGCAGACCCAGCAGCAGCTAATATCACTGACTAGTCCAGCAGCAGTCAGCCCAGCTCGGCGTCTGTCTTTCAGCCTTTTATTTCACCAAGCTCTCACCAACCACTAAAAGTCAGTCCCAGATTTACTCTTGTCCGGCGGCTTCTTGCTCGCTCACTCTCTCCTTTTCTCTTCTTAGCTTCCTCCGTCAGCGTCCTCTTCACTCTCTGCTCCTCTGCCATCACGTCCATAGAAGCTGCTGACTGCTGGGCCTCTGTGGTACAAACACCCGGTGCTCTGAGCTCACAGTCCGGGCAGCCTGGCTAACAAACTGAGCTAACATTGGCTAACAGCAGCCAACAAACTAAGTTAGCATTAGCTAATCTAACATGAGCTAACAGCAGCTACATTTAGCAGCAGTTTACTTCACTGTCCATCGGTAAATCTTGTGACTTTTCACTGAAGCTGCAGTAGATTTTTCTGTTTGACTCGCTGACTGTCCTCGAGTTGACTCAACCGAACACGTCAGTTGACTCTGTGTGTGTGTGTGTGTGTGTGTGTGTAAGTGCTGTTTAAGCATAGTCGTTGTTGCACTGTTGCTGAAACATAAGCTGATGATGAATCTACAGAACTGTGTGTGTGTGTGTATAGTTGGATCAAATTGTGCAGTGGACAACTGGATCATCTTTCAGCTTTTTACAAAGTAAAGACATCAGCTCTTTGTCTCACGGACCAAACACACACACTCACACACACATCCTTGTGTCACTCACACACTCTTCACCTGTCTCTCTGAACCAGCAGTGTCCAGTCTAACAGTGAACACAGCAACAGAACCTCTGAACCAGCAGTGTCCAGTCTAACAGTGAACACAGCAACAGAACCTCTGAACCGGCAGGGTCCAGTCTAACAGTGAACACAGCAACAGAACCTCTGAACCAGCAGTGTCCAGTCTAACAGTGAACACAGCAACAGAACCTCTGAACCAGCAGTGTCCAGTCTAACAGTGAACACAGCAACAGAACCTCTGAACCGGCAGGGTCCAGTCTAACAGTGAACACAGCAACAGAACCTCTGAACCAGCAGGGTCCAGTCTAACAGTGAACACAGCAGCCTATCGAGCTGGTTTTCTTGCTGGGTTTGGCTCCTGGCATCCCGGGCTGAGTCAGTTCAGTTAGCTACACAGCTGACCGAGCTAACTGTGGTTAGTGCTTCACTGCTGATCAATGTTTCCATGAAGTAATGGAAGCTAATGTTAGCAGTGAGCATAAAATAAATAAATTACCGCCGTCAGAATCACTCATAGACTGCACCAAACAGAAACGCTCGGCGGCGTCCGCATACGTTCCTGGGTGATGTCTGCGTTGTGTTTGTGTTCATATCCGTTAGTTTGTTTGTTTGTTTTTCGTCCACAGACGGTCGAGTGTGCACATGTGATCTGAGTGTGTGTGTCTTGTCCCCAGGCTCTCGGTGTTCCTGTATGTCAGAACACAGCTGGTGAAGCAGTTTGTCCCACGGGGGCTTCTGTACAGCCAACACACACTCAGTAACCCCGCACATGTGTGCGCTCAGTACGACCACTGAAACACACCGATGATATCTGTGAATCTGCTCTCATGGGATCCACCTTGGAAAGTCCCAAAATGAGCAGATGTTGACGTGTTTTGAAGTCAGTAAACGGATCTGAAGGATGCTGCTGCACCTCTCCTCCGCCAGTCTCCTTCCTGTCCGCTCTCTGTATGAATATGAAGTCTGTCATGGAGCTCTGGGTGGAGGTCAGGTCACAGGTGGATGGACTGGAATGAAGATAAATCCACATTTGAATCCCAAAAGTTTCAAACGCTGAGCTCTCCTCCTGCCGGTAAACGTCTGTCACAGAGACTACGTCCAGGTTTTAGACAGTCTGCGGGACGTCACAGAGACTACGTCCAGGTTTTAGACAGTCTGCGGGACGTCACAGAGACTACGTCCAGGTTTAGACAGTCTGCGGGGACGTCACAGAGACTACGTCAAGGTTTTAGACAGTCTGCGGGGACGTCACAGAGACTACGTCCAGGTTTAGACAGTCTGCGGGGACGTCACAGAGACTACGTCCAGGTTTTAGACAGTCTGCGGGACGTCACAGAGACTACGTCCAGGTTTTAGACAGTCTGTGAGGACGTCACAGAGACTACGTCCAGGTTTTAGACAGTCTGCGGGACGTCACAGAGACTACGTCCAGGTTTTAGACAGTCTGCGGGGACGTCACAGAGACTACGTCCAGGTTTTAGACAGTCTGCGGGGACGTCTCAGAGACTACGTCCAGGTTTTAGACAGTCTGTGGGGATGTCATAGAGACTACGTCCAGGTTTTAGACAGGTTTTAGGTTTTAGACAGATGTCCTCACCACACAGCGGTGAGGACATCAGACACTTGTCACCACACCCATCAGTGATGTGTACTGCAGATGGTGGCGTACAGTCTTGCATCACTGTAGGAGCCGCTCTCCCTGGTTGTTAACATAGCACCACTCAGCTCTCCTAATGCCCGTTTTGTCTTAACAGATGATGTTACATTGATTATCATCGGCGGGGTACGGGGTCAGGGCAGAGGGGCACGAAGGCGGGGGCAGGTCGGGGTGTGTTTGGTTTAACGTGTCACTGCCAGCTGCCTCTCAAATCCCACGTGGAGACACCAGAACCCTTCGACTTCATAAATGGATGCCGCGGAGCTTCGGTCCGGTTTCATATCGACAGAAGTTTCTTGTCATAGCTGAGGATGACGAGCCGTCTGTGTGGGCCATGGCCAACAGGGAGAGTGTGTGTGTGTGTGTGTGTGTGTGTGTGTGTGTGTGTGTGTGTGTGGTTTCTATGGACCTTAATCATGCAAAGAAACATGAAAGTTAACTGAGCTCCCAGACGAGTTTCTTGTGTGATGATTCAAAGGACCGTGTATTCAAACATGTTGAGTATTATCACGAAGATCGACGCAGTAACGCAGTTACTATGGTAACGACCGAAAAACTCCCGTGTCACGTACACGACAGACGGTGAATTAACAGCGACTCTATTTTAGAGAGGAACCTTCACGTTGATTGTTCTGGTGTAAATAACTGACGGTCAGCCTGGTCATGTGACGTCCTTTTCCTCATGTTGTTACGGACACGTAATGAATCGTTCAGGTGTTGTGTCTCTTAAAGGGACGGCGCAGGGAGCTGTAGTTCACTCCAGACTGATAATATGTTTGTTTGGGAACGCTCTGTCAACGTTTGCAGGAAGTGGCTGATCTTTGTGTGTATTTGATGACTAATTAATTATTTAATTAATTAATTAATTAGTCGTGCCCAGAAATGACTTCATACATATGACCTCTGTTTACAGTCTCAGTGTGTCTGTGTGTGTGTTTGTTGGTGTCACTTCAGTGTGTGTGTGTGTGTGTGTGTTTGCATGTTAGTATTAATAAACTGTGTGTGTAAGGTGTGTATTATGTGTGTGTAGCTCTCAGGTCTCATCTTTCCCCTCAGTGGTCAGCAGTGTCAGCGTTGGGCAGTGATCCCAGCCTCCTCCTCTTCATCTTCCTCCTCCTCTTGTATCATTCCATCCTTCATCCCCTTCTCTGGTCCTCGTCCTCCTCCTCGTCCTCCTCGGGGAGCCTCCTCACCACAGCAGTTGAGGCGTTCAATAGAAGCTTTTAGTTTACATCTGCAGCACACGAGCTGACCTGACACCACGACTGTGTGTGTGTGTGTGTGTGTGTGTGTGTGTGTGTGTGTGTTCTGGGTCTCATGTTACTGTTTACCGGAACCCGTGACACTAAGCTGCTATTTGCTGTGGTTAGCACATTTAGCATCTCATTCGGTGTGTGTGTGTGTGTGTGTGTGTGTGTGTGAGTTTGTTGAAGGCGACCAAGTTTAAACAAACTCTGAAGAGCGACGTGTCGGGTCGGTCTACGTGAAGCCCAGCTCGGCGTCTGTCTTTCAGCCTTTTATTTCACCAAGCTCTCACCAACCACTAAAAGTCAGTCCCAGATTTACTCTTGTCCGGCGGCTTCTTGCTCGCTCACTCTCTCCTTTTCTCTTCTTAGCTTCCTCCGTCAGCGTCCTCTTCACTCTCTGCTCCTCTGCCATCATGTCCATAGAAGCTGCTGACTGCTGGGCCTGAAAACTTCTCCTCCTCCTCCTCCTCGTTTTTTTTCACATGTGGGTCCGTCCACTTCAGTTTCGTACCTAAAATGACGACCATTCAAATCTCCTTTGCTAACAGACAGCAGCTAACAAACTGAGCTAACGGCAGCTACAGTTGTCAGCAGTTTACTTCACTGTCCATCAAGAAACTCTGTAAATTAGAGGATTGAGGCGTCCACATTATGAATGTGCTCACACAGATTTATGTGAATGTGCTCTTACTTAGTGTGTGTGTGTGTGTGTGTGTGTGTGTGTGTTTGGGCTGCTCCTCTGCAGACATCATTAAATATTCATCCTCCTGCTCGTATTTCTCCTCTCTCATCTGTCTGTTCACCCTTCCTTCCTTCCTTTATTTTAAATCTGTATGCTTTCCTTCCTTCCTTCCTTCCTTCCTTCCTTCCTTGCTCACTTGTTTCCTCATTTCTTGTCACCCTCCATCTTTGTTTTCCGTGTCAATTAAAGTTAGGAGGGATGAAGGAGGGACCGTAGTCAAAGATCATACAAAGGTAAAGAGTTTGTCAAACCACCTCCTCTGTCCTCGTGTCCTCGTCTCCTTGTTTCCTCTCCTCCTCTATTGATCACCTCTGAAAACAAACAGGGGATTTTAATCCTTCATTCTGTTCTGGGTATTAAGTTCAGGCCCTGTGGGCCATCGTGTGTGTGTGTCTTTATGTCTGTACATGTGTTGATATGTGTACATTTGTGTGTGTTGTTGTGTTTGTGTACTTGTGTTGAAGGTGTGTGTTAGACCAAACTAATGTCCCGTCTGTTTGTTGCTCTGGTATCACATCCACACGTCCTCTGGGTGTCAGTGTTTGTAAGCAGGAGATTTATAAAGGAATTCAACCGTGTGTGTGTGTGTGTGTGTGTGTGTGTGTGTGTGTGTGTGTTGCGGTGTATATGTAAACCTATCCGAGCACAGCGAGGGGAAATTTCAGCCCGGGTATCGACCCGGCCCGGCCTGTTTCAGGGTCACTGTGATGTCAGCTTTTGTATTATTATTGCTTTTATTGTCTGCTGCTTTTAATTCAACACAACAAGAAGACATCAAACCTCATTGATCCCGGTGGACAGATGAGACGCCTCATATCAAAATAACAGGAGACAGCAGAGGAATAATGGACTTTAAACAGGATTAAATTGTCTCGTTAAACACTTTATTACTGCATTATTTAACTTTCAGAACCAGCAGTGAAGGCTGTCAGTCGTCCAGGTCGTCTTTCTTTGAGGGTTCAATCTGGACCGGTTGTCTCGTCCCAGAGTCGTCCTCAGTTCTGACGGACCAGTGCGGACATACCAGAGGCGGCCATTGTTTCCACCTGCTTCGTTAGCGCCCGTCATTGTTATGACGATTGTTGTCGGGGTCGTTAAAGTCGTTAAGGCCGCCATTTTCTCTGTTCCACTGGTCCCTCCCGTCAGGCGTCCAGCTTTTGTTCTGAGCGGTCCAGGTCCGAGTACCGACAGCCTGACTTCACTTTACTCTGTCTTGTTGGGGATCTCTCTCTCTGACTCACTTTCCCTCTGTCTGTCCGTCTGTATTCAGATCCATCAGCCTGTCTATCTGTCTTCTAAACTCTCTCCTCCTGCCTGTCTCTCAGTCACTCAGACCTGCTGCCTGTCTGTCTGTCTGTCTGTCCGTCCGGGCCTCCCTGTCAGGATTACACGGCGTCAGGTTGGCCAACATGGACGCCGATGGTGGGGAAACAAAATGTTCCTCTCAGCACAAAGCCGCTCTAATCCGCTCTCCTCATCCCCCACAGCAGAGCCTGATTACAGAAAGCTGGCTGGTCGGCATTAAGACAGACAGTCGTTCAGACAGACAGGCAGACAGGATAGACAGTATCTAAGCCAGGCCAGTGGGACAACACTGATTCTCTCTGTAGCTGGCTGGTAACCGACTGATTAGTTTATTGGCTTGTTGGCTGACTGACTAATTAACCCACTGACTGGATAATTGGCCCTTCAGCTTACCTGTTGGCTGATTGGCTGACTGCCATGTTGCTGTTCAGGTAATTGACTCAGTGAAAGCCTGGCTGATGATTCGATGACTTCCTAACTTCATTAGTCGGAGGCGAGCAGGCCGGCCAGGTGAAATACCTGCTGTCATCCAGATCCAGGACTAAAGACCAAGCAGCAACCTCCATGTCCATGAACTGAACAGGAAGTGCCACAAACTGCAGTTCCTCTAACGTCCACTCGAGGCTGGCTCCAGAAGTGAGTCAGTCTCCATAAGTCCCCATGTTCAAATGTCAAACTTCACAGCAGACATGTCACAAAGCCATCCGGGTTTTAGACGTCACAGGAGGATGTCCGAGACTACGTCCAGGTTTAGACAGTCTGTGGTTTTGGATCTCATTCGGTGTCAGCTCTTTTCGTTTTTCCATCATCTAATAATCTGAAACAAAAACGTCTTTTGAAGTCACGATTTCCTGATCTATATTCCACCTGCTTCTTCGTGTTTTTTCCGTCCTCTGCGTGTTCGGCCTGTGATGATCTTTGTCTTTTTGTCCTTCCAGCTTTAACTGCCTACACGTACCTCACCATCTTCGACCTCTTCAGGTGAGTTTGATCTAGAAACTCACATTCAGTATGTGCTGAAATACAAGCTGAAATTATCAGTAGTAATAATAATAATAATAATATTTAATAGTCACTTTAGTGATTAGTGGCAACAGCTTTGATAATTCAATAATTGTTTTCAAGCAAAAATAGTTTCCTGTCCTTTGAAGTCCTGATGTAATAAATCTGATTCATTTAAAGGGTTTGATGTTATTTTTCATTATTTTCGAATCTTTTAGCAAACAGAGTTCGTTTGCTGTGAAATGCGTCTGTGCTGCTGGTTTCATGGAGAATCTTTACTCATGAAAAATTAATCATGAGATCGTGATGAATAAAAGATAAATTAAACAAGAAGTGAACTTCCGCTGACCTCTCTGTGTCCTGGTGTCTTATTTTCTCTGTTTTCTGCTGTGCAGTTTGATCACGTGTCTCATCAGCTCCTGGGTGACCATGAAGAAACCCAGCCAGGTCTACTCGTTTGGGTGAGTTTAACCAGTCGTTAAATAAAAATGTTTGACTTGTCTCGATACAGAAAAGTCATTAATTAGACCTGTCCGCAGTTACACACCTGCTGGGAGTTGTTTTCTTGCTGAAGAGGGCTGATGATGATTTGACACTTTTGTCTCAAAATCATTAAACTGATTAAATGAACTTTATTTATACAGCTCCAAATCATAACTTCACTTCTCTTCTGTTGTGGTGACCCTTCATCTCATCAGCCACTGTAGCTTTTAATAATGAGATGATCATCATGAGACACACACACACACAGTAAACACAGATGTATCGACAGAAAAGCTTCATTTCCTGTCAGATCATCTGATCACTCATGAACATGAACTGTGTGTGTGTGTGTGTGTGTGTGTGTGTGTCGATTAACCAGTTAATTAACTAATAATCAACTAAGACCAACAGACAGCAGGTTAGCGCCCATATAGATTAACTACAGGCTGTTGGCTGTGCAGAGCGTGACCTTTGACCCTGCAGCATGGGCAGCAAGTCTTCGAAGGCTGATGTATGGATGTGTGTGTGTGCATGGACAAATATCAATCTATGAGCGTCTGCTCACTGGCTGCCACTCACTGTAAGACTGTTTAAAACCTGGACGTAGTCTCTGTGACGTCCTGCAGACTGTCTAAAACCTGGACGTAGTCTCTGTGACGTCCCCACAGACTGTCTAAAACCTGGACGTAGTCTCTGTGACGTCCTGCAGACTGTCTAAAACCTGGACGTAGTCTCTGTGACGTCCCCACAGACTGTCTAAAACCTGGACATAGTCTCTGTGACGTCCCCACAGACTGTCTAAAACCTGGACGTAGTCTCTGTGACGTCCTGCAGACTGTCTAAAACCTGGACGTAGTCTCTGTGACGTCCCCACAGACTGTCTAAAACCTGGACGTAGTCTCTGTGACGTCCCCACAGACTGTCTAAAACCTGGACGTAGTCTCTGTGACGTCCTGCAGACTGTCTAAAACCTGGATGTAGTCTCTGTGACGTCCTGCAGACTGTCTAAAACCTTTAGTCATTGCACCTCCTGTATGCTTTTAATATTGCGACCTGTTGTTTTGGATTCATTAGTGCAGTGTCCTCACGTCACCCTCTTCACCATCTGCATGTATGTAATCACACTTTGGCTTTAATCCAGCATGCACCTCCCTTCGCTGGGGCAGAAGCTCAGTTTAGTGGTTTTATGTAGAGCGTTAGACCATCAGATCACTGACAGAACGTCAGGTTTTAACCCCCATAAGCCCAGTGAACCACTCACTGAGACAAAGCTGCTGATCCTGGACAGACTTTGACAGGATCGACCCCGTGACCCGGTCACAAGTTCAGAAGGTCAGCAGCAGTTACAGCTGTGTATCGGCCCGATGGTGACGCTTTGTTGATGTCGTCTAGGACGACCAGTACACTGAGAGTGATACGCCTAAGTATGAATTAAAACTAAAGCACCATGTAAATCAGTGTTTGCTGTGAGTGTAATCCTACACTCGTAAATATGCTCTGCTGTACTCGAGTATTTGTTCTGGTTACATTACTTCTGATCAGACATCAACCAGGTAGCAGCTAATATTACTGACTAGTCCAACCGCAGTCAGCCTCTTCACTCTCTGCTCCTCTGCCATTATGTCTGTAGAGGCTGCTGACTGCTGGGCCTGTGAACGTCTTCGTCTTCTTCGTCCTAAGCGGCTAAAAGAGCTGAGCTAACATGAGCTAACAGCAGCTACAGTTCTTTTGTCCTTCTGTGGATTTGTCTCAGTCTGAATGACGATGTCTTCTCTTCCTGTCTCTACAGGTTTGAACGACTGGAGGTTTTGGCGGTTTTTGCGTCCACGGTTCTCGTCCAGCTCGGAGCACTGTTCATCCTGAAGGAGAGGTGTGTATTTCTCCCTCACACACATACACACACACACACACACACACACACACACACACACACACACACACAGATCAGTGATGTCAAACCAGTGTTTAGAGTCAGATTAAGATTCCATGTCTCTGCCTTTGTCACTCTGTCTGTCTCAATTAAAATTTCAATTATTCTCTTTCTGTGACTCAACAAGAGAATTCATATTTCCAGTTGTTTCTCTTTTGTCCTCTTTGTTAATTTCACTGCAATTTAATAGAACCCGATTATTGAACAAGAGTGTTCCCCCACAGACTGTCTAAAACCTGGATGTAGTCTCTGTGACGTCTTGCAGACTGTCTAAAACCTGGACGTAGTCTCTGTGACGTCCTGCAGACTGTCTAAAACCTGGACGTAGTCTCTGAGACGTCCCCGCAGACTGTCTAAAACCTGGACCTAGTCTCTGTGACAACAGTTATAACAGCTGCTCGTTTGGGGGCAGTATTGCCCGAAAGGAGCTCTGACCAAGGACCAAAAAAGATGACGGAGAGCAAGAGACTATGACATGTCGCTATGGTTACAAAGATGCTGAGCCGGGTCAGTCGTGCCTCTCTTAGGTTCTCTGGATAGTCTGTGTGTGTTTCCCACTGTAAACGAACAGCACCGCGGTTCAGACGAGCTTTCACACCTGACCTCCGAGGAAACAAACTCTGGTCCGTCTGGTGTGAAAGCACCCAGACTGACTTCTTCTTCTTCTGAGGACACAGTGACGCTTTAAAGGGCCGGTCATGTGAGGTGTGAACTACTCCATCTTCAAGGGCTGTGAGGATGTCAGAGCCTCACTGTGTCCATCACTGTCACACACACACACACACACACACACACACACACATCCTCCACCCCTGTGCGGGGTTGTCTTGCGGTCAGATCTCAGGGTTGGGAGGGGTAGATATCCAGAATAACAACACACAGACACACACACACACACGCAGGTGACGCTGGTGTGAAAGTGCTGGTTTCTGATTGGACGGTTCAGATCAACAGTTTTAATTGTTTTAAATTAAATTTCCAGGTGTATTAACCTGTGGGTAACCATAGCAACACCTCATAGTCAAAACTTATATCTCATATTATGTTACACAGTAAAAGTTAGTTTTATCACATTATGTACATTAATGCAGACACTGAATATCATCATTGTATTTGTTACTACTGAGGACGCCCACAGAGCTGAACACGCTGTCAGCCTGTACCTGACAACAGGTCATGAAGACTGTGTTAATGGATTTCCTGTTTTCTCTGTTTCTTCACTTCTTGTCTCCTTTGATTCTCACACACACACACACACACACACGGCCGGTGTCGTTGACTGTTTGTTTGTGTTTCGTTTCAGTGTGGAGCGCTTCATGGAGCAGCCTGAGGTCCATACGTAAGTGAACACACACACACACACAGCGCCAGCTGTTGTCGAACAGAACATCACACACATTTGGGTCAGACATACGTACTCCTCCTGACCCGGAGCCCAAAGTTACATAGTGTGAGAACAGACGTACGACTGACAGAGACACCGTTCACCTGATCACAGGTCACCTGATCACAGGTCACCTGATCACAGGTCACCTGATCACAGGTCACATGATCACAGGTCAGTGTGGATCAGCAGCAGGTCACAGACGTCAGTTTGTTACATAAATGTTACTTTAACATTCGTCAGTCCGTCTTCCTCTCTCCTCCTCTTCATCATCTCTCCATAATAAAACAGATTATCGGCGGCTTTTCTAGCCTAAAACACAGCGAGACTTAAACCTGTCTCCTGTGATGAGATTACCCCCCTCGTTCCCCTGAGTGGATGTGATTGGACGGAGGGACAGGTGTCTGCTGGACAGAGAGACAAACACACATCCTCTCTCTCTCTTTAATCTGTTCTTAGTGGGAGGTGGGTCGGGTCGGGTGGGAGCGGGGGGGCGGTGTTTATCAAGTTATTGTGGCTCACCGTCAGGTCGCCTCCCGCTGATTGTTTGGACCAGTTTTTAGGCTCTTAAATGGATTGTCCCGTGTGATTAGTGTATGAAGAGTACTCTGTGTGTGTGTGTTTGCTTTTGTGCTGCTGTATTATCTGACTGTTTATTTCATTTTATACTCAGGTCACAATATTTTACAAGAATTGGGGGGGAACAGCTTTTTCCGTCACCTTCGGCAATATCTGACTAAAAACAGTTTTTTGGATGCCCCCATCCTTCATTTTACACACGCCAACTTTATGCTAAAACCACGCAGTACAAATGTGTGTATTTGAATATTCTTATCCTTAAACTTCCATTGCTGACCACACGGCTGGCTGTGATAAGCCGCACGTGGAGTTTGAAGCAGTACCGAACTAAGAAACTTGGGACTATACAGTCCTCCTCGACGACCTCAGGATCCTCCAGGCGGAGCTGGAATGTGTTACTGCTTTGATTGCATTGATATAAATGTTTTCTCAGAGGTTTCACGTTCGTCAGCTTGTGTTCATACTGTTCATTAAATCAGCTGATGATGAAGACTCTGTCTCTCTGCAGTGGTCGTCTGTTGGTCGGGACGTTTGTCGCTCTCTTCTTCAACCTGTTGACTCTTCTCTCCGTCAGGAACAAACCGTTCGCCTACGTCTCAGAAGGTAACCGTCCCAGTTCATCCCACTGTGCACCATCACATTGATGACTGTGTTTCAAACCGTTTCAAAGAGTCAGGCTGGATTTATCCTCCGTCACATTGAGCAACTCTGTTTGTCTTTAGGATTATTAAAGTCATATGAAATGCCTCTCCGTTAGACCACAACGTGACGCGGGATCAGAGGTTAGACCGTAATGTAACGGAGGATCAGAGGTTAGACCATAATGTAACGGAGGATCAGAGGTTAGACCATAATGTAACGGAGGATCAGAGGTTAGACCGTAATGTAACGGAGGATCAGAGGTTAGACCATAATGTAACGGAGGATCAGAGGTTAGACCTTAATGTAACGGAGGATCAGAGGTTAGACCTTAATGTAACGGAGGATCAGAGGTTAGACCATGATGTAACGGAGGATCAGAGGTTAGACCATGATGTAACGGAGGATCAGAGGTTAGACCATGATGTAACGGAGGATCAGAGGTTAGACCATGATGTAACGGAGGATCAGAGGTTAGACCTTAATGTAACGGAGGATCAGAGGTTAGACCATGACATAAAAAAAAGTCAAATATGTTTACGTACATGTCTGTCTCTGTTGACTCGTCACAAGCTTCAATCAGCTGTTTGTCACTCTTTTGTTGATCACCTCCTTCACATGTAAACACACACACACACAGCTGTACAGATGCATTCTGGGAGGGCAGGCCAGGACAGCACCGACCCCCAGGACATATTAACCTCACTGAGACCCGACTGCTCCTCTCCTTCCTTGTTTCCTCTCCTCTCTTTGTTTCTGCTCCTGTTTCCTTCTCTCCTTCCTTGTTTCCTCTCCTCTCTTTGTTTCTGCTCCTGTTTCCTTCTCTCCTTCCTTGTTTCCTCTCCTCTCTTTGTTTCTGCTCCTGTTTCCTTCTCTCCTTCCTTGTTTCCTCTCCTCTCTTTGTTTCTGCTCCTGTTTCCTTCTCTCCTTCCTTGTTTCTTCTCCTCTCTTTGTTTCTGCTCCTGTTTCCTTCTCTCCTTCCTTGTTTCCTCTCCTCTCTTTGTTTCTGCTCCTGTTTCCTTCTCTCCTTCCTTGTTTCCTCTCCTCTCTTTGTTTCTGCTCCTGTTTCC